>OZ023318.1:29573968-29966468 GCA_964007375.1 Ophion obscuratus | reverse complement strand
GTATCCGATATTAAGACTTTACATAGTCGAATATAAACAGTGATGTTTTTGTACATATTGCAATTTTTGCGAACATTATATATTCATGTAGTAAAATAAATGCTACAGTATATCACAAATAACAAAAACACAAATCATTTGGGCTTACCTCAATGAAAACAACACTTTTTAACACAAAAATATTTTTCCACGCCGGCGAAAAAGAACATCAGTTCACTGTTGTGACATTAGGGACATGCTAGGCAACAAAAAGTTTTGCAGTGGCGACGTCTCACGACAAATAACTAATTAATGTATAAAATAAAAAACAGATGTCGCTATAGGAAAACTCGAGATAGTCCACTATCCTATATTAAGCAACTATCCTATACATGGTGCTTCTCCCCTACGCAGGATAAACAGCGAAATTAGTTTTATTTCAACCTTTGCGTAGAATTAGTAACTCCTGACCATTGCGTAACCAATCTTTGTGAGCCACAATCCTTGCGCAGACTGTTTAAGCAGGGTGAAAAGTGGCCTACCAGTGTCCCCAGTAGCGCCCATCCAGATGGTCCATCGGGACATCTATCCAGAGAGCTGGATGCTGTGACCCTAGATGATTGACGTTACCATCGATACCTGATCCACAAAAGTCAGTTGCTCCAACCCCCAGAGTGATCTATGGAAAGGTAACTGAAAAGTCAGCATGCTCACGATCATTCTGTGGCCTGGATGCAACCCACCTCCTTTCCGTGCACTAACTGATCTATGGAAAGACTAGCCTGAACGTCAGTACTCACGATCAATGCACGGTTTGGGTGCACTCTTTTCTTCATGGGCAACATCGCTATTACATGGACGTTGCAGATGCTCGATAGGTTTGCACATATGTATTTATGTACATACATGTATAGCGAAATGACAGCGTTTCGAGACTTCGTAATCAGGCGAGGGAACACAGCCGCCGCATCACTGCTGTGGTCCGTAACGAACGTACTCTGCTTCCCACACACACACACACACACACACACACACACACACACACACACACACACATGTGTCTATCTATCTGGATACTGCGTACCCTACCGTTCAACATGCCAGTGATAGTCTACATGCATAGAAGATAGTGGCGCGGAATACGTAGATCCGGGATACGCGATGCGAGCTCTCGCGCGTCTGATTAATCAGTCGCTCGGTTCGGTGCATTGCAATCCGTGAATTTCTAGTAATGCTTCACTCACTACCACTGTACTCTGTATGCGAGAATCCACCGGTGCTCATGGTGTACAGCCCCAAATGGACCGACATGCAGCACGGAGTGAACCAATCGCGCTTGACGTATATCCTTTGAAGCCCAATAGCGTGAACGACGAGATACAAAGAAGAGGACACCAAAAATTGGAAGAATCAATGGGATTCAACTGGCAATCGATATTTTTACGGAGACGCAAGCTCTTTTGGCGCCGAACAGTTGTGCTTTTCAAAGAATACTAGAGTGTAGCGATGTCGTTTGGGACATTTCCTAAATTCTTTCTTGTAAGCTTAACGCAATTTCGGGGCAGCTTCGGCAACGATTTGCGAGGAATGTTATTGCATTTTCTCGCTACGACAGTAGTCGACATGTTTAGCAGCGGTAGACGGGGCCAATAATTGGATGAGTGACCGCTTAGCCGCGCCATGGCATCGATTACCGAATGGACGCGATACAGTGCCCCATCGACACTCCCTGGCTACTAGGGGTCGAAATGACCCCAATCCCGAGTTTGGGGATGAGTGACCGTACGCTCTTGGTGTCCAATTTAGCCACCTCTTTACCAACGATTTGAAGTTCACTCTGGACGTAAGGATTAACAGTTCTTGCATTGAATTGCCAGTTTGTCGGTGACAGCCGTTTGAAAAACGTTGTTCGTTAGCTGGTCCTTCTGGGATCTCAAAATTAATACCTTCCTTGAAATACCAACCATAGAACTATTTTCTATCCAAAAGTACCGAGGCTCAAGAGTATCAGCCATATATTTTACCAAAAAATATTGAAAAATAAAACAATTATTTCCAGTAAAAAAAAATGATTTTTTCGGAATCTGCATATTCAACATTTGTCTAAGCCATTTTATTTCTTGATTTCTCATGCTGATGCGGATGTTTCATATTCCGGAATGTAGAATGTATGATTTAGAACTTTTCGACCCAATCTACTGATGATGTTCGTATAGCAACCGCTTGACAATGACTGTAAGGGTCAATAAATGGTAAGGGTTGAGACGCAGTTAGGCTCCTCAGAAACTGGAAAAAGCAGAGTCGCAATTGCGAGATGAAAAATGAAGATTATTTTTGGCTCCATTGAATATGCGTAGCCGGGAGGAGTTGTTGAACTCTCTTCTACATATCCGATCGAGGCTTAATCGTGGAGACAAATGAATCGACTGATTAAACAACAATAACTGAGCGATTGGAAACGGGCGCAGTGATCGATCGTCACACAACAGAAGTGTGCCTCGCGTCAACGATCTATTATAGGGAGGTTGATGCCTCATGAATTCTCATTAAATCCGATCGAATTCTCGATTTGTTCGGGATAACGCGCGACAAATGCTTTGACGCGTGCATGCACGTCAATGTAGTCAGAGGCTCCTTGTTCTATGTCGGTCATGGACCTCTAGCCCCTTCGATATTACAAGACCGGAAGATTCTCCTTTGACAATGCCAACCAGGCGGAGACTGGGAAATTAAATTGACAGGGATATTCCAAGATTACCCGCATCGCAGGACAAGCCTGTGACGTCTTCCATGTGAGGTATCGTAGCTACGAATAGTAGTGTGTTTGTCCAGGTATATATATAAATGTATGGTATTTTCAACCATATTGTAACTGTCTTATATATTTCCTTCAGATATTTTATAGTCGTAGTTACTGTCAAAAGTATAGTACTGCTTAGTGATATTTTAGCAGTTGCATGATTTGTGCACGCATGCTAACTGCAACCACCAATCTTAGAAGCGTACGTTTATTGTTCAAAGGCCTATAATGTAGTAGATTTTCATAGAATGGATATTCACTTGACACTAACAAAGATTTACATCCCCAAGATTCTAATAGTGAACAGGGCTCAAATATATATTCATTGATTAAAAATGTTGCCTGTGATATGCAACGATGTCTATAGGGCTCGATACCATATTATAAAATACAACCTGCTATATGCGTATTTAGCGTGTTATTCAAGTGTTGGTTCAAGGCATCAATGCTCGTCCACTAAAAGCATAGAATATTTCACAAATTCAAAGTAAAGTGAAATACGCAACTAAAAGTTTTACATCGATGATTTTTTATTATAATTCGTCAGTCACTGACCTTCTGTAATGATTGATTAAAAAAAAATGTTTCGCCTGCATATGGAATCGAACCTACAAGTCTATCTTCTGCTCATACTATGCACGCTGCTACTGAACTGTTTAGTGCCTGTGGTATCTGGAGCACAGATATGACATCAGAGACAAAAGGAATTCCGGCTGTTTTTCCGAATAGCTGTTACATTTTGCACAGATCGTTTTTTATAATACAAGAATAGTAGAAGTTTGACTGAACAAAACCTAACTTACAGTATACAACGATAGTATTTGTGCGCCAATTTTATGATAGCACTGAATTAACCATATCGATATTGTCAAGCCTTTTACAATATTTAATGATTATTTCGGGGATAAGAAATAGTCACATGGTTAGATATACTGTTTGCTTATAGTTGTGTTAACCATATTATGATTTCGGTGTCAATAAACTACAGCGAGTTTGATCATCCTCGCTTTTACAATTGGTTTTTTTGTTGTTGTAAATACCATGGACTTTTCTCTCAGTGTATCTCGTATCTTCCTTATTTCGTTCTCGTCATATAAAATGCAAATTGCCTCTATCGTCTGTCCGTTTATAGCTCCAGGATCATTGAACGGATCTTGATCCCTGCTTTTTTCTCTCTATAGTCTGGTATCTTCCGTGCATCATATATTGATTACTAGACGTTATAAAACGTCCATGGTGAAGGCTGGGTCGATTTCGGTCATGGCAAGCAGCCTTCGCCTGGGCCAATATTTATAGTGACAAAAAACGTCAAAGATTCCTGTCTTGGAAGTTTTTCTGCATTTTCTAATGCGCCATCAATGACTATCATTCCACAAAATCATCGAGCTCATTTGTAGCTCGTTTGTAGCTCGTAAATTCCGAAATTTTTTGTGTTGGAACGCGATTTATATTTGGTTTCGTCAGGCCTAAAACAAAGTCGATAGCAGCTAGTAAAGAATTATTGAAAATCAAAAATTGACTTGAGACTTGGAAACAAAATACATCGCTCGCCGGAAAAAGGTAAAGTATAACGTAACTTTCTGTAGGGGCTCGGGTTTTCGGTCCTAATGGATAGTTTTATTATTCATGATGTGACTTGTGTTTTTCCATTCGTAGTTTAATTAATAGTTATTTTCATCAATAATCAAATATTTAACTAGTGGGGTACAATGTATCGCCGAGATGTGGGGCACAATGACCCGACTCCCAATGAGAAAACGAAGAAGTGACGACATTCCGAAGAAGCGCAATGTGTCACGGGCTGCTATCAACGACGTGCGATTTGTAAAAATAAGACGTTCCTGTGATATTACTAATTTTATACTGATACTGATATACTAATTTTGTTCGGGTTCGTACTGTTATGTGTAAAAATTTGTTATCTATGTTAGAAAAATATAAGAGTTTCAACCACCTCATTGTACCCTACATTTCGCAGTAGTTGACACACTGTACCCACCTATATGATATAGGTGCGCAACTAAGTTCCCGGGTTTCACACACGGATGGCGCTAGCGGCACATGTAGTCGACATACAGGTCTGAAATTGGGTGTCTTTATAGCTTGGACATCTGTTAAGAATACCTAGTCGTAATATAAACAAATATCGCTACACAACGACCTTTTTTCTAACCTCGGAAATGTCAAAGTTTGTGCCAAATAAACAGCGTTTGCGGGAAGCATTGCTTTTCTGCTTCGACCTAAAAAAACAGCAGCTGAAGTACGTCGGTTACTTGAGAAGGCCTACGGCAAACATATAGCATCAAAAACAACGTGTGAAGATTGGTTCAAGCGGTTCAGAAGTGGCGATTTTGAGACTAGGGACAAGGAGCGCTCGGGAAGACCACAAACATTTGCGGACGCCGATCTACAAGCGTTATTGGATGAAGATGACACTCAAACAGAAGATCAACTTGCCGAGACACTAAATGTGACTCGGCAATGTATTTCGAAACGTTTGCACGCCATGGAAAAAATTCATAAGGAAGGAAAGTGGGTGCCGCATGAGTTGACTGAGAGACAAATGGAAAATCGAAGAGCCACTTCCGAAATGTTGCTCTTGCGGCAGAACAGAAAGAGTTTCCTGCATCGAATTGTTACTGGCGATGAAAAATGGATATATTTCGAGAATTCCAAACGCAGAAAATCGTGACTTTCACTTAGCGAAGTGTCAACATCGACAGCACGGCCAAATCGCTTCGGAAAAAAGAAAATGCTCTGCGTTTGGTGGGACCAGAAAGGAATCGTGTACTATGAGCTGCTGAAACTGGGCAAAACTGTCAATGGGCATCGCTAACGACAACAACTAATCATTTTGAACCACGCATTGCTCGAAAAACGGCCAGAATGGGACACGAGACACGAACGTGTGATATTGCAGCACGACAACGCTCCGTGCCATCGCAGTTCCATCGTCCAGGACACCATAAAAACCCTGAAATGGGATCTGCTACCGCACCCGCCGTATTCGCCAGACCTGGCCCCTTCGGACTATCACTTGTTCCGCTCGATGGCGCATGACTTGAGTGGGCTACACTTGGCCACTTACGATGCAGTACAAAATTATTTGGACGAATAGTTTCAGTCCAAAAACGCGTCTTTTTATCGTCGCGGTTTTTATGTACCGTCATAGAGATGGCAAAAATATGTAAATAACAAGGGACAATACTTCGAATGAACCATTTTTTGTATTTTTCTTGAAGTTTTCGATTTTTTATTGGTCAAAAAAACCCGGAAACTTAGTTGCGCACCTAATCCATTGTACCCCACCCATGGGGTACAATGAGCCAAGCCGCACATTTTTTTATCCCATTACTTTGTTATTTTTGATCTTTTTGCATAAATATGGGAGCTTCATTATATGCCCAAAGGTCTATAAAATCGGTTATGACCGTTTTTTTTTCGAACCAGGCTACCTTGATTAGAGTAAAGATTCGTTAAAAAAAGTGTCACACCAGGTCGAACTTTTTTTATCCCACCTTCTTCTACTATAGCCATCAAGGCTTAATGGAGTTGTGAGGCTGCTGCTATTTTGGACAGCTCCGTGATAATCCTCAAGAGGGAAGCCGTCTCGATTCGCGGAGTTGCGGGATATTATGGATAGTTAGCTTGTTTCATTGATTCTTGCTTTTACGAGCACCGCCGTCTCGAGCCTGATCTCCTGCGGATATTTCCGTCTGGTTTAACGCCCGAGTATGTACGAGATAAAGTTGAGAAACTGGAGAATCCTGCTGACATTGGTGTATCCTCGTGAAACGAGAGACGCTTCGGTAAATACTGCAAACGTCGTGGCGAGGCATCTATTCTCGGAGGAGAGTGTAAAGAGGATACGAAGAGACGTCGTTACCGGGGTTGACGATGACGATGATGACGATACGCAGCCGAACAGAGAAAGCAACTAGCGCATCATATACCATTCTCATTGTTTTCCCTCATTTTGCTCACGGTCACTTCGCGGTATTTCCTATTCTCCCGCTTCCCTATCTCGTTAGAATTGTTCGTCCGTGCTGCACAACACACCAACATCGACTGGACCCCGTGCACTGGAGTTTGTCGGTAAATATGAACGCAGCCAGGAAACCGTGAAACCAGTGGGATCTAATCGCCTGGGGGATTCGCCATAGTCCAAACAGCAGTCGTTGCTTACTCGCTACCCAACCGTTAAGTCTTTATGGCACATTGTGATAACATCGAACATCAAAGAACCTTGATGTCTATGTCATATTCACGTCAAACCACTTCTTTTATCTCGAGTCTAAGCTCCGCCTTGTGCCAAAAAGTAAAAACCATAGGGATTTGCAACATTTGCAAATGGAATGATGCTTTCAACGATTCTTTAGCTGATGGCGTAATGCGCTTCTATCGTCGCCTCATATTATTTTAATTTTATTCTGTTTCAGCTCAACTTTTGCCCGAATATTTCATGACTCGTTCGAGGGGTGGCGAGTGAAGAACGCAAGGGAAAGAAGGATACCCGGTAAAAGTTTGTCGTCAGACTTGGGCAACTGTCGTTATGTTTCTTTTTTGCCAAGAACTAGCCCGGCGCCCTGGGAACGTGTCTTTTTGCCTTCATCGTATCCACACACATGTCTCCCATGCCATAGGGCTGTAGTTCTAGTCATGGGTGTCCATTTTTTCGGATAGCAAATGGCGACCGTAAAATCGCATTTTTCAGAGAACTATGTGTTTGATGCAATAAGGGTTCATTTACAGTTTAAGGGAAGGTTCTGCCTTGTTGGGTCAAAAAATGTTCGATTTTTCACCATTTTTTTATGCGAAAAGTATTAAATATAGTATGTTGATATTTGGTATGTTGACTAAGCGATCTTTATAGAACATGAAAATATTTTTTAAAGTTTGACAAAACAAGGTGGTGGGAGTGGGAGGAGCCACGTATGTCGGTGCGTGGGCGATGACATTCTTCGTTTGCGGAAGTCCTAAGACCCGGACAGGTCATCTGAAGCAAAAAAATCAAACATATTTTTACTTTGTACACTATTGTGTATAAGTTGACCTAGAATCAAGAAGAAAAATTAAAAAATTAAAAAATAGTGAGCAAAAAACTGCGAAAATTTTTAGGAAAAAAAAACAACCTTACTTTCGATCGCTCACTATTTTTTTATTTTTCAATTTTTCATCTTGATTTTAGGTTGATTCAACTTATACACAATATTGTACAAAGTAAAAATATGTTTGATTATTTTGCTTCAGATAACCTGTCCGCGACTAAGGACTTCCGCAAGCGAAGAATGTCATCGCCCGCGCACCGACATACGTGGCTCCTTCCACTCTCACCATCATGTTTTGTCAAACGTTACAAAATATTTTGATGTTCAATAAAGACCGCTTAGTCAACATACCAAATATCAACATTCCATATTTAATACTTTTCGCATAAAAAATTGATAAAAAATCGAACATTTTTTGGCCCAACGAAGCAGAACCTTCCCTTAAATTTCTAAATTTCAGACGAGCGAAAGTACACCAAAGACATCCGAAAAAATTACGATAAAAGAAGCAAAATCCAGTCTTTTTGGACTAATGTTGGGTGCGGTTTTTTTTGTATCAAGATAACGGCATTTTCGATCCACCGTGTGTAGAAAAAAATTCACGGGAAATAAGTTTTCGGTTTACGCGCATATACGAATACCGTTCCGAGGGGTGGCAGTTGGGACAAGGCAAAGTGAAAATCCTTGCCAAGGGTCGAGAGGCTTACGACGGCTCGTTATTTCTGGATTAAACTTATCGGTTACGAGGCACTTTATCCTCTCGAGAACGCAAGCGTGTATAGCGCCGCTGTACTCTCTTACAGACTTTTCACAGTTAATGCTCCATAAAAATCCCAAATAATAATAACGACCATAATAACAAAAACGAACGCAGCAAAGTCGGGGATAATTCTTTCGTTGGAAAAATATTAGCAGGGGCTTTCCTTCAATCGTTATATTTTAATTTTACTTTGTTTCAAGAACAACGATAAGCTTTTACCAATTTCCTGCAATTATTATCGTTTCTTTAATCGAATCAATTTATCGCTTTATGAGACCATTGTATGATGAAGTACGTTTTTTCTCTCATTGAAGATCCGTTCCTTTGTTACAACGATTTTTATCCTCGTTCCATTTAAAATTGATATATCATTTTCTGTATACACATCGTGTACCTATATCCACCCTTAATTCAATGGGAAATTATTTCAGAAAATCCCTAAACTACACCCTCCCTATCGTCTTCTCTGTCTTTTTGCTCGTCTATCACTCGAACCGAGAAAGGCTTCTCGATCCCTTTTGGCTGGCCAATTCCCAGTGCGCCGATATCATATATATATTTATATATATATATATATATATATATATATATAAGAGAAATTGTACCACGATGTACGTTGTAAGATGCATGAGGAGCATAGAGAGCAAGAGATAAAGACACACACACACACACAGAGAGAGAGAGAGAGAGAGAGAGAGAGAGAGAGAGAGAGAGAGAGAGAGAGAGAGAGAGTGCTATGGTTACCAGCTCTCGGAATCGGCTTACCCGAAGGAACTGAAACTTTCGAACAAAGCGCGTCTGTAGGGGCTGAGACAGCGGTTGAGGGGGCGGGGTTACAGGGGGTGGTGTAAAGACGTCAGTAGGTGCTTCCCGACGACTAACCGACTTAAGGGTTTGTTGCTTTAATTGTAATTTAATGTTATTTATGGTCCCGCGCGTAAGCTCGAAACTTCCATTCGCATTAAGGTGCTTATATACTTGCGTTCGCTTCTTCTTACACCACCTACGCCATCGTACTCTGTGGCTTAGGATTTTCTGTTGTTTTATCCGGTGTCACGTGTCGGGTATTGGCGAGTAAGGTAGTGGAGTTTCGATCAGAAATGCGCGAATGAAATTTTCGTATCCATATGTATACATATACACGTGTAGGTATGTGGATGGGTATATGCCTATGTGCATGTTGTTATAGGGTACCTTTGAAATCGGACTAGTTCAATGCATATTTCAAAGCTGCGAGTACTGCGAGCTTATCACAAATACAATACAATGATACAATGGAGTTTTCCGTACATATCA
This sequence comes from Ophion obscuratus, assembly GCA_964007375.1. Taxonomy (NCBI): domain Eukaryota; kingdom Metazoa; phylum Arthropoda; class Insecta; order Hymenoptera; family Ichneumonidae; genus Ophion; species Ophion obscuratus. The sequence goes on along the minus strand of OZ023318.1, from coordinate 29,956,585 downwards.
CCATCGTTCGGGCCGTATGATATATATATATATATATGCATATAAACATACATCGGTGAAAGGCTCATAATGCTCTCAGCTCTCCCTTCCAACGAAAGTACGAAAACCATTATTTTTCGTTTCACCCGAGAAGGATGAAAGATAAATGTTTCGTTAAAAAGTTTTTTGCCCTTGCGAAAAAAAAGCTTTTTCGCGATAATGGCTCGGTCATTCATGGAGAAGGAGGAAGCAGTAAAAAGATGGCAAAAGATCTCTAACAAGGTCCCTCGCTTACAATTTATATATGTATATATATACACACCCAAATATATATATATATATATATATATGACCGAGTTCTTGTTCACAAATAGGTCCTTCATAAATTTTTCGTGGACAGCAACGCACGGGTTTTTTTTCTGTTTCCCATGTGGATACGCGCATTGTTCAATGATGGATTATTTATGCAAACATATATATATATATATATATATATAATTGGGGAAAGAATATTTCAAACTCATTATTTCTATGTAATATTGCTGTCAGTCAGGCTGTTAGTACCGCTGGCTGTTTCGAGGCAGGTCCTTTAAATGATCGTTACAAAAATACTCGAACGTTTATCTAATGGTTATTTTGAAGACATCAGAGTTTATGTAATTTTGTGTATGGGAACAATGGGCCCGAGTAGAAATCTTGCTCCGGATACAAAAAAGACCTGATCAGGCAACCTGATTTCTTTTTCCCGCCTTGATCAGGATTGTTTATCAAGCCCCAATCATTTTTTAAACCCAATTTCTGACTTGGGTCTGATCGGGGTAAAAAACCAAGGCCTGATCAAGGTACAAAATCAAGGCCTGACGTGCATTTCGAAGCAGAAGTTCGCTGTTGCTTCGAGAATCACTAACTTTTTACATTCTTCATTGCACTGCCAAAACAAATTTAATTTAAATAGGATCTATTAAAATCAAATAGGTTTTTACCTTATCTCACGGCCTACTATGATCCTATTTGTTTCAAATATATTTTTCAAGATATGCAATATAGAAAAGAATAGTTCATAAAGCGAAAATAAAATGAAATAGGGGAGGACGGGGTTCAAAGTACCGGGGGTCAGTTGTTCCGACGGGAATATCACTGAATGGTATGACATTCACGACGCGCTTTACACTTATTGTTGTCACTTTTTTTCTCAGTAGTATTCCTTCCGAAACAACTTACCCCCGATACTTTGAATCCCGTCCTCCCTATTAAACAGTAATCCTAATATCAAATACTCATGTCTCATTTAGTTAAAAAAAACATAACATTTCTGTTTTTGACAAACAATCAATAAAACCCTAGGAAGTAATTTTTTTTAAATCAAAGAAATCTTTTTCAAACTTCCATCTCATTTATTATGCAATTTAACTTAAGTAAGAGTCTTTATACTGATTACGTATTTTCAAACATTAATCAACTTTCATAGACTTCAATATTTTGCATTAATTATAACATTGAGATCAATCAACTAACTGTATACTAACTATATACAACTAACTAATATGAATCTTTATTCAGTCTCATAGAATGAACTTTGGCAATAATTATTACTATTTAAAAGCTTCGTCGTCAGAATTGCAATTGTAACAACTGTAAGTATGAAAATCGTCCGAATCCAAGCATCTTAAATGTGCCCAATTCTTGCACAAAACGCATTCAATTCATAATTCTCTTGGTTGTGAATTGGAATAGAAATCGCAGCAAATTAAACAATACCATTCCAGGGTATTATTTTCATTATCTCTTCCAGATTCGGCGTCTTGAAGGACTCTCCGTTTTGCAAGTTCGTTACCATCCGTTGATTTACGTTTGACTTTACCCTTTCTTCAAGCTCTATTATACTTCTTTAAGCTCTTTCTTCCCTAAACTTAAAAAAATAAGAATTAAAGTTTTGAACAGATTTCTTTGTTTCTTTTTTAATTACTACTTGGGATTTTGTCGATTATTTGTCAAAAACAGAAAGACTATGTTCTTTTTTTAAATAAATGAGACATGGATACTTGATACGAGTATTACTGTTTAAGGTGGTTCGGAAAAAAAATAACTCAAAAGTCGACTAACGTTTAACCTCCTATTTTTTGTGAGAAAGAGATAGTATGTCTTTGACCACGTTGAAATAAAACAAATAAAAGCCACTCCATCGTACCTTTTCCGAGATATGAACGTTGAAAGGTGGCCTAAAATACATGCACTCAAACGTAACCTCCGAAAAATTTACCGGAAATGATAACTTTACGTAAAATTTAGTCGTTTAACCCAACAAACAAAACTTCTTATTCGAATCTTCGATTAATACGGAATTCACCTGCAAACATTGTAGCTGATCCACCGTGTCATTTTTTCACGATAACTTATTAAATTTTGCTCTGCGGCATCTGTCTCTCGGCGATATGAATGTCGCCGAATGCCTACGCTGCAGAGCATGCTAAATACAGTAAAAATGGAATAAAAGTAATAATAAAACGAAGGATAAAGAATGAATAAAAATAGTACATAGCTTGGACTAAATCGTTTCTGGTATTTTAATTACTACACTCAATTATTCGATAATAGGTAAAAATAGGATAAAAACGTGAGGGCATAAAAATCATTATATTTTACATTTACAAATCCTTCAAAAAATTACATATTATTCTTATTGCCTTATTCACTCATGGAGTGATGCCAGCGCGTATGTTTGAACAATTCCATTCGGTTTTTTAAACATCTTTATAGTCACCATTTTCGCCGAATACTTTCCAGATGAAAAATTATTTCGCGTTGTGATAGTTAATATCACAATGATATTGACTAATTGATATTCCTTATGTGATACAGCAAATAATTATAGGAATTAATTTGGTGTCTTATGCCATATCTGCGATGAAGATGTTACAAGCACTTGGTAGCATTGGGGCACCGTGCGTAGCTATGAGTAGGTAGGTACTAGGTTCAATACCGATATGGGTGAAATATTTTCTTCGAAAAAAATCATTCCGAAAGGCCAGGGCATGAAGAATTACGATACAAAGTCGTTGTGGTAAACTCTCAATTAAGTGCTTAATTTCATTTTGGATTTATGAAATATTTTATGCACATAGTACACTTAGATTTACAGTGTACATTGTAAGCAAATAAATATTTATTTGAATCGAATGTTTATTCATTCGATTCGAATATATTTGATATTTAAAAAGAATAGCTGAAACGAATAAAAAAATATCTTTGAAACAAATAAGACCGTAGTAGGCCGTGAGACGAGGAAAAAACCTATCTCATTTGAATAGATCCTATTTAAATAAATTTAAAAAATTTGGCAGTGCATCGTGACCTTATATAAACGGACACATATACGCAGAAACACATACATTTACACACACGTGAGCATATCCATTGACAGGGATAACTCATGGGCACACCATGGTTTACATGAGGCGTCGATCAGGCATCCTTGGAGGCCCTCATTATTCTGCCTTTAATGGCCCTCAGTAGCAAACTGCGACCGGCCACTAAGTGCCCATGTGAGGCTACCCGATTAGGGCCCTATTAAAGTTAGGGAAATTCTATATGGGCACGACCAAAGCCATTGTTCAATTTCCGCACGGGTAAACGTGACGATCACTAGGACCCTGACGGCCACTGGGCCTACCTTACATCTGGGTCTACCTTACATCTATCGCATTCCACTGCGCTGATCCAGGCAGCGGCTTTTCTTCCCTACACCTGACAGGTATAGGTGGCGAAGGAATATAATCGAAGTTGACGTATCCGCGATCTGCAAAGATCCGAGGGTCTTTTCGAGGCGTCCGAGCTGGGGAGGGTTCCGCTCCTCTGCCTGGCTGGAGTCGGGAATACGAGCGTTATAAATGGGTCGATGTAAAAAGCAAAAGTGAATGGAGGGCCCACGTGTGAGCGCGTTGAATTCAACGAGTCCCATATCTCTCTTCTTCTTGCCGGTATTCGATATATACGAAGGAGCCGGGGATAAAAAGCTGCCGGAAGGGCTCGCAGTCCCAGCCCGGCTAGCAGGGGGTTGTTGGGAGTGAACGCAAGGATTATTAACGGACGAGCATGGAGGCGAAAGGGGTTGATAGTACGCGTTCCACGACGGCGGGGGTGCACGGGATGCTGAAAGCTCGCGGGTGGTACGGGGAGGGCGGGAGTGCAAGAGGAAGAGAAGGGAGGCGATGCATCTCTCGCTATGAAAATTTATTCTCAGTGGGTCGCGCGCGAGCTCGCGGAAGGGCTGGTTACCGGTTGTACGCGTGGCGGAAAGGGTGAGGAGGGGAGGAAAAGGAGCGCAGTAGTGTGGTGTGGCTGGCATGAAGTCAAACGGCGTACATAATTTACGTAGTTTCGTCTGTGGCTGGGCACACCAGAGCAACCACGGCGGCCTCCGCTCCCCTCCTCTCGCATACTACCACCGACCAACATCCGCAGATCCCGCTACCTATACATATATATCGGTCGCTTTCTCGCTTCATCCCTCTCCCTTCCACTCCCTTCTTCGCGCCTTCTCACCCCTTTTTCTCACTCCCTCGCCGCCCTGCTCCTTCCTTCTTCCACCCTCCTTCTCGTTCTCCTGTACTCCTTTTCCCTCCCCCTCGCTCTCTGTCGCCCGCCTGCGCTCCCTCTATATTCCCTTGCTACCAAGCGTATAACAATAATTTTAGTATGACAGTGTAATACGTGGCTGGATGCACGATTCACTTCTGCATCTCTCCTTTTGCTCTCCCATATCCTCGCTGCAACATTCAGTCGCTCTCTCTCTCTCTCTCTCTCTCTCTCTCTCTCTCTCTCTCTCTCTCTCTCTTACTCTGTTCTCCTCTCCTTTCGACGAAGTCGTACACCCTCGCAGTTCTTGGCATCTCCGTACGATATATTCTCACGTTCCTGTGCATTGCGAAACTACAATAGCCATGGTATGTGCTTTATAGCTGCAAATATACATATGCGGTATGTATCTATATCCACATGTGCATGTGAGCTCCATATTCGCGCACGTGTGGGCACGAATTTTATTCAAGTGCGTATACCTGTATGCCCACATCTCATTGCTTCGTAACTCTGTGGCAAACTCTCGCGCACCGCTACATCCGATCTTGCTCTCTCCTTGTCGGTCTCTCTCCCTCTCTCTCTCCCTCCCTCTCTCTCTCTCTCTCTCTCCCTCCCTCCCTCTCTCTCTCTCTCTCTCTTTCTCTTTCTCTCTCTCTCTTTTGGCATCTATAGCTTCGATATTATGAATTCAACCCCTGTTCTCGCCACATCGCATCGAAACGCTCGGTGCTCCGTGCCAACGGCACAGACCGACGACTGTTCGGAAAACACCTCGATTTATGGCGAACGGGACAACGATGCATTCCGTTAATTATTTCCTGAGCTCAAGCCTGCTGGATTTCCTTTCTCTCTCTTGCTATCTGTGTCTGTCTCTTTCTCTCTCTCTCTCTCTCTCTCTCTCTCTCTCTCTCTCTCTCTCTCTCTCTCGCTCTCACTCTCTCTCTCCCTCTCTCTCTCTTTTTCTCCCTCACTCTATTTTGGCTTGCTGCATCCCCAAACTCACTCGGATTCATGATGATTTCTGTTAGTTCGTGCGCCGCATCCTGTCGCGAATTTCAGCCATATACTTCCAACCCGTTGCCGCGATGTTATCCATTCTCGTATTGAAACATATGACGCGACGCAACGAAAATTCATTTCAGAAAGAGTCTCGGCATCACGCGGTTTTTAGACATTTGAACAGGGAGCTTTCTCCATAATTGTACTGAGAGAAAAGTCCATGGTATTTATAAAAGCGACTATGGTAAAAGCAGGCATAGTAAAATTTGCTATAGTATATTAGCATCGCGATCATAATGTGGTTACTGCAACTATAAGTGGAGGGTATATCTAAACATGCGGTTTTGGGCGGCGTTTTATAGTATCTATTATGCTCGAAATAATTATCAACTATTGTACGAGGCTTGACAGTATCGATGTGGTTTATTCAGTGGTATCACAAAATCGGTACACAAGTACTAATGTTGTATACTGTACGTTAGATTTGGTTCGGTCAAACTTCTAGTAATCTATTCAAGTTTGTACAATTCGTGTGGTTATCATTAACGTTTGTCGAGCCTAATTTGTTAAGAGACCTTATGAAAAGTGACGATTTAAAGAAAGTAATAGTAATATTTACTTATAGCGGAGGCGTAAATCAGTTGCAGTTTAAGCAGCCATGACTTACAAGGAACATCACTTTGGTGTCCTCCTCCGATTTTGTTGACACTTTTTTATGTGGAAGAGTATCAAAAACTACGAGACACTTATTTTTTTATCGGCGGAAAAACGATTTATAGGGGTGAAACGCACCCTCAAAAATGGGGATGTTTTTTGTTTTTCGTCGATAACGTTTTAACGGTACGAGATATAAAAAAAATTCAAATTGCAACAATGTTTATTTTTTCGTGTACTATACATTCGAGATGAGAACGATAACGTCATCGACGAAAAACGAAAAACACCCCTATTTTCGAGGGTGCGTTTTACCCGTTGAAACCGTTTTTCCGGCGATAAAAAAATACGTGTTTCTTAGTTTTTGATGCTCTTCCACATAGAAAAGTTTCAACAAAATCGCAGGAGGGCACCAAAGTGATGTACCTTGTTAGTGGTTTGAAGAACTACGCGTGCCTCAAAAACTGTTACATTGCGGCTTTAGATGCTCCACAATATGGTTGAAAAAATGTACCATTCCATTAAAAAAGGTGGAGGTGACCTTCACTGTGCGTCAGCGCCTCCACTGAAAAATAATTGGTCGCGTTGATGGCCCCCTTCCCACTGTACAACTTTTGTCTCGAACATTTTTTTGTGACGTCAAAAACTACCGAGTTATTTGGGTTGGCAGCGATAAGCGGGACATCCTGTATAGCATTGAACAATAAACGTATGCTTGTAAGCTATGATTGCGGTTAACATATGCGCATAATTCAGTTACTATGGTTATCAAATATTGTTGTCCCCTCAGCGAAATACCAAATACAGCTAAAACATAATTGAAAACTCCATACATTTCTCTCAGTGTGAGATCCGTTGTACATTTATATTGATGTATCAATGATGCTTTGAAATCGATATAGTATTTTCAATGTCCCTTTGCTGGATTCTGCCATCGAACTAATGATTACTTATTTCCTCGTGGTTAATCGGCAATATGCCTGTGTTCCTAATGTTTCTCCATACGTCCTCGAGGACTTTCACGATGCCTTTAAGGGGCCGTACCTGAGTAAACGGCGAGAAAAACAGGTAAACTTCGAGACTTTTTATCTCAGAAACTAATGTTTTGATTGGATCCCGGTTTTTTTTTATTGGATAATATGTACATTGAGGTATGTTTAGGAATTTTTGAAAATAAATTCGTTGACTGAAAGCGATTCAAACGCGATTATCTCGAAACATAGTTTTCAGAGTCGGTGCCAGATGTATCTCGAAAACGGCTTGTCCGATTTTGTCCAAATTTTGATACAATATTCTTCGATAGTTTTTCTCGTTCGCCACGTAGGGGTTTTTCATTTGATTGAACCATTGCTTTTTTATGCAATGTGTATGCAATCCAAAATCCCCACAAATTGCGAACGAAAAACGAATGTCAAATTAAAACGGTCGTAATTCCGTCAAAAATGAAAATTGAAAAAAATCGTACGTGGCAAACCAGAAAAACTATCGAAAAATATTGTATCCAAATTTGGACAAAATCGGACAAGCCGTTTTTGAGATACATCTGGTACCGACTTTGAAAACTATGTTTTTGAGATAATCGCGTTTGAATCGCTTCCAGTCAACGAATTTATTTTTAAAAAATCCTAAACATACCTCAACGTACATATTTTCCAATTTAAAAAAACCCGGAACCAACCGAAACATTAGTTTTCGAGCTAAAAATTTCCGAAGTTTACCTGTTTTTCTCGCCGTTTACTCAGGTACCTCCCCTTAATAATCCTGAATACTTCTTTCAGACTATTCGCAGCTTGTGCCACGAGAAAGCTTCGTTTACGAGGGAAGAAGTAGCAATAGTCATACCTTTCTCATTATGTTCGTCAGTTCGTATTTCGTAAGTCCGACGGGAAGAAAAAAATTGAACAAATTGCACCTCCCGGAGCACCGGGCGCGGTTTCTTGCTCGTCAAAACCTCCCGGCTCGCGTCTACGACACGAAGCCTTGAGGGGGAGGGAGAGAACAGCTGAAGAGCATTGCAATATACTCGACAAGTACACAACTGAAGTATACATGTATACGAGGGCGCACTTTTTTTTCCTCTCCGGCAAGATGCGAGACGGAGGTTCACAGCCACAGCGGGATAGAGCGTTATATTGCGAAACTCCAAATTAATTACGAAGTCTCTCAGTGAATAGCATTCACATTGCGCGAGAGGTACTATATTATTATGAAGGAAAAAAAAATTATCGCACAACCGTATACACATTGCAATTCGTACCGCCGATGAGGAATTCTTGCCATTTGGTTTTTTTCTCTCCATGCTCGCTGGACTACTTTTTTAACCCTTAATGCCCGAAGAATAAACCCGTGCGTTAAGTCAGCGAAGGAAATGCACATCGCAACTGTGTCTCGAAGCAGACTTTTTCTCTCGTCCCGCTTTATGTACACGAGTCTCATTATTACGCTACAATTTATTAATACCTTTGTTCCAGCATTATAGTAATTAAAATAGTTACGTTTTGGGATTGAAAACTCCCGAATTACTAACTTTTAAACAATGCTGGAAACAGGTTATGTAGTTGTGTAGGTGTGGGCAAAACAGTGCACAAAAAAATATTTGCGCACCTCCGCTTTGTTCCTGGGAGCTTTCTGAGCTTTCTCATTAGCGTAGATTATTTATATTCATGTTAACATCCAGTACGGATATTCGCCACACAGTATAGTATTAAGTAGTCTGTAAAACATTCTTTTTTTCTCGATGAGTGAGTTCACCAGAGTGATGTGTGGAAATACTACTTTTATCCTGCATATATATATATGCAGGGTGTCTCAGAACTGAATGCGTTCCCTGAAATGGGTGATTGGGGGTTAAATTCTGAGTCGATTGATATAAGCATGTGTGGTTGTCAGATCAACCCCTGAATTACTATTAATTTTTAAAAGCGGGCGCACCTGATTGGCCCGCCTTTAAAAAGTAATAGTAATTCAGGAGTTGATCTGAGAACCACACATGCTTATATCAATGGACTGAGAATTTCACACCCAAGCCACCATTTCAGGGTACGCCGTGAGTTCTGGGACACCCTGTACATACAGGGTGTCCCTCTTATCTCTGCTACTCGAAATAACTCGGTAATTATCGACGTCACAAAAAAATGTTCCAGACAAAAGTTGTACGGCGTGAAAGGGGCCATCAAATGCGACCATTTTTTTTCGGTGGAGGCGCTGACGCACATAAAAAACATTAGGGGGTCAAAGTCGTTCAAGTTCAATCAAGTTCAGTGTCGATGATACAAATATAAATATCCGAGATATGTCGAATTATATTTCATTTTAATAGGTAACCTTGAATGACTATGAACGACTTTGACCACCTGATGTTTTCATGCGGCTTGAGGTGCTCCACAAGGTGGTTGAAAAAGTGTACCATTCTATTAAAAAAAATTTTGAACATTTTTTGTGACGATTACCTAGTTATTTCGGGTGGCAGAGATAAGAGGGATACCCTGTATATATATCAAACCCATTATACCTATTTTATGATGGTTATCAGCATATTAGACTTGAAGAAACATTACTTAAGACTCCACCTTTGATTTTGTTAAAACTCATATGTGATGAAGCATTCCAAACTATCAGACGCGTATTTTTTTTGATCAGCCAAAAAACGGTTTTACTGGAGGAAATCGCCCATCAAAGAAAGACGTGTCGAGGGTTAATTTTACAGTTTTACCCACAAACAGTCCACCGATCTCAATGAAACAAATCGAAAATTCTTCTAACGTAAAGCGATGAAGAATCCACTATAGAAGTATTGAAAAAAATTAAATTAACGGTCGACACGCTTTCGTTTAATGGGTTGTTTCCCCGTTAAACAATAAAAAAAAATCGTGTCTAATAGTTTTCAATGCTTTATTAGATAAGTGAGTTTAAAAAAAATCAAAGGTGGACACTCAAGTTATGTTGGTTGTTAGAAAATATTCTTTAAGAACGTTCCTGCAATTTTTTCAACCGACTCGTTCACTTTTAGGACGTGATGATTTTTGTCAGGGCCTTAATGGAAAAATACTGACTTCTATCGAAAAAAATACTTCAAAAACCGAAGTTCACGGAATGGTGAAAATAGGGAGAATAGCTGCCTATTATTAGGATGGTCCTCGAAGTTGATAATCTTCGAAATTTCTTTTCCTCCAATATATATATACACACATATATACGAAATTTTTTATTTCCCATTGCCTTTTCCCAAACATACCTTTACAGTCTCCTGCATTGGTGCTGTCTCGAGTGCTGAATTTTTATTTTCATTGCCCCTGCATAACTGTCCATACAATACACATTCGTCGGGTGCTTCCTTTCTTATTATTTTATACGTGTAAGTACATAAGAGGAATTCTGGCTCGATTCGAGTTTACGAAAATTGATGAAAAAAAAAACACTGGCCTCCTCCAGTACCTTCGGGCTTTAACTTTGCTGCAGAAAAAAACTTTGACATTTCTCCAGCTCAATGAGAGTGATGACCGGATATTTTCAAAGTGCTGAAAAAAATTATAAAATTCGTTCAACCGAATACTTCGTTCGATCGAATTGGAACGTTTTTTTGTCTGATATTTTAACCCTGCGGGCTCACGTAGGATTACACACACACACACACACACACACACACACACACACACACACACACACACACACACACACACACACACACACACACACACACACACACACACACACACACACACACACACACACACACACACACACACACACAGACACACACACACACACACACATACGCACACGCACACGCACACGCACACACACACGCGCGCGCGCGCACGCACGCACACACACACACACATATATATATATATAATGTGTGTGTGTGTCTATATGAAAAGGAAAAGCTTGAGGTTGTGGGGTGTGGATCGTACGTGTCCCTTATAACCGAGTCTTAAATACGTGACGCTCGGATAATAGGGGAGATTTCGCAGCTGGGATCTCACACCGTTAAACGAAGCTGCGTGCGTTCGCGGAACGTACCCTCGTACAACTTTACGCCGGCATACCGACCTAAAATCCGCAGCGTTGCTACGTGTCTTCGAAGATTTTCGAACCCTTCCATAACGAAGTATACAACGGATGAGCGAAGAATTTCGTTGGCTTTCACGATCGAAATCCATCCACAGGAGCGTAGCGGAACTTCGAAACGAAAATGGTAGTGAAAAAATGAAAGATTAAAAATCTCCGATTTCCGTACGGTATTTCATATTACCTTATATATTTACGGCGCAATGCAATTTTTTTTACAACGGTATTTTTCAATGTCCACTTTAAAAAATATTCTACACAAACTCAAAATACAAAACGAAAGAAAAATGTCGAGAAAATTTTGTTGCATTCATTCGAGATGCAAAAATTAAATAAAATAAAAATAAATCTTACAAAAAATCGTCCACAAATGATTCGTTCAATTAATACAATGTGTATCAATCGCGCGAGCATTTTATGAATTGAATATACCCTCGAATTTAAAACATTCTTCAGTATTCGCCTCTTGCTTTTCCTTCCAATTCTTTTTCGAGCTTTTATCTTTTCAATGTCGATTTTTTTTTCCAACTTTCGACGGACCTCCAGAGTATTTTTCTAACCGGGCTACGACAATTGCCCACTTCGCATTTAACTCTCCCTGGCTCGCGAAAGAGACGCAGGTTGGTTTCTCGTCGCGTGCAGACTTCCGGGCATGTTTTTTTGTTGGCAAGCGCGGGAGAACGGAACGATTGTGCTTCCGTCCAGAAGCCATAGCGCTTTCAAGGGAACAGCGACCGCGAAGCTCCGTCTACGTACGAAAAGTAGGACCCATGTACTGGTTCACGTGCGAGCAAGAGGATTTGAGGGAAGAAGCGACGAAAAAGTTTCGTATGGTCGCAGCAATCGACAGTTTAAGCTTTTATTTGCTTCGTGCTGTTTTTTTTTCGTTGTTGTTCTTATGCTTTTATTCTCCTCCCAAATGCAGACTCGCGGTCGTTATAGCTGACTCTTCCTATGCGAACTTGCTGTGCATATAGCCACACGCATGTATATATATATGTGTGTGTGTGTGTGTGTGTGTGTGTGTGTGTGTGTGTGTGTGTGTGTGTGTGTGTGTGTGTGTGTGTGTGTGTGCGTGCGTGCGTGTGTGCGTGTGTGTGTGTGCGTGCGTGCGTGTGTGTGCGAGTGTGTGTATGTGTGTGTGCGGGTGCATGTATACATACATACATGTATGTATGTATATATGGATATGTATATGTATATGTGTGTGTATATGGACATATATATGTATATGTATGTGTATATGGATATGTACATGTATATGTGTATACGCCCAAATACATATATTTCTGCCCATTCCCAGCCTCCATCTCACAGTCCCAAGTTATAACGAGAATTGCTCTCGGTAAAAAGTTTTCACGAAAGTTTCGCATATTCGCTTTCGAGGTTGGAACGGGAATCGCGCCGTGTACTTCGTGTAAGTTACGTGTGCTCCCGGGGCCTTTTTTGTTCCATCTTCGCTCTCCTTTTTTTTGGCGAAACTCTCTTTTGCTTTCCTCCCATTTATCCATTCATCTCTGCGCCTCCATTTTCCCACACACATACACACACGCGCGCGCGCGCGCGCGCGCGTGTGTGTGTGTGTGTGTGTGTGTATTTTACGTCATTCAGTATGTATTGAAAAAAAACTATTCTTTTCCACATACCCCAACTCGCCGTTGCTTTTCTGCGTGCCTTAATTTGTGGCGAATTTTTTTGAGCTATGAATTCCTTTGTTTTACCGTGGTCCTTATTTTTCTTCGGCACACAGAGCCAGGAAAACTCTACATGAAATCGCCCATGCACATATAAAGGAGTGAAAAAAAGGAATAAAAATGCGTTGGAATATTTCAGACTTATTGTCAGAATTCAGAACGATATATATATACATAGTGCTACGACAGCGGAGCTTTAGTGTCGCGGCTACTTTTATGGTGTACCGCGGCTTTAGTTTATTTCCGGTTTACGGTATCGCCACCAGCCCGCGTGCCCAAACACTACGCCAGCCTGTGACAGATGGTAAAAACCGAGAACTCTGCGATGTAAACTGCAAATAAGCGAGGCTTTTTTTTTACATTTTTTTTCATCTACATCGCAACAGGAATCTGTCCGTATTTTCGTGTGCATGTACGAATTTCAACAACAAAAAAAAGGTTTATACGAGTGTAGTTCATTTTCGGCACGCGACATAGTTACCAATCTGAGGTTCGACGGTATATTTGAAAAAGAACAAAAACATATGCGCAAGTTTGCTAATGTATAAATATCATCTGTCGCTGTCACTAAAACAAAAACGACTGTCATAATAATGATGATAATAATAATAATAAAGGCCGAAATGAAAGTTGGAACATGGTGGAAGGTAATAAAGGGACCGTACAATGGAATCTACAATCATAATAAGAATAACAACAACAATAATATCAACGGAAAGGCCGGATGAAATCGGAAAGAATCTTTATTCAATGATCATTAGAACGTACAAGAATTGAATCGAAAGCGTGATAACATCCGAAGGGTTGAGGCGATCAAACATGACTGACGGGGAATATGGGGATGCAAACGTATAAACATCCTAAATAGCAACGCCTCGCGACAGTATCGTAGCTGTTTTTATGTCTCGATAATCATTCACCTTATGGGGTATCGCGAGGCGTGTATCCATGGAGATTTTTAACAAGCACTAATGCTAACAAATACTTATAGTAATATATCTATAAGTTTGAACCATAAATGACATCCGTAAAAAAAAGCCCGCACATAAGAAATCTTTTTTTTACCTCCGAAATAGATGGTTATGAGCTTTTTTAAAACAGTAGAACTGTCTACACAGAAATCGATGGGAAGACTCAATGCATTTTGCTATATCACTAGCTTGGAGGCATAAACGTTTGAAGGTTGAACATCGAATTATCGAATTATCGATATATATATATATATATATATATATATATATATATATATATATATATAAAGCCACACACAGTATACATCTATGTATGCATATATCGATATATTTATGTAGACAGGCACATTTGCGTTTTCATGGAAAATTGGACAAAGCCTCGAGGTACATGAGCTGCACCAGGCTTCGTTCGTCTCGTTGTGGCCCAGAAAATTATCGGTGAAGAATGGAACGAACCACGATTGTCTATACACCATCATCGCACGCACCACTAGTATTATGAGAGAGAGCGAGAGAGAGAGAGCGAGAGAGAGAGAGCGAGAGAGAGAGAGCGAGAGAGATAGAGAGAGAGAGAGAGAGAGAGAGAGAGAGAGAAAGCTTTTGCTGTACCGTCGGTTTCGTATAACGGCCGTAGCCGTTAGATCGTAGCTAATTTGCATGGCGTTATCCTCCCTCCTCCTCTCTGGTCCTCTCGTTCCCCTGCTCAACTTCGTTCCGACCATACGCGTTGCATATACACGCTCTTCACGTTTTTGGCGTATGCTAATGACTGTAGCGTCGCGCTTATGTTCCTCTGTGTCATGTGCCCACGCTTAATTAGAAATTTTGTGAAATATTCCCCACCCCCTATCTGCTTTACTGCGGAAAAAGCTTTTTTCCTCGGTTGTTTACTTGCTTGGTGTTCAAGCTGTTCGGTGACAAAAAGAATATAATTAATTCAATATCGGGCGAGCCACGAGGGAGTACGAATTTGTTTCCAAATCGTGTTTTTCAATAGGGATGAACAAAAATTGGGGAAAAAAACTAAAGAGGAGAAAGTAAACATTTATTTTAGTTTTCGCTTCCTGTGGACAGAAAGCCAAAGGACGTCACGAAGAAATGGCTGAGGAGGTATGTGCTTCGATCTTTAGTTCACTAGATAGGAACATCAGTCCGGTACCACAATTGATGTTTAGACTTGTTGACTTTTTTGAGAAGTGTTTTCCTCATTGTACATTTTCCAAAACATTTTACGAGAATTGAAATATTACAATGGAGAAAACATGTTAAGCACATTTTTCCGCTTCCGGTGATCGGGAGGCTGAAGGAAGTCATGGAGGAATGGTCTAAGGGGGGTGGAAAGATCAGTCTGGCATTACAGGTGATCTTCAATGCCTTTCGATCTAGTGAGCCGTGAGGCCGAGGCCTTTTCGTGACTTTCTCCGTGTAGGTCTCAATTAGCCTCGTCATTGTTGATGAAAAACCGTCCAAGGCTATCAACTCATTATGCGTAGCAGTAGGGGGAACGAGCGGCATGATCTTCCACCCCGTTGGCTGTCCCAAGCAACTACTGGTTTTTCGCTCATCGAACTCGATCATGAAATCGTCGCCACTTAAAAACATCGATAAAGTGTTTTAACATTTTTATCCAACGTCCCTCTTACCGATGAAATAACGGTTCAAATGAATCGCTTAACGAAGCGCGACGAGATAACGCGTCGTCAACGAGAACGGAGGGTGAGAGCCGGCTGGAACGAATGGGGGTGGGAGCTGGGTCGACAACGACGAGTCGCGTTGATCGACCCGCGTTCCGATACTCTACGGCTTGAATTCTCATTTTCATCCGACTTTAACGCGGTCGACAGTCGGAAATAAGCGTTTCCAATTAAATTTAATTACTGTATGTTCGAGAAGTGGGAAAAGGGTTAGGGGTGGTTTCACCAGCGTCCAAATGGGGGTGCCCCGTTCGCGCTGAAACAACGGAAGATCGTAGCACGTGCGGTTTCCACAATGTTTTCTCTCCAGTCGCATTTTCACCCTACGTACCTTCCACTAGTTTCGTGTCCTGGCATTCCATGGAATTCGCCGTTGGAGAACGCGAAGGAATGGAAGAATAAGAGGCAAAGAGAGGTACAGCGAATTTTTTCGGCGTGCATTTCGCTCGAAACCCTTTTGTGGTAACCATCAGAACTGAGCAAAGGCCGAAGAGTGGTACACGGACGCACGCACACGTGTCGCGGATACTGGCACGTGAATGAGAGCGAGAAAAAGACCCTTGTACCATTGCCTTTGCCCTTTGCCTCGTCGTTTGCACACCTTGCCTCGCGTTCCAAATTGAAGCCCCGTGCGGAAAAAAAAGATGGCGTTTGAACTAGCTGAGGCATTTGTGCACACCCCAACATCGATCCACCAGACCCGTAAAAGCGAACAATTGCGACGTCGCGAACGAACGTCTTCCGTAATCAATCGCTACAGGATGTCTTTGTTCCGTTTGAGGACGTACGAAACCCGTTCGGAATGAAGGAAAATGAATGGTTGCTCTCGAGCAATTTGTGAAAATCGACTATTAGGCTCATTTTGGCAATCATTGGTGGATTTTGTAACCACCATATTCTGGGGAACCAAAGGATGGATCGTTTAGTTATAGGTACTAGGTAATTGGCCCGGCTGATGACGTTGCATCCAAAGTGACATTCTTTGGCATAAAAAGGTCCCTTCAACGATGATGAGCAGTACTTATTGGCAAGCATGAAGAACGATGCTTTTGATGGATCAACGATTACGTTGGATCGAATGATACTCTGCAGTCTGACCTCAACTTTTCCAGAAAGAAAAGATAACAGCTTCTCGATCTTGCTGGAAATTCTGGGTGTAACGAGTTCAGAAAGTACGATGGCAAAAGTGGTTCTCGACAGGACGGAGTTCTTCACTTTATCGTTGAGAATAATAGTGGAGAGTCGCAGGAATACCTGGAGGACATTTGGAGAACTTCCACATTTGGAAGTTATCTGGGACAAGTAAGATGTGAAGAGACCCTCCTAATCAATCTCCAGACAAGATGGATAACTATAATAATACCTGTGACTGTATTCCAAGCTGGTTGCCTCGCGATTCTGTAGCTCTCGCATGGTCGGTTGATCGTGCTAGAGCCAGCAAATCGTAGTTGAAGGACCCTGAGGGGACGTTTGTGAGAAGATTCTCCTGACTGATGAATCTTCGTGGGCTATCTCGTTTCTTGATGACGCACGATATTACATCCTGATTCAGGGCTTCACATGGACGCAACTGCGAAGCACATGTTTCAAGGGGGGTAGATCATTTCACCGATCAAGGTATAAGGAAACGGATTTTTGTTGGATATAGAGATATCCGAAATAGTTTAGCTGTGGCCATTGACGTTGGAAGTCCTTATTTTGTCATTTCCTCCCCTCAAAAACGATGTAGTGTCAATGGAAGCATTGGGGTTGAATTTTCATTGAACACTTGTATGTCCAAAAAGAATCAGGATCCATCAGCATTCATCGATGGAAGGCTAGAATCCACCTCAAACCTTCAATGAACAAGACACCAACTGAAACGTTTTCGACTGGCGAATATCTCTCATTGAGAGATCATATTCGATCCCAGAAAAATATGGCCACCTCACGGTGCTCGTTACCGTCACGTCACAGTAATCAATTCAAAGGCAAAGTCCTGAGGGTTACTGGGCAAAGTGTCCAACACAGCCAGTCCTCCGTGCGTATACGATGACGTTGACAGCTGTCTCGTTACCGGCGCGTTGCGTCATTACCCCATGGTGTCACGACGTCCTTTTGTGCTGAGAATTCAGCTTCAGCCTTCCGGCGACGTATGCACAGACACGGACGAACGCGCGCAACGCGTCAACGTGTCTCGTTACACTGCTAAAGAGGCCATCCCTCGTCCTGGACTCGCTCGTGTACTCTTCATCCAACGCAAAACGGCCAGCCCGTCAATTTCTATTCAGCCAACGAATATGACAATGACGAAGGATACGAGCAAGTTGAAACACGGGAATGAACCCGGAACATTGGAGGCGGTCGTTGGAACAGCCAAAAATGTCTGCACAGCAGAAGACATGTGGGACGAGACACCAAGCAAGGCCGAGAGAGAAAGGGGCAGGTTAAGATCCGTAAAACTTATGAAAATCCTGGATTTATGGCGAGTCTACAACGTCATCCAAGCGGGAGAAACATGGCGCACAGACGCCTAGACACAAGCAGCTTTGCTCCGCTACACAAGCGACTTGACAAATCGTCCGGAAAGATATGTATATCCCCCGGTCTTCCACGTTTCGTGAAAAGCAGCGTCGAATCAGGCCAGACCGTAGCCTAGCAAATTCGAACCTCCAGATACGGCGGATGCGCTGCTGAATTCCTCCAAATTCGTATATCTGTGTGCTCGTGTCTGTTCGATTTCGCATGCATTTATATTTGCGGCTTGGGCTTATCCCAAAAGTCTTTCTCATCTCGGGTGCGACAGCCCGAAATGGTAAACCTTCCACGAGTCAGGAATAAGAATCATCGGGATCAAGACACTTTACTCCTCTCACTTGCCAAATGTTTTTCATTCTCGCTCTTTCTTCTAAACATCGCTTCCTTTCCTTTTGACGGCTCAAGGGGAGAGCTCGTTGCCATTTTGGCTGCAGTGCGAAATTCGGGGCGAAGATTTTCTTGGTCTTCAATGACTGGAGCCAAGGCATCTGGAGCAGGTATTTTTTTCCATTTCAACATCGTCGAAGCAAGGGTAAGCGGGACAAGGGAGCGATGGAGATTCTTTCAAATCATTGGCGTCATTGAAGACTTCATAGTACCAGTTCAACATATTTCGCTGTCCGATAAACCAACAAAGGTTGCCCTCAATTCGTTTCTGCAAATAAACCCTGTATTTATAGAATGTTTTTCCGAAATAATGGATGCGCATACTTTTCCAGTAAAAATACAAAGCTTTTGGACCTACACGAGTGAAGCAACGACAGTTTTTCGACCAGCAATGGCCAATGTACTCTTTTATCTTTTATTTAGTTTTTCCGGAAATAAAATAAAGCAGAGCGACGGATGAAAAGAGAGAGAGAGAGAGAAAAATAGGATTTATCAACGCTGACCTAATGGTAGAGAAAATCCGGGCCGGATTAACGCGCGTGCTTCGGGGCAGAGATAGCAGAAACAGGGTGGAATCAGAGTGTGTGCAAAAGAGAGCGAGAGTGAAGCCTCCTGTAGGCAGCATCCCAAGTGAATCTCGTCTAATCTGCTGATCCGCGAACCCCCTTTACCACCCAGCTCCGAGCCACTGTTGGCTTTCCACTGTCGCTACGCTTCGCCCTTGGACGCGCTTCGAAAGAACGCGTAATTAATAGCCATCCTTAAAAATACGAGGGATCATCCCCATTATCATAAATTCTGTACATCGGTGAGAGTTAGGGCAACCCTCTCTTTTTCGCTGGTCCTCCCCCACACTCGGCTGGCGCCCGCCCGAGTAATCCGAGTATTTATGGACGTGAAAACTTTATTCTGTATCTATAGTACCTTTTATGGATACAACGTGTCACTATAATTTTGAAAATTCGCTAACGGATGAGCCCCGTGTATGGTTTTCGTTGGAACGCATATTCCAACCTTGCCGTTGGCATCCGAAACTACGTATATACATACGGCATAAAATGTAGCTTGCATCCGGGTTTCATAATTATGGGGAGCATGCTCACGTTGCAGCTACGCTTCCTAGTTCACTTCCAAGGAAGGATTGCGAGGTCGATCTCTCCAATTTCGTTAAAATTTCGCAAACTTGTAGAATGGATAAAAATAGGCGACACGTATTTTTTTATATCTGCGGAGCCTGATTTTTAAGGGATGAAACGCACCCTCAAAAATTGGGGTGTTTTTCGTTTTGCGTCGATAACGGTTTAACGGTACGAGATATGAAAAAACTTCAAATTGCAACAATGTTTATTTTTTTGCGTACTATACATTGGAGATGAGAACGATAACGTTATCGACGAAAAACGAAAAACAACCCTATTTTCGAGGGTGCGTTTCACTCTTTAAAAATCGGGTTCCGCAGATATAAAAAAATACGTATTGACTATTTTTATCGATTCTACAAGCCTGCCAAATTTCATCGAAATTGGAGAGATCGACCTTGCAACTTTTCCTCATTAGGTACAAGGAACATGACTTGAGTGTTCGCCTTCAATTTGGTTGAAACTTCTATAAGCGATAAAGCATTGAAATTTATTAGACACGTATTTTTTTGTATCTGCGGAAAAACGGTTTTAAGAGGGGAAACCATTCCTCAAAAAAGGTGTGTTGAGGGGTGGGTTTGCAGTTGCACCCACAAGCAGTACACCGATCCAAACGAAACAAAAACAAAAATTCTTCTAATATCAAGCGATAAGAAATCCACTATAGATTAATTGAAGAAAAAAAATGAAGTTACGGGGGGCACGCCTTTCTTTTAGGGGTCGTTTCACCCCTTAAAAACGTTTTTTGGCAGGTGAAAAAAATACGTGTCTAATAGTTTTCAATGCTTTATGACATATGTGAGTTTCAACAAAATCGGAGGCGGACTATAAAGTGATGTTCCTTGTTAGGTACAAGGAACATCACTTGAGTGTTCGCCTTCAATGTCATTGAAACTCATATATGTAATGAAGCATGGAAAACTATCAGGCACGTTGTTGTTGTCGCTGTCGGAACAATGGCCTTAAGAGGGGAAACCACCCCTCAACGAAAAGCGTGTCCAGGGGTGATTTAGCAGTTTCACCTACAAGCAGTCGACCGATATGAATGAAACAAAAACCAAAATGCTTCTAATGTAGAGTGATCAAAAATCCATTATAGAAATATTGAAAAAAAAATTAATTAAGGGGTGAATCCGGTAGTCTAATAGTTTTCAATGCTTCATTACATATATGAGTTTCAACCAAATCGAAGGTGGACATTTAAGTGATGTTCCTTGTTAGTGGGTTGGAGCACTTACCTTTGTGTGTCATCGTGGCAACATCAATCATCTGGCAATTTACTTTTGTATGTCATCGTGGTGACTTCAGGCATCGATGGTAACTTCAATCTTCTGGTGTCAGAGTATCCAGCTGCCTCGATGGTTATCACAACAAACCATCTGGATTGACGTTACTAACGACATTGGCAAGCGCAACCAACCTTCGCAAGGATTGCGATTCGTGAAAACTGATTAGGCAAATATCAGAGGTTACTGGTTCTGCGTAAAGGTTTTAAATAAAACTAGTTTAACTTTTGATCCCACGTAATCAGTCTCCATGAGGATTACACCTCGGGAAGACTAGTTGCGCAAGGTGAAAAGTGAAACTCGGTGATTTTTATTCCTTGCGTAAAAACACTCATCGATGCGATACCCTTGTTATTCAGGTACATAGAATACAGATAGAGTATCGACGTGATACCTTTTTGATAGTACAGTCGTGCTGTATATTGGAATTGGAAAAAAAATAGAAGAAGGCTAGTTTTTTGACAGGTGATTTTGTAGGTGCCGCGGGTGGTACACCCGAGTTTGCCTAAAAATGGGGGTGTAGGGTGTTTTTTAGTGGATGAAAGGGGATGGGAGTGGATTAATGCCAAACTACAACCCCCACGAAGTCGGCGCCGGGACACAAAATATTTAGAAAAATCCGGGCTTTATTTTTGTCCACAGCGTCGAAGTCGTGGAAGTTCCTTTTTTGGGGTGAAAAAGTGGGGTGAAATTTTGAAAAATGAGTTTTCATTCGATAACTCTTTAGGAAAAATTCATACAATTTTTGTTCAAATGGGAACGATGTAGCCCTTGAAAAGAAGCGTCGATCGGGGATTTGATCAACCCTCTCCGAAATTATCTTCACCCCCAAAATATTTGTTGAAGTATAAAAAAAAAATTGTTTATTGAATACCTAAAAAACAATCGATTTTTCGGGGCTGGTTTAAATGTGCGAAATGTAGAGAATAATTTGCTATCCTATAAGTTTATCAATAAGATAATAATTCATAAATCGACGAGTTTCCATAGCTTATTCGTTGCCAACCCACTGATAAGTTATTGTCCAAACTCACTTTTTTTTCTCCGTGCACATATCCGCACGAGACTAAAGTTCATAATTTATCGCCAGAGATACCCTCCATTCCGTTTTTTCTCCTGCGCATGTGTCCTCCCTCGCATTTTCATCAGCTGTGATAGTCGAATCGAAACTTACCAGAGCCAGCAGTTCCGAGCCTGAGAACGGCGTCGCCTTGAAGCGATATCGAGAGAGTCGCGGTGTCCTCAAGTCGTGCGAGAACCTCCTCCGGTATGTCCTCGGGCTCGCGGAGGCGAAGGGTGACCTCACCCCCGCCTCCGCCGCCCTGGCTACCACCGCTACCGGGACTCGTCGAGGCCGAGTACATGAACACCGAGCCGTATCCATGCAACGATTGTAAAGGCAGTCTCACACCACCAACTTCCCCGACCGGACCCTTAAAAACAAACAAAAATAACATCTTGGTTTAATTTCCCATTCCTCATCTTCTGTATCATCGTTATTATCGAGTGTAACATCAGAATTATCCGAGTAAAAGGTACTGTAATCTAATTGCTATTCCGATTCACTTGCCCATCATTTCGTTCGCAAAACTTGGAATAAACCGATTTCAGCTAAAAAAATGGGTCAATTCGCACATTGGCTGAAAAGTAATTAAAATAGCCTTTAATGAATAATTATTTTCCAGCTTTGCATGTTTCCAATTCTCTTTCATTAGCTCTCGGTCTGCGAATTAACGGGGACAGAGGCATTCGGAGAACATTTCGAGTACTTTCAGTTCGCAATCAGGCAAAACGTGTGGTCGGCTTCTAGCCCAATTATTTACTCAAATTGATTCGCTTTACTGAATCTATTTTATGCGTTACTCGGGTGTATTTCCCAGATATATATATATATATATATATCGTTCGTCGATATTGAAATAAACACAGCCTCTTTTCTCTCCCTTTCTCCATGCAAAGTAATGAAACATCCCCTCTTTTTTTGTATTTATAGTGATCAAAAGAGAGGCGAGTGAGCTGGAGAGAGAAAGAGAGAGAGAGAGAGAGAGAGAGACAGAGCGAGAGAGAGAGAGAGAGAGAGAGAGAGGGGAAGAGGGAAACGGAAGTAGAGGGAGAGATCGACCCCGATAAAACAGAAAATTCAGAGAGAAAGCAAGCATAGATGAGCTTGCCGTGCAATAGGTGTAATTTACTTTAATGGCATTTTCGTAATGACCCTTTGAACATGGTGCATGAAATTGACCCCCCCCCCCGCCCCTCCTTCACACACGTTCTCTCAGCCCTGTTTCTCTCTCTCTCTCTCTCTGAGTACCGCCGATCGAAAATACTACCCCTCATTTATACATGGCGTACACAAAGCCATAAGTACATAACGCTTACCACCGGGCTCATATATATTTGTCGAAAACATCGATTTATCGATCGATATATATATATATATATGTATATGTATATATATATGTATATGTATATATATATATGTATACTTATATATATATATACTCACGTTTATATATTATGTATTTGGACGTATATGGATACATATATATGTCCTTGGGCATATATATACGCGCAAATAATAGTACGTCATGCTGCCGATATTGTGTGCGAATTTGCAGTTCGCACACATTCTGCCGATATTGTGTGCGAATTTGCAGTGTAAAACTAGAGGTCCGATAATGCATTCTCCTCGTGTTTAAGGTATTCCTTTCGCGGAGGGCCGTATTTTGTGGGGGCATAAGCAGGGCCTTCTGAATCGTCGGTAAATTACAATTGCGCTTAATAAAAAAAACAAGTTATAATGGATTATTATACACCACGATAAACTAGAATGACAAAATTCGCGCAAATTTAGTAGATTGAGACATTTTTACATTTATTTGAAACGCCACGGCTACAAAAATTCTTCTGCTAACCACACTTTTCCAAGTTTTAACATTAATATTTTCTTTAAACGTTCGGTGACCCTCTGTTTTTATTGTTGTTACGGAATCTTTAGACTTTTTTACACCTGTGAGCAGTTTGTATTAGGCATCTAGAGTTATTTAGTGTATAAATTATTAGAAAGACACGTGGCCAGCGTGACATGTCCATAAAGCGCCGTATAAGTGAGACGATTTTTAGGGCCGTAATTTTTCGTTAAAGGTTCGGTAACTTGGCTTGAAATTTTACCAGTATACTGGGATGTATTTTTACTTCATTATAGACGAAAATCAGTTAAGTGTAAAATATTTGGGTTCGTGAAAGGAACACCTTAAATAATTACAATTTATATTGGAAGTACAAATAAGTCTCCGCCGTTTGACAAAAGATGGCCCCACCAGGAGGTTATAATTCAAATTGTCAGATGTGAAAGGTCATATCGTAAGGTTGAACATCTGGCAAGACTGGCCTTGAAATATTAGCGATTTTGTATAAGCATCGCAACAATTTTTTTCCTCCGAAAATGTCGAGCTTTGAGCCGAATAAGCGTCATTTGCGGGAACTTTTGATTTACTTCTTTAATGTGAAGAAATCTGCAGCTGAGGCGCATCGATTGCTTGTAGAAGCATATGGTGAGGCTGCTTTGAGTGAGAGAAGTTGTCGTGAGTGGTTTCAAAAGTTTAAGAACGGTGGGTTTGACGTCGAAGAGAAAGAACGTAACGGAAGGCCGAAAGGGTACGAAGACGCGGAATTGGAAGCATTATTGGAGGGAGATTCGTGCCAAACGCAGGAAGAACTTGCACTTACATTAGGAGTGACTCCACAAGGAATGTCACATCGTTTAAAATCATTGGAAATGATTCAAGGAAATTGGGGTTTATATGAACTGAAGCCGAGAAACGTTGAACGCCGATTTTACACATGTGAAATGCTACTTGCCAGGCATAGATCAAAACCTATTTGGGAACACTTAATTGGGAAGTTTTTATCTATCATTTATTACGATCGATGACGCACAGCCTGTCTGAGCAGCACTTCACATCATATGAAGATACCAAAGATTGGGTCGATTTGTGGATAGCCTCAAAAGATGAGGCGTTCTTCCGATGCGGTATCCATATGCTGCCAGAAAGATGGGAAAAAGTAGTGGCTAGCGATGGACAATACTTTGAATAAAACATAAAGTACCGTTCTTTCACAATAGAATGCTCAATTTTTTATAAAAAAACACCGGAGACTTATTTTTACTCCCAATGTTATAACTCTATAAATAATATAGAATAGTTATAACATGATAATATTATAACTATATTTAATGTTACGGAACAAAAAAATAAGAACGCCACTGCAGAAACTATCGAAAAAATACTCGCCCACGCGATCGACTACGAACATAAGTGTTCACTTCGATCTTTTAAGGTCCGCGATATCGCGAGCTCAAAAATCGTCAAAGCGTCGTACCGATAAAATCGGACTGCATAAGTTCGCATGTTGAACGTGTAGCTTCGTTTTTTTCGCGGTCGTCAAGAAAATGTGCGATGAAATACACGAGCACGCGGTTTAGTGAGAATCGTCGTTCAAACGATATTGCCTCGTTAAATTTGCCCGAACGACGTGTGTATGTGTGTCCGGGAAAACGAGCAGGATCCTGCGGACCTCGAGTTTCGTGTGTTCCTCGGAAAGAAAAAGAATAAGGAAAAAAAAACAGCGCCACTTTACGCGAAACGATACTCTCGAGGCGTAAACAACACTACAAAAAGGGAATATAAACTCAAGTTTCACGGTGACACTCGGTAAGCATTTCCGTCAGTTTAGGAGCACACGAGAAATATGTTACGATCGTATGTGATTTCGTACACACGACGATCGCAACAACAACGTGACCTTCTTTTTTCATCGGACGAAAAACATGTTTTTTTTTCTTCACTCTATGATGTAACAGATATGGTTACGAAAAAAAAGAGACATTGATTTTGCGTGCTGATGTATCGATCAGCAAACATGGCAATGAAAGTTCGTTACAGAGTTCGAGAATCACTGGTATACAACATTATTTTTTTTATGCCTGGCGCAGGTGACTACATCTTCCTAAAATATCGTCTCCTTTTCGTTTTCAGAGGAGAAGGACTATTGAGAGAATAAGACTGCGAGAGACAAGTGCATGCTACCTGCAATGATGTTGAAGTCCGCATAGTTGGAATTCAACGGCGATTTTCTTTTTTTAATTTCGCACCTTTTTTCCTGGCATATTCAGGCTACGAAAATCACCAAAATGTCTTGAAGATCTTCACTAGAGAAATAAACCCTAAAACTGCGGAAAAAGATTTTGGATATTAATTTTTTTAAACAGACAGCATTTTTTTTCAAATCGTTGGCTGTAAAAGCCCGCGATAAAAGATAGTATGATAACACTAACTGTAGTTTGCTGTCAGAGTAATTATAGTCTGATTGACACAACTTATGGTTGACTTGCCGATAATCTAAACCTAGCCACACCGATAACTCTAATTACTAGAATATCCGTTACCGCTGATAGATAAATGAATAACATTTTTCTCCCTCCTAGAGGGATTTCTCCACCAGCCACAACTCCAGCGGCAGCTCCTTGATCGCAGAATTGAATCATACAGCATTTTTTAATTCAGTGTATAGTTTCTCTTTTTTAATTCAGTTTAATTCAGTGTATAGTTTAATTTTTTTTAATTTTTTAATTCAGTGTATAGTTTCTCAACGAATTCATGCCACCTAAGCATAAAGCAACAGGAAACGATTTGCCATGTTATTTTATATTTCGAACAGTGGCAATACGTGCGAATAGTTTAAATGCTTGGTAAAAAGCTGCCTTTCTGCAACAACGACGTTCAGAGTTGAAGAGTTTTGCTTTTAGCAGCTGTCGTATAAATATACGGATATAAAAAATTCGGCAACATTTCGCTGTTTGAAGGGACACTTACATGCACCATGGAATATCATCTTCAGCCCTCTGGCATCCAAGTATCCTCGATAAATGTATCGTAAACACGAACCTATATATATGTAGGTTCGGCAAGGCGGTACCGGAATGTCCCCACTCTTATGCTTTCCGTATGTTAGTAATATATACTTTCGTCCGGTTACCAAGTGTGAAAATACTCTTTCAACCCCCGTTTTCACCCTATCTCTAAAGGAGTAGAAAAGTTCCGAGTCGGCACTCGATATTGCAAAAGTCGAGTAGAAAAGAGAGAAAAAGTCGGAGAAAGAGATAGATAGATATGAATAAAGACGGCGAGAGAGAGGGAGAGAGAGAGAGAGAGAGAGAGAGAGAGAATAAGAGGCCTGGCGAGTGCAGGACTACGAGCTTTCTTTTTCAAGTGCTCAACGCTGTTTACCGTTCCCATTTCGAGACTCTCCACAATCTTTCTGCTTTTGGCACCGAGTGTCTCCACCGCGTAAATATTTGTCTTGTTTTTTTTGCACATTTTTCGACTCTTCCATTTTTTTGCGCGATGGAGCGGAGCAAAATTTATCTAGACGTCGAAATAACTGAAGAGATAGAACTCGCGGAAGTCAGACTCGAGGGTAAACAAGAAAAGC
Organism: Ophion obscuratus; assembly: GCA_964007375.1. Lineage (NCBI taxonomy): Eukaryota > Metazoa > Arthropoda > Insecta > Hymenoptera > Ichneumonidae > Ophion > Ophion obscuratus. The sequence goes on along the minus strand of OZ023318.1, from coordinate 29,929,122 downwards.
TTAAAAATCGAGACTACGCGAGAGTTGCTGTATTTGTATCTGGCCTGTCAAGGAATACGTACGTACTCTTGAGTTGGATAAACGTCGAAGCAATCATGAACAATTCATAAGAGCAATTTGATTAATATCAATAGCTAAGAATGAATTTGGACATTAATTTGAAATCTGGTCTCTAGTGAAAAATTGAGCTGGCTTTTCTTCAGAGCTTTTTTTATCATTCTGTAATGATGGAAGACGTCAAATTATGGAGGGTAAACACATACAAAAGTTTTGAAAAGTGGGGTTTGTTTGGGTTTGTTAGGGGAGGAAAATATAGTGCAGGAAAAAAAATTCGGTAGGAAAAGAGATCGAAGCAACTGAAAAGTTGCTGAAAAGCGTACAAAAGTTCTGCAATGCTTTTGTCCATTGGAGTGTGGAATTTTAGATAATGATTATAAACTGAAGTATTGGGAATCTTAAACTTAATCTACATCTATCTAGGTGGGTCAACGAATTGCATTTTCCAACAATATTTTGATTCCATAGCATCACCTTTTAGCTATATTCTCTAAAAAAATAATTGAAAGATCCCTAAAAGGGAATGAGCTGCAGCTTCTATCAGTCGACCGGGCGAGCGTTAGCAGTACCATACTTCAAACTTTAAACGCGTTTTTCTCGAAACACTGTTTTCAAAGTCGGTGGACATGATATCTCGGGAACCACTTGATGGATTGTTTCCAAATTTCCACGAGATACGATGAGAAATATTGTAAGGTCGTTGATGATTTTACTTTTTAAAAATCGATCTTTATGTTTTTATAGTTAGGTAAAACTGACAACATTTTTCATAGATTTTGTGTGCTCGAGTTTCAATTCGTCGCCACGTTGTTTAAAAAAATGATTTAAAAAATTAGCGATCGTCAACGACTCGTATATATTGTTAACTTGAATAACCCGTTTGGTTTTTAGATTTCAGATGGATCGTTGAAGCTGGAGAGTGTCCACCGCCAAACGTCGCAAAAAAAAAATTATTATATGCCGGCCGACATGTTTTTGTTGTTTTTCTGTATTTTTTTTTCAAGACTCAGTGTATGTACCTTTGTGTTTAAAAAAATGCGTTTTTTTTTCATCAACCGCTTCCCAGAAAAAAATCGGAATTTGCCACTTTTTTCGGGCCTCTAGGGAGATGTAGCCCTTTGACCTAAGACAACGTTTTCAACCGACAGTGATGGTAACGCGAGTGACAATCTCTCATCTCGAGCATTGTCGACCAAAACTTAGATGACCGACCGTTTGGCCGTGCACCGTCTCGCGCGTCAACTATTTCTTGAGCGGAAGTGAAAGCTCGCAAGAACTTACGAAATATTGTGAATTTTTTTAAAAAATACTTCGAGTCCTCGAAAAATCATTACAGCCTTAGGCTACAGTAACGGGTATAAAATCATGTGCGAATTTAACATGTTTTTTTTCGTCTGTAAAAGTGATTCACTCATAAAATTAATTACACATCTATTTAGTATAAATATCAAGCTGTCAGAAAATATATATTTCTTTTCGATATACAAAATGGCCGACTATTAATATTTTCTTTTGTTATCTTTTTTTTAGATGCTCCGTGGCGTGACATTTAGCATCCACAATTTTTTACCTAGAACAAAAAACAAAAATTCTCGTCCATCTACATTAGAATACCTAGAGAAGTACGTAAGGAATTTAAAAAATATTATTTTATTCAAAAGTTGTAGGTATTTGAACTTAAGAAATGAATTTTCAGTGAAAAATTTCGTTATAACTGCTCATAAACTGCTCGTAAATTGAAAAGTTTTCGATTAATCAGAAAGTCCGGACGTACTTGTCTGCGAAATGCAATGAGGAACATAACATTTAAATTTGAAGTAAATCGAGTGAAAATGGTTGAAGTTATTTGTCACGCCAATTGGAAAAAAGCTGTTTCGAGAAGTTTCGAGTAGTCGGCCATTTTGCACATCGAAAAAAAATATATATTTTCAACCTGCTTGATATTTATACTAAATAGATGTGTAATTAATTTTACGAGTGAATAACTTTTTCATATGAAAAAAATTGTTTAATTCGCACATGATTTACCCGTTACTGTGGCTAAAGCCTTAAGAGCGCACGATACGTCATGACGTCGCCAGCGATGCCAAGACAATTCGGCAAGCGACGTGGCCCGAAATTACGTTGAGGTTATTGGGTCGAAACGTATTTTAATTTCAACTGATATCGCCGAATTGCACAGGGTAGTTTGTGCAATTTCATCCTCGATTGATGCTCTCCTTACGTCGCTTCCCCCCGTAGACACTTTACGATCGTCTTGTTGACGAAAATATCCGGAGAAAATAGAAAAAAAAGCTCGCCCGATAGCTCGTGGAGTTCGACTATTCACTTCGCGAAGATATGGGCAACTCTATGAAGCTCTTTGTACACGTGTACACATACATATAGAGATACGCGCGTTAAGGGGTTGTTTCTGGGTGCCAGGACAATTCTGGCGCCGAAAATCTATTTCTCGTCGAAGAACATTTCGTCTCGACACACACACACACACACACACACACACACACACACACACACACACACACACACACACACACACGGATCCTCACTCGCGATGAGCACGAGGAAAACGCAAACAAGGAAAACACCGATTTGACCAAGTTGTAAACTTGGTCAAATCGGCGAGTGAGCTTCTGGGTCGCACTTACGAGGGCCCCACGCCCCCTCTATGTTATACACGTACACGTATATTTGAAATTACACAGAAAAAACATGAAAAAAATGCTTCATCCTTCTTGTGGAGTGGAAGTGAATCCCGGACTGGAAAAACAACCGAGAGCTTTCACCGAGGAATTCTCAACCGAAGCTTCTCAACCGAGGAATCAACCGCCGTTGAGACTGCGAATTTCAGATTGAATCAAGACCGAACGTTTTGGTCCCTTGGGCCTTTTACCTCGCTTATGAGGTCCATCCGTCTTTCCCTTTGTTTTTTTGTATACATTCCGTTTTTTAAATTAATTTTTTTATTTAAATTCTTGGTAATTCTTTGGATAAGTGTATTTTCCGAAAGATGAGCCTAAGATGAGCCTTTCTATCATCTCATTTATAGGGTTATAAATGATGATATTCAGTTGGGGGAAGCTGAAATTCACCCCCTCCCCCCCATACAAAGTTATGGGGTTTTGAAGTTCGCGGAAACATGGGATAAAATAGGGCATTTTTGAACATTTCGCCGCCTATATACGGTTTTTTGAAAATTCGAAATTATTTTTATTATTAAAATAAAATTTCAGCTTCCCCCGACCGAATATCATAATTTATAATACAATAAATCGGAAAATAGCAAAAAAACATCACTTATCACAAAAAGTCACTTATCTGAATAATTACCAAATTCTTTAGTTGACAGTTCAATTTTGATTTAATTGTTTTTTCGAAATATTACGTTTTTTACATTCATTTTTAATCTAAACTTTTGAGACGACAGTTCAATTTTAATTTAGCTCTTTTTTCTACATGCAGTTTTTTTGTTTTTTTTTTCTGCACTCGTATACTTTTTTGATGAACGAAATAGCGATTAAATGCATCGAGGACACGTTTTCCCTTTGTTTCGTGAATGATTACAGGAGGAAAATGATCGCGTACGTCAGAAAGCACTAAAAACGCAAACGTCTGAGAAAATTGCATTAATTTATCTATTTCCATCCGTGCATAGCTCGGACATTTTGTGTGTGTGTGTGTGGGTGAGTGGGTGTGTGTAAACATTTATAAAGACTTCTGGAAAATGCAAATGAGCTCTCGTCCCCTTTTAGTTCTACGTTTGTATACGTGTTGCTCTTTCACTGATGTATTCCGCTCACTTTTCCGGCGTTATCTCGCGTTATTCCACACATTTGTCTCTCTTGTATGAATTCGCAAGAGCCATCCTCGCGGTACCGTCGAGTACACATGCAAGACGACTCATCTTTCTCTTCCACTTTTCCACCGTTTCTCTCTGTCACTCTCTCCAACTATCTAGTTGTTTCTCGCTCTCTTTTCTTCTATCTCCATGGCTCTCTCTCTCTCTCTCTCTCTCTCTCTCTCTCTCTCTCTCTCTCGCTGTATATATGTATACGCACATGTAAAACGTTTGCTTGTCCTGCGCTTCTCTCACTGGGGAAATTTATAGTCCGCTTGTGGCATCGGCGTTACGGCTCGCTCGTTCCCGCAAGCTCAACGCGGAAGAGCTTTTCCTGTTGAGGAGGAAAAGTGAGGAGAGAGAGAGAGAGAGAGGGAGAAGACGCGCGTTGCGCCAGCAGTTGGCGCTTTCTCCAAGCAATTTCGTTTACTTCGAAACATTCGCTTTAATGACTTCGTGTGTGTGCAAAATTTAACATCTTTCTCGCTCTCTTACTGTTTTTTTGGCATTCGTCTCACTCGCACCTACACGCACATTTTTCTGGCCCGTCTCGTCGACGAGGTAAACTCTCCCGGAGAGCGAGCACGGGCTTTCCAAAGACAATTCTCGCTCCATCAGCGCCATGAGGTTTTCAACGTCCCTCAAAATGTTGAGGCTCGTCCTTTGTGTATGTAAGGAGGAGGAGGGAGGGGAGAGAGAGAGAGAGAGAGAGAGAGAGAGAGAGAGAGAGAGAAGGAAGGACCCGGTGAGGCATTAGTAATAAGAGTAGTGTTGAAGTTTGCATCGTTGAAGGGCAAAGAAAATTCTTTTTCATTATTGACTTCCTCATTTTTCTCATCAACCAAAGCTTTTTTCACACATTCGAATCTTCGATCTCTAGCGAGAATTAAAAAAACAAAACTTTCGTGTGTCTCGTGTAGCCTACACTGCAAAAACACTTTATTTCTAGTTAAAAAATACATTCAGTTGGCTCTTTTATTGAAACATTCATTAACTGTCACAACATTTGTTAGTCGTTAAGAAATATTCGTATTTTCATGACAACATTTTATAGCCATAGTGTTTATTTGAAAATAATGATTTGTTTGATCACTTTTATTTCTCTTAACCCTCAATAGTCACTTTAGACTTTTTTTCCCAATCAAATATACATTTTTTTACATGCGTAAGCGTTTCATTCTTTCCCTCTAAATCGCACCTGCGTTGGATGAAATAAATAAACTTTTTGAAAAGTCCACAGAACCCGCTATGTCTATTTCAAAGTACATTATTTCCAGATTATAAAACCATTTTTTTGTCAATAATTACAAGAGTTACAGCGATTTTTGTAAAAAAAAGTCATTTTTCACGTTTTTTTTTGCATAATTTTTTTTTGCATATTTAAATTTTAATCTTTGATTTCTAACCAATATCCTTGTATTAAACAAGGTTCAAATAATACCTCACTATTTTTTTTATATCGCTCAATGCATTATTTCAATATTTATAACAATTTAAAAACGCGTGGGTCCCATGAACCCAGTATGACTATAACGTGATTTTAGCTAAGTGTGACTACTAAGGGTTAACTCAGTAGATGTTTATTGTGATCGAATAACGAGTTGAAATTGTGATATGATAATACACTTCAAAGGAGTAGAGATTTGTTCACAATCAATATATTTAGATTTGGGGCCATTGACGTCTTGCTTCTGCGATTATCCTGTGTTCAATGCAAATAAACATGTCACAATAATTAACTGATCTTCATTCAAAACGACTATCTCGGCCGCATTTGAGCCAAGAGTCACACAGTTGACGCGACAACTTCTCTATTCAACGCAAATAAGGATTTACCAACTATTAATGATTCTGTATTTAAGATATTGGCCCAGTGGTTCTTTGAGATAAGAGTCATAAACTTATTACAAAATGAATATTTGGTGATAATTTAAAAATCTTCAGTTCAATCAAATGTAGTCCTCTTAATAGTCAGCAAATAACTGTTAAAAAATCGACGACTCGCCTTAAATAATGATTTGTTAATGATTAACAAATCTGTACTTGAGATAAGTATCGTGCATTTGGCTAGACCGTTTACTTTGAACGCTACCATGGCCCTTTGTCGCACAAGCTCGTTCGTGCCCAGACGCGACGTAGATACGATCGAGGTACACTGCAGACTGTGGTGTGATCGCGTGTCCACTTACCCAATGAATATCAGTTTGTCACCGTGAAAATGCGAACCTTTGTTTCTACTCGTGTAAATATAGTTCTATTTTGAAAAAAACTGTTTTGAATCAATTACTGTTGGTACACTTATATTGCTTTTATCTAAATACAGAGAATAAAATTAGAGAAATAGCTACGCTCGGAGAGTTATCAAACAATCAAAATGAACTGTCAACGGTTGTTCCTTGCATTGTACAATTGCACACTTGCACTATAGGGCAACATTGATTCAACTGCACATTCATATGCCGACAATCAATGAATGACTTTGTCCAATTATTCATTTGGTAGCTAAACACGAATCTTGATTTGTGCGAATGAAAAATATCCATCACTCGACTATTCTTTACATCTGGGACAACTTTTCTACTGATCTCATTAAATAAACGCGTCAGTTATGAGACACAAGTGTTTATAGTATATTGATACGAAGCATTGGGTTAGACCAACTGTATATCTATTGGCTGTTATGAACGGGTGTATGTTCCATTAAAGTACCCATTTCTTAAATATTACCAAATCGTTATTCCTGACAATAAAGAGGCTCAAATGAATGATTCATTAACTGCAAAAATATATTTATTTCGCCATATCCAACTTTACCATGTGTTAATAGTTAACAAATCCTGGTACACATAAATATAATTGTTTTCTCACTGTAAGCCCGATGCAAAATTAGGTCAGTGAGAGAAAAATGAATTTTCATGGCATTTCAACGACGCAAACTCCAACATAATCACATAAAGTGCAAGCGGCTCTCCGCACTTTATTTTTTTTTCCTTAAGCACGAACAGCACCTTCACGTTTCACCGGATACTAAAAAAAAAAACAGAAATGCGCAATTTTTCGTGACCCCAAAATATGCAAACGAAGTGAGTCCCCGTAAATGGCGCACATCCTGGAAAACTTCGAGAGTCCATTGAAAAAACTGTCAACGTCGAGCGTCGTCGTTATTCGATGAGCCGATAAAGAAAGAGGAATTGTCAAATGATAAAAAAAGGAGTTGGGTGTACGGCAAGAGTCGGCGGGCCGCGTGTGCACGCCCGAATAAATATTTCCCGTTATCCCGCCTCGCGATAATATTCAAACGAACTCGCGAGCGTCGGCGGTGCTGTTTCGCGAAATAAAAAGCATCGCGAGAGAAAAAAGCGAGAGAGAGAGGGAGAGAGAGAGGGAGAGAGAGAGAGGAAGAGAGAGAGAGCGAGAGAGAGGGAGAGAGAGAGAGGGAGAGAGAGAGAGGGAGAGGGAGAGAGAGAGAGAGAGAGCGCAAACGCGATCGGTAATAAAACATTTCTCTTTTTTTCCAACAGGAATAAAATACAAAACCGTAGGATGACATGGCAAGGGAGATGGGGCGTACCGAGGGGAGTATTGCGAGAGGAAAAATGCACACGAATAGCCCGGCAGTGGAACGAACGAAGCGGAATGTCCGGTGATGAATTATTGTTGAAAAACAGTACCGTCAGACAGGAAAAACGGAGGGAGAGAGAGAGAAAGAGGGATTGGAAAAAAAGAATAAACGAGATGAGCCAAAGAGTCCGTCGCCTCTGGCCGGCCGTACAAATCGTACCAAATGCATTGTTTACCGTTGCAGGCATCTCTAGTGCACGTTATACATCATATCGCTACAAGTTTTTTTCCACGTACAAGTATATATATATATATTTGTAGGAAGGATACATATAAGTATAGAATTCGAGTAGTAAAATCTCGCGCAATTGCAGCGACAGGTCCCTGGACAGGTGTATACGCTGGAGCCTGAGAGAATTTTTTTGCGGATGTTCCATAGCCCCGGAACATGAATACTTCATCGTATTTATTTTTTCGTGCCGTTCAATCCTATTGGCATTCCTTTTTTGTCTTTCCCTTTTAATGTTTATTTATTTATATAGTTTTGTTATGCAGTGGCGAGGTTTTCAGTCCTTCGGTTTCCGCAGTGCTGCATTGGAGAAGGGCGGGTAAAGAGTTCGAGAAGCAAACGAGGGAATATGAGAAATTTGAAAAAAAAATCCTCACTCTCCGTTATGACGTTCAAAACGTCACAATGATGATTGATTGGTAACGTATCGTGAGAGAATTGCTTCGAGCATTCTTCTTTCTCCGCTCAATTGCGATGCAGTGAAGTGGGGGAGTTAAAGCCGATAGTGATTGGATAGTAATTGAGGAAAGATGTTGGGAGTTCGAAGTTAGAAAAATGCAGCATGAATGAAAAATGTCTCAGCAACTTAATTTTAAAAAACCTCTGAATTATCCATCATTTGGCCGAATTTTTCGACACATCGTTTTCAAAAAAGAATCGACAGACTTCAAGGGGTTACATCCCCTTGAAGTCCCTTGGGACTTCCCCTTGAGTGGGTGATAAAATGCATTTTCCAAAAATATTTTTCTTCGATGGTATCACCATTTGGCTATATTTCCTGAAAATTTCATTGAAATATTCCTAAAATCAAATCAGCTACAGTTTCCAACAGTAGACCGGGCGCCATATACCAGCGCCGCACACAAAGTCGGTGGACATGATATCTCGAGAACCACTCGATGGATTGTCACCAAATTCACAGGAAATACGACGAGAAACATTGAAAGGTTATTGACGATCTCACTTTTTTTAAATCGATCTTCCTTTCTTCATAGTTACGAAAAAATGACGACTTCTTTTATGGATTTTATATGCTCGAGTTTCAATTCGTCGCTACGTTGTTTGAAAAAAATATTTTAAAAATCGACGATCGTCAACGACTCGTATTTATGGTCAACTTGAATAATCCGTTTGGTTTTTAGATTTCTGATAGACCGTTCAAGCTGGAGAGTGTCCACTGCCAAACGTCGCGAAAAAATGTCATCATCTGTCAGCGGCCATGTTTTTGTTGTGCTTCTGTATTTTTTGGTGGTTTTTTCCAAAAGCTCTCAATGTAAGTAACGTTGTGTTGAAAAAATGCTCAACCATCAATCGTTTCCCAGAAAAAAATCAGATATTGGCCTTTTTTTCGGGCCACTTGGTAGATGTAGCCCGTTAAGATGCGCTCGAACTTTTTTCGATCCGCCATTGCGCGATCGGTGCCATGCGGGTCACTTCGTGAAACGTCAAATGCGGAATAATCGTGACAATGATAACGGCAATAATAATAATAATCAATGTAACGAAGTCAACGTGTTGGTTGGCCCGAACACGTTACGGGGAATGCGCCCCTGCGGCTTAACGTCCTTTTTCGCGTTCCTTGTGCTGCGCACCGAAGGGAAAAGGATTCGCGCCTCGACGCGGAGAATTCCACGGGCAGCATTTGGCGTCGTTAGGCACTTCCATCCTCGTGAAAATATATGGCATTTTTCCCGGGCAGTATAAGAGCGGCAATTTGTTCTTACCCGGCGGCTGTTTCCGGCCTCCGACCAGTACCAACCACCGTAAAGAGTCTCTGGATCCAACGCGTAATGCCCGGATCCTTCCGAATTTACGATTTCGACCTGACTTTCCTGTTGGCCACAGAATGTAGAGAGAAAACGAGAGAGCCCCTAAGATTTCCGAGTTTAAGCAATTTTCCTTCTCTCTGTTGGGAAAGAATAATACTCGGTTCAGTAGACTTCGATAAAAGAATAGAAGGAGGAAGAGGTATCGCTTTCACAGCAAAAATCACAGATCGTCGTTCCTGGCACTTGACGAATTATTGAAAACGTAGTTCTTCGTTCAAGGGAAATCCATTTTTATCTGGCCTGCTGTCTTTTGCCATGTATATTATCAGGACGTTGATTGAGTTCTCGCTGTTTTCCAACAGATGGCGTTATCAGAACTGCATGAGTGTAGTTCAAGATGGCAACGCATCACTAAAGAAGTACCATAGTACTTCTCCATGTTTATCACAAAGGAACGAAATTTGTTTACACTTCGGTGAAATGACATACATTGAATTTCGCCGCAGTGTAAACAACTTTTTTTTCATAGTGTTAAGCATGTCAAATTTCGCGCCAAAAAAAGAATATTTGTGCGAAATTTTGCTGCACTACTTTATTTTTAAATAATATGCAGGTGAAGCACACAGAATTTTTGTTGAGACTGACGACGACCATGTTATTTCGGTAACAATATTGAAAGATTGGTTTAGACGCTTCAAAAATAATGTTTTTGATGTCTTGAATTGGAAACATTACTTCACGAACATTCGTATGTTGTGTGATCAACCCCTAATGATTTTGAAACGTCTGACGTATGTCAGACGCTAGCAGAATCTAGCTATATAGCAAACTAGCAATACGGAGAATTAGCAGAACTCGCAGAATGTAGCAATATAGCAAACCAGCAAACTAGCAATATGCGGAACTACCAGAATCTAGCAATATAGCAAACTAGCAAACTAGCAATATGCAGAACTTGTAGAATCATTACTAGTAATTGCAGAATCAGTACTATCTGCTATACGTCCGACGCTAGCAGAACTAGCAGAATCTAGCTATGTAGCAAACTAGCAATACGGAGAATTAGCAGAACTAGCAGAATCTAGCAATATAGCAAACCAGCAAACTAACAATATGCAGAACTACCAGAATCTAGCAATATATTAAACTAAGAAACTAGCCATATACAGAACTAGCAGAACTTGTAGAATCATTACTGATACTTCGAGGATCAGTACTAATCTGACATACGTCAGACCTTAGCAGAACTAACAGAATCTAGCTATATAGCAAACTAGCAATACGGAGAATTAGCAGAATTAGCAGAATCTAGCAATATAGCAAACTAGCAATATGCAGAACTTGTAGGATCATTACTAGTACTTTCAGAATCAGTAATATCTGCCATACGTCAGACGCTAGCAGAACTAGCAGAATCTCGCAATATAACAAACCAGAAAACTAGCAATGTGCAGAACTACCAGAATCTAGCAATATAGTAAACTAAGAAACTAGCGATATACAGGACTAGCAGAACTAGCAGAATCTAGCAATATAGCAAACTAGCAATATGCAGAATTAGAAGAACTAGCAAAATCTAGCAATATAGCTAACTAGCAAACTAGCAATATTCAAAACTACCGGAATCTAGCAATATAGTAAACTAACAAACTAGCAATATAAACTTGCAGAACTTGTTTGCAAACATTGTTACAATGTGAATTTTTTCATATCTCGTAACGTTAAAACGTTATCGACGAAAAACGAAAGACACCCGAATTTTCGAGGGTGCGTTTTAACCCTTAAAAATCGACTCTTTCGCAGATATAAAAAAATACGTGTCGCCTACCCGTGCAGACATTTTGGCAGGGATACAGCTGGATTCTGACTTGTATCCCGGGGTCCCAGTCGGGATCTAGTCCGATATCGGATCAGATTCGAAGACTAAATGTAAGATCCGTAAACTGGATTCCATTAGGGATCCAGAACCGGATCCTTTAATGACTCGAAATAGATTCCCCATGGAATCATTGAGGAATCTGGGAAGGATCACGGGTGAATACAGGCTGAAATACAATGTCAAAAATGGAATTATGACATGTTAAATTTATTATAAAAATAAATAACATTTATAAAGTATTGGTGCATTAAACTATCAATAAAAAAAAATTTGTCCAAAGATTCAAATGGCAGATCGCGCTCATGGCGAGATTTTGATGTGAATTTAAAAAAATTCACATCAAAATCTGTGAATGCAAATGTGTTGACAAGAAATTATAAATACAAAAAAATTCACAAAATTAGTTGTGAATTTTTTCGTATTTAAGACAAATTAAAATCAAATTCAAAATGATTAGATTAAAATTTGCGCCAAAAGTGAGTTCGTACGTATTGTGAGAGAAAACATTGCCTCGAGGCAAAGAAATTTTTGCACATAACTTTTTGTGCGAACATTTCTTTGCCTCAACACAATGTTATCTCTCAAAATACGTTTACAATTGTGGTGTAAATTTTAATATAACTGTCGTGAATTCGATTTTTATTTTCTGCAACTTGAGGAAATTCACAACCCATTTTGTGATTTTTTTCATATTTATAATGTAATATTTGAAACTCACAACTTTTTTTGCAAAAATTTATTTGCCTCGACGAAATGTTTTCTCTCGAAATACGTAAGAACTCACGGTTGGTGTAGATTTTAATCTAATCATTGTGAATTTGATTTTAATTTGTTTTAAATACATGTTTATACCCACCGACATGGCGGTGGGTATAAACATAGACTTATTCCCCAAAACCGATATCCCGGTTAGAATCCAACTTGCATCAGTATCGGAATATGTACGACGACGGTGGCATAATTTTGAAAATTTTGGCATCACGTGTATTTTCGGTATTAGTATGTAATTCCTATCTATAGATAGGAATTTTATAGATAGGAATCTATAGACAGAAATTCCTATCTATAGATAGGAATTCCATAGTAATACAGAAAATACACGTGACGCCAAAATTTTCAAAATGATGCTATCATCGTCGTACATATGCCGATACTGATGCAAGTTGGATTCTAACCGGGATACCGGTTTTGGGGAATCCATGACAAATCCTGATCGGGATTTGATCGGACATAGGGTATCGCGGTCAAAATGTCTGCACGGGTATTGTTAGTCATTCTACAACTATGCCCAATTTAATTGAAATCGGCGAAAAAGCGAGAGAGAGAGAGAGAGAGAGAGAGAGAGAGAGAGAGAGAGAGAGAGAGAGAGAGAGAGAGAGAGAGAGAGACAGAGAGAGAGAGAGAGGGAGGGAGGGAGGGAGGGAGGGTCATTTTGAACCCTTAATGATTTATATATATATATATATATATATATATATATAGATCACAGGTACTTAGAGTTATAAGAAAAATAATTGTTTTTGCCAGAAAATGCCCAAAAAGTAGCACCTAACATGGTTTGCCAATCATTTGGTTCGATTTCATTTTATTACTTTGTTTATTTATTTTATTTATCAACGTATTTTTACACAATAAACAAACAACGATTCTACTACTAAATACAAGCCGCGGAACAATTGAAGGTTGAAAAAACGTTTTTGTGAGCACAAAACGTCAAGTAGCGACGAGGTAACGAGAAGAGACTAGGGAGAGCATGCGAATTGCTCGTTATAACGACCGCTTATAAATATAGTACGTACATATGTATATGTGAATATCTATACGTATGCTCAAGCACCTGTTATATGTTATACAAATATATGTATAGACAAGCTGGCGCGTAAGCGAGTTACTCCTTTGTAAACCGGAGGTGGTGACGAGGGATAATTGAATAATAAATGTTAGGAGGCGAGAGTGAGAGAACGGGGGTTTTGGTATAGGTATTCACGTATAGAAATAAGCCGCGCCAGACATATACCTACAGAAGGAGGTGCGAAAATCCTTGGTAGCCAGAGGGACCACTTTGATGCATTCTAGAAGCGATAAAAAAAAAATCTCTCGAGCCAAGGATGAAACCACTTTTGTGTGTAAAAAGTTATTTTACATTCGAGCGAGCCAAACACCCCTCTAGGGTGTGTTACACAAATATGATAAATTTTGAAAATGGCAGCAGCATGACGCATGCAAAAAAATCACAACCATCACAACAAGTCTTTTTTTTAACAGAGCTCCCGAACCGTTTTTTTGCATGCAATTTATTTTTTCACACCGTGTATGATCATCATACATGTGAGAATTACGGAAGGTATATGAGATTACGCAGTCTCGGGGGTACGAACAGATTCTGGTGATTTTCGAGCAGAGCGGCACTTGCAATTTTTCTACTGTTAAGGAGGTTGGAGCGTTAGCCACAATCCAAGGTTAAATTTAATTTAAAAAAATACATGTTATTGTTTAGACTATACTGAGTTTTTACGAATTTTTCGAAATGTGTTCACCACCTAACACCAGAGATAAAAAATAGTTTAAGTAATTTAACGTGCGGTTGTATGGGCAAGACTTTCAGACCAAATGTTATGTATTTTTTTTTTGTTATTTAGCACCAAGATAAACCATTTCTAACAAACTGCTAACGCAAAACAAGCCTTTGTAAATATTTAGAAAAAAAATCCTCATCTTGCCCATCGTAAATCATGGGTCAATAATCTCGTGACGTAAATATGAATTGGCATAATTATAAATTACTCAAAATTTCACTGTGAATTGTATAAAACATTCGTTATTGTAGGTTTTTATAATAATCATCGTTAAAGTCATACCTTTTCAAGTTGGAAATGACGCAAAAGTTTTTCTAATTTACGTAATAAAAATATTAAAATGCATAATTTTGCCCTTTAATTATATATTTAAAAAATTAGCATATACAGAATAAATCTGTACCTCGTATGCAGTTTTTGATGTTCAGTGAAAAAAAAAATGAATAAACCGTCATTTGACTCAACTGAATCGCTCCAACCTCCTCAAACATTTCGCAAGATAAGCATGATGCGGGAGGGAATGTGTACGAAGAAAATTAGCGATTGCAACGTAAAGCAAGAAAAAACAAAATACAATTTTACGACATTTTAGCGAATGTCCGTATTATATAGCTACCATCAGGGTGAGCATTCGAAGGGCATCAGGAGCGCGTAGCCGGAGAGCACTTGTATATCCTCTGCCATTGCAATTTCGCGTATTTACGTTCACAAGGGTATATATACCCGGGGAAAAGTCGTTCGCGTTTCCTAATGACGTTTCTCCCTGTCTCGTTTTAACATGCAGCATTCCAGCACTGGCAAATAAAACGAGCCACCCTTTTCCACGTTTTTAAGGCGACAGTAACTGGAGCAACAAGCATACAGCCCTCGCCGAGGGAGGAAGGGAGAGAGAGTAGAGTGGAGTCGTCTTGTAAGTAAGCCATCAGCTCTCGGGCTTTTTTTGCGAATAACGAAGAGCCCTCCGTTGAAGTAAAGGAATGGCAACTTCAGTCTCCGAGACATTCTTTTTCGCTGGCTCCAAAATTCGTGTCAACATCCGGTTGAAAAGCGTATTCCTATAGTTACGACACGTACACGCGTAAAGTATGAAGCATACACATACAGGGTGTCCCAGAACTGAATGCGTTCTCTGAAATCGGGGGTTGGGGGTGAAATTCTGAGTCGATTGATATAAGTATGTGTTGGTCTCAGATCAACCCCTGAAATTGTTATTAAGGGGTCTTCTTACTTTAGAAGCTAAAAAAGGCTATTTTCATTAATTTTTTGATAGGTTTACATTATAGATATTGACATAAAAATTGGTACACTTAATAAATATGCTTTCGAAATACATTTAAAAAAAATATTTATTTAAGTCACTATTTATAGACGAAAATGGTAGTTAAAAAAATGTCCTAAGAAATTGTTGGTCTGCGGTGTTGATGAAATCTCGGAGATGGATCATCCGAAACAAAGAAATCGAACGGTTTTAGATTCAGTATGTTACTGTCTGTAGCGCATATCATTCGATTTTTGATATGTCCAAGAATAACAAAATCGCGGACATTTTTCGAATTTTTTTCGGTTTTTTTTCACCGTGTTTGTCAAAAAACAGAGTAAATATCGAAATATGAAAAAATGCTTGATATGCGCTATAGCTATACTTGTAAAGAATATGTAGTTGACATTTCATAAGGATCGGCTCAGTAGTTTCGAAGATTTTATCAACAAGCCGTCGAGAAACGTTGTTTCGAGAAAAACGCGTTTAAAGTTTGTTTGGGTTACATAAATACGTTAAAATTTGTTTTAACTGTATTTCGAAAGTGTATTTATTAATGAATACACTTTCGAAATACATTAAAAAAATGTTTGTTATACTTTTATATCACTATCTATAGTATAAACCTATCAAAAAAATGTATGAAAATAGCCTTTTTAGCATCTAAAGTGAGTTTAAGACGCCCTTAATTTTTTAAGACGGTCGCACGGGATTGGTCTAATTTTAAAAAATCGATTTTTTTTGCAGTATCCCATAGTGGAGACGGTTATGAACATACTGTTCAATTTTTGGGTCAAATTCGAGCTATTTGGTTTGCTTTCAGATTTTCTCAAAAAAGGGGTTCGATCAGCTGCGTGAGACCCGGCGCGGACGCACGCGTTTTTCTCGAAATGTCGTTTTTCAAAACAGTGTACACTCTTGAAGGAAGAGTTTTCAAGCTATCCGTCTCAAATTTTGACACAACATTCTTTACGCCATTCTTTATCTTGCTATGGAAGCTTTTTTTAAATCCTCATATTTTTTTAACGAAAAAGTTTCAAAAATAGGCTAAACTCGTTATTTATTTTTCCAAAACGTCGTTATTGTGTCAATTTTGATTTTTAAAAACCTCCAGAGCAAGATAGCGGCTTTCATACTGATTGATAATCTTTTTACAAATTTTGTTTCAGATAATATTTACGGCCACAACCGTGTACACCGTGAGCACTCATTTTTTTGAAATCATTTTCAAGCGTTAAAAAACTGAAAAAAAAATTAGACGTTCAAAAATGTATTTTCTGTTCTTCATAAGTGCTGTGATTTTTCGTAAAATATCAGATCGATTAGCGTATTTTAACCATCGAAAAAAAATCGCAAAAATCAGCTGTTTTTCGACCCGTTACGCTGCGATGATCCGTTGAATGTTGTGACTCTTATTATTCTTCTTACTGTTATTATCACGTGCATTTTTCTTTGTTATTGAGTTACAATGATTTTTATCCCATTTCAACAGTCTGCAAATTCAGTCGAATTTTTTCCCCCGATTCCGTTCCTCCCACGAACTCTTCAAAAATCTTTCTGTTTTCCCTATAGGCTGCGAAGGGCGAACTTTAAAGAAGCACCATTTTATCTCGTCCTTCCAAGACGTACTTCAACGAAAATATTGGAGTCTCCTGTGATTCTTCTCGAAACGCTCTATACATGGCAGTATTCGAGGCACACACGCGTTTTATACGGTGAAGGTGGTGCTTCGAAAGGATGTGAGTTGAGTTTTATGAACGATGGAGCTTATAAGGGATGTAACACGTGACCGTGTCGTGCACGTAATATACGGTGTGGAACGAGCCACGACGAACGGTCTCGGCTCTCCTCTCTACACCTATCCACCTTCACTTCGTCATTCTCTGCGCTGTGGGAACGTCGCTACACGAAGGGTTTCTTCCAAGCGTAGGCATGAATTTCCATTTGCTCACACGTGCGGGACACAAACGTCTCGACACATACGACCCCTCGCTCGCGCGAACACACCAGATGGTAGGCCGAAGTGAGGCAACAAGAATAACGAGCCAACAAAAATGGCATTCAGGTAAGAATTAACAAAAAACATTGTCGAGACTCAATGAAACGAGCAAATAAATAAAATCTCTACAGGCAATCATTTTTGAAGTCGAATGTGGTGTACAAATCCATGGAATGGAATTGTAGCTCGAAAATTCATACGAAGGTACATAGGAAGTTAAAAAATGCTTTTTCAAATTTTGCTATCAACTGATCTAAGTTGACTACAATTTTCGCGATAAGGGTGAAACCATTTTTCTTGCTCGTTCCACGGGCTACATCTACTTAGGTGGGTCAAAAAATTGCATGTTCCAAAAATATTTTTATTCCATGGTATCATCATTTAGCTGTATTCCCTTTATTGAAACTTGATAAGTGGATGGTGAATAATAATGAACATCGGATTATAAAAGCAAGAAGAACATTCGATTTATTGATCACAGTAACGATGTATCAGCGGCAACGGTCTCGCCATAACTGACGGTCGTCTCTCAAACATAAACAACGCCATAGCAACAAAAAACAAAGCTGAGTCCAGTCCGAACGTCGCTCCATGAGTTATGTCTTCTAACACTTCCCCTCGACGTGTGGACTATACTCAGCGATCATCTAGATGACCTTAACTCCCAATATATCCAAGCACGCTCGATGCTTTGGTCCGGATAAACCCTTGGTGAGAACATCTGCGGCCATTTCGTTGGTTGCGACGTAGTTGACATCTATCAATTTATTCTCGATGGCTTCTCGAACAAAGTGGTGTCTAATATCAATATGTTTTGTTCGATTGTGAAAAACTGGATTTTTTGCCAACTTTTGTGCTCCACAATTATCGCTAAATATAACGAGCTTAGTAAAGTGGTTGAATCCGAGCTCTACAAGGAATCTTTGTGTGTATATTCCTTCTTTTACAGCTTCCGCGAGGGCCATGTATTCAGCTTCCGTCGATGATAGTGCCACGGTCCTCTGCTTTCGGGATTCCCAAGATATTGGGCATCCTCCGAGAATGAATGTGTACCCCGTGTACGATCTTCTATCCTCTACGCAATTGGCCCAGTCAGCGTCTGCGTAACCTTTTAGCCGTTCGCCTGTTTTCTTGAATTTGAGGCCGATTTCGGATGATCCTTTCAAATATCGAAGAACCCTTTTCGCCGCCATCCAGTGTGTTGAGTTGTAACAGGTGTTATACTGGCTGAGGTAACTCACGACGTGGGCTATATCGGGCCGTGTACATACAGCTAGATACATGAGAGTGCCGATCAACTCTCTATATGGGTATGCTTCGTTTTCGATCTTGTCTCCTCGCACGAGTTTCGTACCAAGGTCCATTGGAGTGGTTGTTGGTTTTGATTCAGACATACCAAAACGATTGAGAATATCGTTGATGTATCCTCTCTGATTCATTGATATCCCATCCTTTTGTTGTAAGAATTCTATCCCGAGACAGTAATCGATGTCACCGAGTTTCTTGATTTCGAACGTTTTTGACAGGTACTCCGAGATTCTGTCAATTTCCTCTTCATTTTTCGATGCAATTAGAATATCGTCAACGTATACGATTATGAGCATTATACCTTCCCCTTGTCCGGTATAGAATACGCACGGATCTGATTTTGATTGATGTACTCCAAACTTGATCAATTCTTGGGTTAGTTTTTTATGCCATTGACGCCCAGCTTGTCGTAGGCCGTATAATGCCTTTTTTAGTAGGCAAACTTTGTTTCCTTTTTTTAAGTCTTCTGACATTTTTCTCGCGTTTATCTCTATTAAACTGTTTTCTTGTGCCGTGCTGATTATTTCTTCCAACATTTCCTTCGTGTACTTTGGAATTTCCATAAATATTTCATCTTCCAATTCACCGTTCAAGTATGCGGTGGTTATATCAAATTGTTTTATCTTCATTTCATTTTCAGCTGATAGGGCGATTAAGAGGCGTATTGAATTTATTCGTGCCACAGGAGCAAAGGTTTCGAAGAAATCAATGCCGGGTTGCTGAGAAAAACCTCGTGCGACAATTCTAGCCTTCCTTCTTTTCAATGTCCCATCTGGATTATATTTGTTAGTTAATACAATTCGACTCGTGACGACTGCTCGTGCTTTGGGACGATCGACAAGCGTCCACGTGTCGTTTTTTATTATTGATTTTAATTCGTCAGCCATTGCTTCAATCTATTCCCTGCTTTGATTTCCTCTTATAGCTTCGCGAACGGGGATTTCGACCATGCATTCCGTAGTTGTTATATTTTCGTCATGATCTTGTCTGTTGTTTTCTTCTGCGTGGCTTACTGTCTGATATTCTTTTCGCGGTCTTCCTTTGAGACCCGTTAATATTTTGCGTGGCCTCCCACGTCCTCTTTTTGGCGGATTTACTCCTTCCATTTCATGATCGTCTGTTCCATTGTTATTCTGTGCTTCCTCTTCATCGTTCTCATCATGATGTTCGCGAGCGTTTTCGGGTTCGGAATGTTCACTTTCCTCGTTCGATTCGTCGGACTCATCATTTTTAATTTCGTTGGACTTGGATTTTATTTTTATTTCGATTTCTTTTTCCTCTGGCGCTACATCTCCTGTTGGTGCAAAATCTTTGTATTTATCGCCCTTTATGTGTTTGGTTCCTTCATTGAACCTTACGTCTCGGGTGATATCCACGCGTCTTTCCTCGATAATCCACACGCGGTATGCCTTTGATTCTTCTGAATAGCCTAGGAATATTCCTTGCTTAGCTCGAGAAACGAATTTCCCCCTTTTTGGACCGCGGTTCAGTGTAAAGACCTTGCAACCAAATTCATGAAAGTATTTAACAATTGGTACTCTTCCGGTCCATTTTTCGAATGCTGTCTTTCCCCCAAGACTGCTAGATGGACTTCGGTTTCGGATGTAGTTGGCCGTGTTTATCGCCTCGCCCCAGAATGATGTCGGGAGTTCGGATTGGATTAATAAGCATCTTGCCGTTTCGACTAACGTGCGATTTTTTCGTTCTGCCACTCCATTTTGTTCTGGGGTGTGAGTGACGGTCAATCGCCGACTGATGCCGTTTTCCTTCAAAAACTCATCAAATTCATTATTTCGGTATTCCTTTCCGTTGTCTGATTGAAGATATTTTATTTTCCTCCCTGTTTGGGTTTCGACGTAACGCTTGAACTCCTTAAAGGCATCTAAAACTTCACTCTTTTGCTTGAGTAATCGAATTTCACACCATCGTGAGTTATCATCAATGAATGTCACGAAATATTTCGCCCTTCCATTTGATTCTATTTGCATGGGACCACATACGTCGGAGTGTATTATTTCTAGAGGCTCCGTTATTCTAATCGATTTCTTTGGGAACGTTGCTCTGGTCATTTTTCCTTGAATGCAAATGTCGCACGTAAATTCTTTTGGTGAGCTCCCTAGATCCATTCCTTCTACACTTTTGGTACGGCTGCATTCTATAAGATCTTTCATATTCAGGTGACCCATTTTTCGATGCCAGCTCTCAGTTGCTCGAGCACCTAATATGTTTTCAGAAGTGCTTACTTGAAATGCAGAATCACTCCGTTCTTCGCTTAATCGTAGAAAATACAATCCGTTAATTCGATCAGCGGATAATACGTCATCTCCCTCTTTATTTATAATTCTTGCTAAATCTTTGTCAAACATCACCTTGAATCCTTGATCGGTTATTTTTCCCACCGATAGTAGATTGGTGCGCAAATCTGGAACATGCAGTGCTTCTTGTAATTTGATGTCTGTCTTCCTTCCTTTGAAATCGGATTGTATGTTCACGGCACCTTTTCCTTTTATCTCGGTTGAAGCATTACTAGCTAGATTCAACTTTCCAGATTTTATTTCCTCCAATGTCACGAATTTATTTTCGTCTTTGCATAGGTGTGCTGAGCATCCACTATCTAGGCACCAATCTGTGTCCCGATTGTTTATCTTCACCTTATAAGCTTCGTGTTCGGTCGATTCTTCTGCCGATCCGTACAGGCTCAAATTTTCGTTGGCATTATTTGCATTTGCGTCTGGACAAAACGCCGCTTTGTGTCCCAGCTTGTGACAAATATGACACTTGTATCGAAAAGGTTCTTGCTCGGGTGTACCTCTGCTCCCTCCTTTATTCCACACTTGACGCCGATTCTTGAATCTCCTAGCAATCATTGCATTTTGAATGCCATTACACGTATCGTTCTTGCGCGCTTCGGCTTCTTCTACAATTTTCACGCGCAGTACTTCCGGAGAAGGCAACTCATCTCGAGATTCAATTGCACATCTGAAATTATTGAATTCTGCTGGCAAGCTGTACAATAACATAATTGTCAGTAAATCGCAATTGACTTCAATCTCCATTTCGTTCAATTTATCGACTGTGTCGAAAAATCTGTGTAAATGCTCTTGTATATCGTCGCCGTCTTTCATTCGATATAACGTCAACTGTTTTAGTAGCGTTGCCTTTCGAGCTGGTCCCTTCGATTGGTATATCGTCTGAAGCTTCTGCCATACTTCGCTCGACGTATTACAGCCTTTTATTTGTTTCAATTCACACGGACTAATCGATAATATTATGTCCGATTTGGCCTTTCTATCGTCGTCTTCCCACTTTTTGACGGCACGGGCGGACGTTGCATCGTCTGCGATCGTTTCCGGTTTCTTGCTTTCTCCATTTACGTATGTCCACGCGTCATTCTTTGTTAGAAGAGCTTCCACTTGTATTTTCCATGTGTCATAATTATTTTTGTTTAGTAGCTCGATTCTCACGGATCCCGACGAGGACATTTTTTTTTTTTTTTTAATTCTAATATTACTTCACACTTTTCCGTTATCTGGGCCCATAACCTATTGAAACTTGATAAGTGGATGGTGAATAATAATGAACATCGGATTATAAAAGCAAGAAGAACATTCGATTTATTGATCACAGTAACGATGTATCAGCGGCAACGGTCTCGCCATAACTGACGGTCGTCTCTCAAACATAAACAACGCCATAGCAACAAAAAACAAAGCTGAGTCCAGTCCGAACGTCGCTCCATGAGTTATGTCTTCTAACACCCTTAAAACTTCATTGAAATATTTCTAAAACCACCATACTTCGAACTTTAAACGCGTTTTTCTCGAAACACTGTTTTAAAAATCGGTGGACATGATATCTAACCATTCGATGAAATGTTTCCAAATTTACAGGAGATACGATGAGGAACATTTAAAAGTCGCTGACGATCTTACTTCTTAAAAATCGATCTTCATTTTTCAATAGTTCCGTAAAAATGCCGACCTTTTTCATAGATTTCGTGTGTTCGAAATTCAACGTTGTTAAAAAAACACACAACACACAACGTTGTTAAAAAAAATTATTTAAATAATCGGGGATCGTCAACGACTCGTATTTATTGTAAACGTAAATATCCCGTTCGGTTTTTAGATTTCAGATGGACCGGTCAAGCTAGAAAGTGTCCACCGTCAAACATCGCGAAAAAAATTCAGTTTGCCGGCTGCCACGTTTTTGTTGTTTTTCTGTATTTTTTGGTGATTTTTTTTCAAAGGCTCTCAATTAATCTTTTGGTTAAAAAAATGCGTTTCTTCTTCACCAACCGTTTCCCAGGAAAAAATCGGAATTTGGCCATTATCTCGTCCCTCCAGTTAGATGTGGTCCTTTAAATCAGTCGATTTTCAAGTAGAACGTTCGTTTTATAGTCAGACGAGAATCAACCTTTCTATTTCTCTATTTAAATTTAATTATATTTCTCGGCTGTACGTTTCGATCGCGCAAGAGCATTTTCTTGTAAGAATAATGTTCATGCACAAATGGATTATACGCCGAGTGAAGAGAACAGGAAATCTGAGTTAACGCAACGCCTCGGAGTCATGAAAACTCGCGACTATTTCTACCCTCACTTGTCAGCTGCAAGATACACTGCCTTTAATCCCACGGGGGTGTGCCGAGACAGTTTCAACTTCTCACGATCGAGTGAAACTCTCTTTCTCTCGATCTCTCTCTGTCTTCCACTATCCCATAATTTAAATCTCGGGCGAGTACCCATCATCTCTGCTTCACCCTCCTCGGGTTTGAGAAACCTCCCACCCACACCCCCACCTGGTCGATCTATCATTATACGTTTGCGAAATCTACGCGAAGTCTCACAACGAGCCACGTTCTCGAATTTGCTTGCGTCATCATTGTTTCACGTTTCATTATCCGCGTGTACAACGAAAGCGCGTCGCAATTGTCTGGAGGGTTACGTCGAGTACGCGATAAGCTTTGGGATATGTTTAGCCGATGTTTGCATTTAATTAACCCGTGAATATACAACGATTTTCCAAACTTTCCGAAAACTCGCCCCCCTTGGTTGGTCGACGATTTCACCGAAATTTCTCCCTCGCGCGTTTACGCGCATTTGTTTGATATTTATATGGGGCATTCCAGGTCAACTCACGCAGTCATCGGCCTGACCCCCTCGGATTCAGTCGACGGGTTTTTTTCGGGCATATTTTGGTTAAAAGAGAGATTATTTTGTTCGGGGTAACCGACGCGGGAGCTCACGATATTTTTGCGAGGCGCTTGCTGGGGTTGTAAGTCCCAGTTATACCTGTCGGTACGTCGATTTCATCTCCCGAAACTGTTCCTGACGACGAAGTTGACCCGAGAGGAACGATGGGAAAAAATGAATTAAGATTGGGATTTACACTTTCTTTTTAATTCACTATATACTTTAATAACAAGAAGAAAACAAAAACTATTGCTGATGACAAACGGTTGTACAAAATAATTAGTAATTTGGATCGTGTGATGTGTTCGTTCGAGTCAGGGATCAAGATGAGTTCTTGTCCGTGTCGAAGTTCACGAGTCGAAGTTAAAAGGTTTTGTAGGCGAGCAGCTAGTTGTGTCTGTCGCGCTTGTTGAGTTAAGACTCATTTGAACTATATAGAAAATGCAAACTCTCGAACTTTTAGCTCTCTCGTTGGAGGGAGGTAAAGATGGCCCCGAGAGTTTGTATCACGCATTCCTCATTGGTTGACCCTTACATTACGAGATTTTGCAAATATTCATTGGCTGAAAGGGGTCGCGTCCCCCGCAGGTAAGCACGAAGCGTTGGGATGCAGTGCTCACTCGGAGGTTCGCGCAAAAAAACCCTGACGGTCAATCCGTCATAAAACATTTGGTCGCCAGACGCCGTACCTTGGATTTTTCGACAGTAAAGCGATCTAGCAATCCAACACTTGGTCGCCAGACGCCGTGCCGCGGATTTTCCAATAGTAAAACTATTTAGTAATACGACATCTGGTCGCCAAGGGTTCCTTCGCGGATTTTCCCATTGAAGCCGCGAAGGGTAAGAATGTAAAAGCTAAGGGTTCCTCTGAGGCTATGCGATTGTCAGTATACGATATTTCCAGAACATGAATATTGTCTGTAGGTATAGCGCGTGTGGATTTGTCTGAGATATAGATATATATATATATAAAATTAATCTACGCTGCATTCCGTGATGCTGAGAACTGAACATCTTCCCCCCGTTGAGAGATTGTATTCAATTGATCAACGATACCCGGCATGTAATACCAATTATTATACAGATACTTTTCTGCTTAATGTTCTATATTGTTTTTCTCTGCACCGTCACTTTCACTTAGTAATGGGGCGAGTTTGCGGATGTTTCTATCGAATTCACCCGTAGCCGTCTTCACTCTGACTGCTCGAATGACTCCGTCATTTCCAGGATACACCTTGATGACTCGACCCAGAATCCATTGCCTCGGCGGTAGATTGTCTTCTCGAAGGATCACAATCGTGCCCTCTTTGATGTTGTGATGGCCGCTGGTCCATTTCGTCCTGAGGTTTTGCTCGTTGAGGTACTCCTTGTGCCACCTTCTCCAGAACTCTTGTTGTTTTTTCTGGATTAGCTCCCAATTTGACAGCCGATTGGATGGCACTGACTCGAAGTTGGTTTCTGGTAAGCTCATTAAAGAATCGCCAACAAGGAAGTGACCGGGGGTCAGAACAATTAAATCGTTGGGATCAGTGGATATGGGAGTGAGAGGACGAGAGTTCAAAATTGCTTCGATCTCAATTACAAGTGTATTGAACTCTTCGAACGTAACTAAGTCATCGCAGATTCTTTTAAGGTGATGCTTAAACGACTTTACCCCAGCCTCCCATAATCCCCCAAAGTGAGGAGAGAGCGGTGGTATGAAATGCCATGTGATTCCTTGCGTTGCGAGATGTCGTTGAATCTTTTCGTTGTGTACCCTTGACTGGACAAAGGAATATAACTCCTTTAATTCATTATTGGCGCCGATGAAATTGCTGCCGTTGTCCGAATAAATGTTTCTCGGTTTTCCTCTTCTTCCTATGAATCGCTTTAGGGCCGCCATAAAACCTTCTGTGGTGAGGTCTGTGACGATTTCCAAATGTACCGCCTTGATGGCCAAGCAGACGAACACTGACACCCATACCTTTACGCGATTTCTATTGCGGTGTTTCTTTTCCTTCACGAAGAATGGGCCGCAATAATCGATTCCCACGTTGCAGAACGGTCGAGATTCGGTGACTCGATTTATCGGCAAATTTCCCATCACGTATTCGCTGACTGGTGGATTCGCTCTGATGCAAGTGGTGCAGCTCCTGATGATTTTTCTCACCTGCTGTCTGCCATCAATCAACCAGTATTTCTTTCTGAGAGCATACAGTGTAGTCTGTGCTCCAGCGTGATAGTTGGTGAGATGTTCGTTGCGTATGAGTAGTGTTGATATGTGGTTTCCTTTCGGGAGTAGTAGCGGGTGTTTCTGCGTGTAAGGTAGGTACGAGTTTCTGAGTCGCCCACCGACGCGCAGTAATCCGTTTTCGTCGATGAAAGGATCGAGTGCCTTGAACTTGTGGTTTTTGGATAGTCCTCTACCCCTTTGCACTTCCTTTATCTCTTCGGCGAACGCAGACCCTTGCACGACCTTAATTATCGTATCGTTCGCCAGGCCCAATTCATGCGCTGAGAGTGGCCCCTTGAATTTATTATTTAATTTGAATCGCAGTCCATACGCAACTATTCGTTGCAATTTGCCTATCGACGAATATTTTTGGAAGAACGATGGATCAGGACTCCTTGTTTCTTCAGCGGTGAGGAGCATGCATTGTGTTTTGCGCAATTCCGGAAGTTCTGCTGGGATTGTTAAGCTGCTCACTGGCCACGAAGTTTCGTCGAGTGACAGCCATGATGGACCCGTCTTCCAGTTCGACTTCAGTAAGAACTCGGTCGGAAGTAATCCTCGCGAAATGTGATCTGCGGGATTGTCTCCAGAGCGGACGTGTCGCCACACCGAGCCTTCAGTTTTTTCTTGAATGCTAGCTACTCGGTTTGCAACGAATACCAACAATTTATGTGGAGGAGTCCTTATCCAGTGTAGCGCTACCATTGAGTCTGACCAGAAGATCGTTTGGTCGATGGGACGATTAATTGCCTTTTTGGTCGCCACGTATAAATCGGATAATAGTACTGCAGAGCACAATTCTAGACGAGGAAGCGTCACAGACTTAATCGGTGCAACACGATATTTCGCGCACAAAAGTCGTGTTAGTATATTGCCGTCGGTGTCGCTGGAGCGCAAGTAGATGCAAGCACCATATCCCTTTTCACTGGCATCGCAGAATCCGTGCAATTGAACATCTATCGACCTTGGTATTATCACTCGTCGATCAAATGAGACTTTGTTTAGCTCGATCAGTTGGGCCGCATATGTTCTCCATTCGGTGAGTACGCTCAAGGGGATGGCGTCATCCCATCCGGTTTTTTCCAGCCAGAGTTTGTGGAGAATCATTCTGCCCTTTAGTATTACTGGACCAAGAAATCCCAGTGGATCGAATATTTTTGCAACCTCTGAGAGCATGGTTCGCTTGGTTATCTTCGACGGTTGTTTGATAGGCTTTACCGTGTACACGATCGTATCCTTTGCTGAGTCCCAGTGGAGGCCTAACGTTTTTATTTTCGCGTCGCTCGAAATGTTCAGTTGTAAGTTGACGCTTCCGTCGGGTAGTCCTTCTAAGAGACGAGGCTCATTAGAAGCCCATTGTCGCAAATTGAGACCTCCCCTTTTTAATAGATTGGAGATTTCATCGCGGAGTGCTTCTGCTTCTTCATACGAATCTGTTCCGGTAAGAAGATCGTCAACGTATAAGTCTCTTTTGATGACTGCCGATGCCAGCGGGAAGTGAGAAACTTCATCGTCTGCTAACTGATGGATGCAGCGAATGGCGAGATATGGAGCGCATGACAAACCAAATGTGACTGTATTCAGTTGATACGTCTTTTGGTTGCCGGCTGTATCTCTCCACCATATTCGCTGGTATTTTCTATCCTCTTCTCGGACCAAGAATTGCCGGTACATTTTCTCTATATCCCCGGTCAGGACATACTGATGGGTGAGAAAGCGTGTTAGTAACGAGAATATGTCGTCTTGTATTGTTGGTCCGGTCATTAAGGTATCATTGAGCGATGTTGGATAGTCGTCGGTTCTCGCCGATCCGTCGAACACTACTCGTAACCTTGTGGTAAGGCTCGTCTCTTTTATGACCGCGTGGTGAGGCAAGTAGAATCCGTGTTCTCTTGCGGACTCTTCTGGCACTTCAGACATGTGGCCAAGATCAATGTATTCTTGCATAACGGCAGTGTATTGTTTTTCAAATTCGCTATTACGTTTGAATTTACGGAGAAGTGAGTTGAACCGTTTTTCGGCCAAGTGGCGACCATCTTTTAATTCTGGCTGACGGCTGTTAAACGGAAGCGCGACTACATATTGGCCTATCGGTGTGCGTGAAACATGCCTCTCGAAATGCTTCTCGCAAGCTTGTTCCTCTTTCGACAGGTGTTTGTTCGTATTGATGTCGTCCATCTCCGAGAGGTCTCGCAATTCTCGTTCGGCGCTAGCGTAATAGTTTTGAAGCGATTGTTTTTTCGACGACGGTCCCTTTGACAGAGCATTTCCCCCGATGATCCAACCGAGTTTTGTCTCTTGCATAATTATGTCGGGCGCATCGGGGCCGTTGAGTCTAATCTGTCCCTGACAAAGTAGCGAAAGCGTTGTGCCGGCGCTCAATAATAGATCTATCGGCGCTGGTTGATCGAATTTCGGATCGGCTAATGCCACGTGCTTCGGAATATCGAGACGGCCTCTATCTATCGGTTCAATGGGGAGTGCACCACCTAAACTTGTGACCGTAAGAAAGCTGAGCGTTCTGGAGTATCCGGTGATTCTTGAATCTATTGTGGCCTTTACCAGATAATTCGAATTCGATTGAGCGTTGTTAATGGCTTCGATGGGGACATTGAACTTCTCCAGTGGAAGTTTTAGCCTTTTAGCGAGAGATTCCGTCATGAAATTAGAGCTGGATCCGGTGTCTAATACTGCGCGGCATTGAATAGCTTGTTGCACGTTATTTCGTATGAGAATAACTGCGGTGACAATTATGTCTCTCGTAGGGAGGGTTGCTACGAGTGCTGTAACCGCTTGCGCGTCTGAGGCTGTGATCGGCTCTAGTCATGCTGACGACGTCCTTAACGCGTTCAATTCTTCTTCCGTCAAGTGTAAGAGTGTGTTATGACGCTTCAAACACGTAGAACAGGCCGGCGATCGACAGTGACGAGTCTTGTGGTTAGACTTCAGGCAATTCAAGCACAAAGATGCCTTCCGAGCCTCTTGGATTCGCTGGGATGTAGCTAATGACAGGAATTTTTGACATCCTGTGATTCCATGCTCTTCCTTGCACGGCGGACAGTATTTTCCATCCGTGGAGGTCAGGAGTGCCTGAACCTTTTGATGTCTCTGACCTTCATTCCCTCCTTTGGGTTTTCCTTGCCATTTTGGAGTCGATGGCGAAGGCTGGTTGCATCCTGACGGAGCCATGGGTGTGAGTCGCGTCGCTTCTTCTCGCAGAAAGCGCAACATATCTTCGTATCTAGGCATTTTAGTGCCTTGGATTTTCCTGTTCCATTCTCTCGCAGTGTCCTTGTCTAATCTTTTCAGAATGGTGTGCACGATCGGAGTGTTCCAGTTTTCGATCCTTTCTCCGAGTGCCTTCATGGCAAGGATTTGCGTTTGAACGTTATTCAGTAATTTCCTGATCTCGTCGACGGAATTTTTCTTCATTGCGGGAGTTTCCATCAATAATTCATAATGACGAAGAATCAAGATGTACTCTATGTCGTACGTGGATTCGAGTAAACTCCAGGCTACTGCGTAATTTTCATCTGTCGCTTGAAAGGCGCTGATCGAGTTTCCGGCTTCGCCGGCGAGCGTTCTTTTTAAATAGTCGAGACGTTGCGCGTCTGATAAGCCGTTTCGATTGTGGATTGTCTGAACAAACCAGTCCCGATACGTTCGCCAATCTTCCAATTTTCCGTCAAATTTTTTCGCGTCAACCCTTGGTAACGATACGAAGTATTCCGCTGATGCATTTGATACGGTAGATGTTGGTCGCTGATCGGGGTTTGGAACTTGTCTGTCTACAATTGCTCCACGGTTTGGCTCTCTAAATTTTCGGACGAGCACGAGCATTTCTTCGTATTCGTCCATTACAGTTTCTTCCACTGCGTCATGATCTATCATAGGTTCAATGACCTTGAGCGCCTCTTGGATGCGTGGGAGGTCCGCGATGGCTTCGTCAATTTTCTCGAGATTTTTACTAATGTACTCGGTATTCGCATGCGGCCCGGACCTTTCGAGATAATTTTTTAATTTTGTGATTCTCGTTTTAATTTGACCACGCGCTTGTACAAGGGTTGCTCGTTGCGCCTTCTGTGCTTCCGTCAACTCAGTTCCCGGCATTTTGTTCGAAATCGAGATGCGATGCAAAGGTAAAGGAAAATGTAATTTTTTGGCGACTCTTTATGTAATGAGCTTACCTTTGACGTCCGGTGAGTTTCGGTGTAGGTAGGTGGATGCGATGATGCTATCTCAGCTCCTCGTTGTTCACAGATTGTGGATGCTTCCTCGAGTAGTTGGGTGTGGTGGATTGATTCCTCTCACAGCACGCACTCTCGAAGTGTTTCCTTTGATTTTGTGACCGGTGTTGGGTTTCCGCGGTAGGTGATGCCTTTTGGCGTTTTCAGCTCCGCTCCGTTCACCGACGTTACGATTCTTAGCGTAGTTGGGTTTCCTGGCTCAAGGCTCTTCAGGATACGCACTCGCGATAGGTTTTTGTTTCACCTTTCACTTCGAATGACTGTTTTATTCGCTAGCGATCCGGCTCGAAGGACCATTAAATGTTCGGGGTAACCGACGCGGGAGCTCACGATATTTTTGCGAGGCGCTTGCTGGGGTTGTAAGTCCCAGTTATACCTGTCGGTACGTCGATTTCATCTCCCGAAACTGTTCCTGACGACGAAGTTGACCCGAGAGGAACGATGGGAAAAAATGAATTAAGATTGGGATTTACACTTTCTTTTTAATTCACTATATACTTTAATAACAAGAAGAAAACAAAAACTATTGCTGATGACAAACGGTTGTACAAAATAATTAGTAATTTGGATCATGTGATGTGTTCGTTCGAGTCAGGGATCAAGATGAGTTCTTGTCCGTGTCGAAGTTCACGAGTCGAAGTTAAAAGGTTTTGTAGGCGAGCAGCTAGTTGTGTCTGTCGCGCTTGTTGAGTTAAGACTCATTTGAACTATATAGAAAATGCAAACTCTCGAACTTTTAGCTCTCTCGTTGGAGGGAGGTAAAGATGGCCCCGAGAGTTTGTATCACGCATTCCTCATTGGTTGACCCTTACATTACGAGATTTTGCAAATATTCATTGGCTGAAAGGGGTCGCGTCCCCCGCAGGTAAGCACGAAGCGTTGGGATGCAGTGCTCACTCGGAGGTTCGCGCAAAAAAACCCTGACGGTCAATCCGTCATAAAACATTTGGTCGCCAGACGCCGTACCTTGGATTTTTCGACAGTAAAGCGATCTAGCAATCCAACACTTGGTCGCCAGACGCCGTGCCGCGGATTTTCCAATAGTAAAACTATTTAGTAATACGACATCTGGTCGCCAAGGGTTCCTTCGCGGATTTTCCCATTGAAGCCGCGAAGGGTAAGAATGTAAAAGCTAAGGGTTCCTCTGAGGCTATGCGATTGTCAGTATACGATATTTCCAGAACATGAATATTGTCTGTAGGTATAGCGCGTGTGGATTTGTCTGAGATATAGATATATATATATAAAATTAATCTACGCTGCATTCCGTGATGCTGAGAACTGAACATATTTTTCAGATTTTTATCACTTGTCTTAGCCCATGAAATAACATTTTTCGCATAACTTTTGAGTGAAAATGAATTTCAACCGGGTTAAATTTCTGAACTTTTTTTTCATAAAATCTAGAACTAAAAACAAGTATTTTTATCATAGTTTAAGAGTGGGCCGAGAATATTTTAACCCATAAAATAACTTTTTTCGCATAACTTTTGAGTGAAAATCAATTTCAACCAGGTTTAAAATTCTCAACTTTTTTTCATAAAATCTAGAACTAAAAACAAGTAGTTTTATCATAGTTTAAGAGTGGGCCGAGAATAATTTATATTTTTTTTGTTTAAATAATAATTTGAATTTTGAAAATTTAATATTTCAATGATGGTTCTCCGTAGGAAAAATAAAAAATACATCATATCCTGGTAAAACATTTTTTCCCCTATATTTAAGAGTAAAACGCTGAAAAAAACTATTTTAGTTGAAACGAAGAATGAAATAGATATAGCTTTGTTCAATGCTATTCTAATTATTGGGCGAATTTTCCGCGTTTTGCTCTCAAAATATAGGGACAACTTTTTTTTTACCACAATATGATTTATTTTCATTTTATTCCTACAGGGAACCATCATTGAAATAGTTCAGTTTCAGAATTTGAAAAAAAAAATTCTTTAATTGAAAAAAATATATGAATTATTCTCTGCCCACTCTCAAACGATGATGAAAATACTTATTTTTAGTTCTAGTTTTCCTGAAAAAAAAATCATAATTTTAAACTTGATCTAAATTCATTTTTACTAAAAAATTATGGGAATAAGGTTATTTTATGGGGTAAAACAAGTGATAAAAATCTGAAAAATACCCTTTTTTGGATCAAAATATGCCCGAAAGAATTCGTCAACTGAATCCGAGGGGGTCAGGCTGATGACCACGTGAGTTGATCTGGAATTCCCCATACATTGTACGGTTAAACGAAGCGACGTTCGTTTGGCTTCGTTAGGAAGGCGAGCTATGGGTCAGACCCTACACGCTGTATTCGTTAATAACGGGATTGAACGGTAAACAGCCCATATATAATAGCGCTTTGATAAATTGTAACCCTCCCCTTACGAGCTTCGAAGTTCACGCTCGCCCATTCGCGATGCTCGCTGTTGCGGCGCCGCTGCTGTTGCCCGAGCTTGCGGTCGGCCACATCGTACCAACTCGACGAGAGCAGCTTACGCCAGAGGACGCGTCAACGTTGAACGCGCTACCCCTTCAGCCCCCTCACATCCCCTTTTCCTCACCTGCACACGCATTCACGCATACACTCACCGACGAGCCCCCACGGCCGAGCTCTCTGGCAATTACCTGTAATAAGCCAACGCGATGTTTTCCACGCGGAAATTATGTTTGTCCGGTAGCAAGCGAGAGACGAAAATCCCTTTTGTCGTCACGGCTCAATTTTCGTCGATTATTATGCAGGGGCAAATTTGTGTCGGCCTTTTTCGGCAATATCGTTGATTGAGTTTGCCACGTAAATATTTCGCAGGAACCAATGATTTTGGAGTGGAAAAGATTCTCGATATTTTGAGATTTCGCGAACAATGATTCGGAATACTGATGGTAGTTTATGCTCGCAGGTGTCAAGACTATTCTTAGATCATTGTACTTTAGAATTTGAATAAATACTATTTTATAGAGGTTTTAGCATTTATGTTTCAATAAATAAATGCTTGATAAAAGTTTGTAGCGCAGAACATTCCGAGATATTAGAGTTGCATTATAGTTTTGAATTCGAATGGATACATTGTTATACGTATTTTTTCACAAAATAAAAGTTTTTATTCAAGGGGTTAGGCCACAGTAACGGGTGTAAAATCATGTGCGAATTTACAGTTTTTTTCTTGTATGAAAAAGTGATTCACTCATAAAATTAATTACACATCTAATTAGTATGAATATCAAGCTGTCAGAAAAAAATATATATATTTTTTTGTACAAAACGGCCGACTACTAATATTTTCTTTTGTTATCTGTTTTTAGGTGCTCCGCGGCGTGACATTTAGCATCCACAATTTTTTACCTAGAACAAAAAAAAATTCTCGTCAATCTACATTAGAATACCCAGAGAAGTACGTACGGTATTTAAAAAATATTGTTTTATTCAAAAATTGTAAGTATTTGAATGAATTTTCAGTGAAACATTTCGAATAAAACTGCTCCTAAAATGAAAAGTTTACGATTAATCAGAAATTCCGTACGTACTTCGCTGCTAAATCCAATTAGGAACATAACTTCGAAATTTGAAGTAAATCGAGTGAAAATTGTTGAAATTATTTATCACGCCAATTGGAAAAAAGGTGTTTTGAGAAAAACGCGTTTAAAGTTTTAGGAAATCTATGGCCGTACCAGAGGGCTTACGTTATACGCTCAAAGTCGGTGAACAAAAATGTTCTTGCTATAAATCGAATTGTAACTTATTCTTATGATAATAAAGCACCCTTTATTATATATTAATATATAAGTAAATCAATTAAAAAAAAAAACAACTTCGCTTTCTAGGAGATGCAAAACGGAAAATCGACATTTCACCCACTTCCCGATTACGTAGAGCTTTGAATTTTTGCAAATATGCATCTAAGAGGAATACATGGCAGGAATGCATCTAAGAGAATGTATTTACGAGGATACATCTATGCATCTAACAGGAATACATAGGACTACATGGAAGAGTGGATGCCACCTATCACAGTTCTCCAGGGTTTCTCCTGACAATCAATCAATAATAACACCGGTTCGATTGAAAGGATTAATCCCTCTTTGCTAAAATTATGTACATTTTTTTAACAAGCTTTTATTTAATGCACAAACAAGTAGAAAATATATTTTTTTTACCAAGTGTAACCAAGTTTTTTACCAAATCTATATGTAACTATAAATAAAAGCTTGGGGCGCTAAAAATTTAGACGTATCATCTTTAATTTACATAAATCCGTTAACATATCAACTGTATTTGATTTACTGTAAAACAACCTTAGATTCCTTAAAGAAAAATCCCGAAACTGAGTATAAACGTGTAATAATAATTTCTCTAATTACTATTGTGCCAAATTAAATACTGAATTGATCAAATTTATTAAACATTTAAAAAGTTGAGCACCATAAGCTTTTATTCATAGTAACATATAGGTGACTTGATAAAAAAAAAAAAAATATTGTCTACTTTTTAGTACATTAAATAAAAGCTTGTTCAAAAAATAAATCGTTTACATATTTCCTTCGTAATTTAAATCAATCAATGGTTACGGACAAATCGTTGGGTAGAACATTCCGAAAGAGGTAATATGGCTTTTCAGTTCACAAGTATCAATCAATGTAAATAAAGGGCATCTTCATCTATTTATATTTACTTTTATAAAACCGGTGAATACAGGGAGGAATTTATTCGACCAGGAGTCACAAAAAATAGAACTTTCCTAGTAGCTAGTGGTAATAAAAGTAGCTAGGAGAACAAGCCAAAAGTGATCAGACACGTTCTTAATAGATAATTCCAGATAAATACCTGGCAATCTTTATTTTTCAACTCGCTATATGAACAGAACCGTCAGATATAAAAATTAAATTATCCGAAAATGATTGGACAATCATGTGCTAGTAGAACACCCCGGGAGTGGTCAGACGGTTTTTCCATTTACTATACTCAAATAATATAATTCACCAGCTGCCCATATACATGTTTGAATTCTGTCTGAAACTATCTGAAACGCATACTTGCTAAATGATTAGCGGCCTGGTAGAACTTCGGTAAGTAACGACTTTTTAATTGACAAAGATATCCGCGCGTTCTCGTTCGGCTGTTGGTGGGTGACAACTCGAGAGGGCGACGAGACACTTTCTTTGACTATCAAAAGCTTACGGGAAATTCAGCATCGTTAAATAGTTTGATGGGCCATTCTATTGTCTTGTACGGCTTGATGTGAACAAAAGGCATTTCCAATTTATCGATCCATCGCGGTAACGATGGAGCTCCAATTTCATGCGAGCTCTAATTGCACGAGGGATGCTCCTTTCGGAGAGGATCCTTCATGGAAACAATCGCTCATAGAACAAAGCCCATCCGAAAATGAACCAATGCCCGTCAGAGAGAAAATATCATTTTTAATAACCATAAAAAAACATGCAACACATTTCAGCAAGAAACAGGCGAAGATCGAAAGAGCGACGGAGAACGGGACGTAAAAAAAAAATTTATGGAGCGGTCCATAAACTCGTCGAGAATGTAAAAATAACGTTGCCAAGCTAAAAAAAAACTGAAGTGGTGATAAAGGAACCGAACAATATTGCGAAGATAATAATTTCGCCTTGCACGCATGGCGTTAGCTCTGGAATATTTGATCGAAGAGGAGAAGGTTCCCAACATCACCAGCAGGAGCAGCAACTCTCGAGTCACTCTGTATCTCGAGCACACAGCGCGCGGGCGTCATGGGAAATCGATAATTCTCGTACGACCTTCCTCATTCCTCTCGGCCCCTCGCCCCTCGCCCATAACAGGACCAGGATGGTCTCGCAGGTGAACCCGCCCGAGAAATGGATAATTCGAACCAGTAAACATCTCGTTACACTCTGTTTACTTTTGCGGTTTGTCGAGAAAAAAAAAGAAAATATAAGCAACAACGAAAAATTAAGTAAGCTACCTGCGGGTAATGAGGCCTAGCTAAGGGATATTTGAAATAAAATGAAAAATATCCAATTTAATCAACCAATTTTTATTATAATCATTATTCGAGTTCAGTTTGTATAAAATATAAACGAAAAATCGTACTAGAAACAAAAACAAAATTAAACATTCTTAACCCTTAATAGTCACACGGGTCCACGGGACCCAAACAAATTATTTTGATGCCGTACAACTTTTTTTCTCCAATAAAACATACATTTTTTAATATGCGTAATTCTTTCGTAAGTTTCGTAAGAATGCGTTTCCTTCTAAATCGCACCTGCGTTGGATGAAATAAATATACTTTTTTTAAAGTCCACAGAAACCGCTATGTCTATTTCAAAGTACATTGTTTCCAGATTATAAAACCATTTTTTTATTTTTTTTTGTCAATAATTACAAGAGTTACAGCAATTTTTGTAAAAAAGTCATTTTTCACGATTTTTTGCATATTTAAAATTTAATTTTTGATTTCGAACCAATATCCTTGTATCAAACAAGGTTCAAATTATACCTCACTATTTTTTTCATATCTCTCAATGCATTATTTCATTATTTATAACAATTTAAAAACGCCTAGGTCCCATGGACCTAGTATGACTGTAACGTGATTCTAGCTAAGTGTGACTACTAAGGGTTAAAAACCAAGATAGTAGGCCTTGTTTTACTATGGTAGGATAATAAGGCCTACTGCTTTAACATACTTAAATAATCAAACTGTACGTAATGACCCGTATGCCATTTTACAGGTAATATATTTGGTATTTGAGATCACTAATCTTTTGCAGCTTTGTATGAACGCAAAGTTCCTCTTTGCACTGCTCGGACAGCTGACACCAGGTCGTTTTCTGACCACGATACGCGTTTTTTTTTTTTTTTTTCAAGCCATCGGGATCGAGGCACTAAAAATAACGGTTAAATAATTAGTAATAAATATGCGTACTACTTATTTACATTCGTAACATTTTAAGGGGTTACGTGAGTTTGAACATATAAAAAATTCAATTTTTTAAAATTTTATTGTCTAATAGTACAATATGTCTAGAATATTATCCCAAAGTTTTAAGTCAATCGGAGTAAAAATCTAGGAGAGAGAGCCTTTGGGAATTCCCACCGTTGGGAAAGACCAACCGGGAGCGATGCAGGTATATCGCATTTTTGTCAAAACACTATTTTTTAAGTCGGTGAACACGACTTCTCAAAAACGAATGCACCGATCTCATTGAAATTTGGCACACTTCTTCAAAATAGCATTGACCAGTGATTAAACGAAGTTTTTTTTTCGATTGCAACTAATTTTTCAAGTCACTAATTTTTCAATAGTGTAAATTCCATCAAAAATTGAACTATTTTGCATACACCTCGGCCAAAAATTCAAATTCCAATTTTTTTAAAATCCTTCGTTTAATTACGAGCTATACTTATCTACTAACAGAAAAAAATGGTTTTTTAATTTTAGATAAAGCTGTCATGAGTTATCCTGACCAACACGAGAGCACTTTTTTTAGGGTTCTCCGGAAACCAGATCACACCGGCTGAATTTTCCAAATCTTTGGATGACGTTTCTTTCAAATATTGTTGAAATGTTGTTCTTGCATGTGCTTGGCGTTTTGAATAAAATAATTTATATAGCATATTGTTCTTAATACCGAAAATATGCTTTTTTTGCCTTTGGAACCCACGTGACCCCTTAAAAGTAATGTAAAATACATTATAAAACAAACAAACTTTGCTACAAGAAGTAGGAGGGTAATAAGGCCCGTGGTTAAATTTAGTAGACCTTAAGGGGCCATACCAGTGTAACACTTTAAAAAAATCGATTTTTTTGCCTTTTTCGACCGTTTATACTTTCAAGAATATCCTGTAAAAATTTAAAGGCCGTATCTCTATCATTTTATCTTGCAAAAATCGATAGTTAAATCTTCAAACGCGTTTTTCTCGAAATAAGATTTTTCAAATTTGCTGACATCGTAACTCAAAGAGCAATTATCCGATTGACTTGAAATTTAAACTGAGTACTCTTGAATATATTTACTCTGCAATAACGTCGGATATTTTTGATTGGATTAAAATTGACGATTTGGCATTTAAAAAAACGACCATTTTATAGGCAAGAAAGCAGACTTTTTTTTCATAACTACGCCATTTTGTTAGATTTTGATATTTTTCGAAAATCCTACGTCATTGTACAGGAAATATCTTCCAGATTAACATTTTTTTATTTTTCGGTTTCAGCTACTCAATCGGCCGGAATCATGTCAGCAGTAGAGGAACTTTTTTTGGCGCCACGGAATGCAGCGCATAAGTCGCTTGGATCTCAATACTTTTCTATGAAAAAATTATGTAATATAGGTCAATTATAGCCAAATATATTCTTAATTTTTCGAAACATTTAATTGAGTCTTCCAAAAAAATCCTGAAAAAAATCCAAATTTTCAGTCTTCACACTGGTATAGCCCCTTAATAACCGTCGACCACGTATGTAAAAAAAAAAACAAAATGAAAAATATTTGGACCACGATACGTTATACAAATATCTACGATCATCGAAACTTGAATTAATGAAGATAAAGACTGTGATTTTAGACAGTTAAGTGTAATATCACAAAAAATACTTACGATTTATTCGATTTATCGATTATTTTAAATACGATTTTCGTTACTTAGGCCTTATTAGCCATCAGGCCTTTCTACCCGCAGGTACCTAACCGTAGAATAATAATAAAGTAAATGCATTCTCTTTCGTCTAATTACTCGGTAAGCGGGCCGGAGCGAGCAATCATCACGAAAGTTCGAGTAGTTTGCGAGTACTATGTTCATAGGCACGAAAAGGGATCGGGTCTACTTCACACTGCCGTTCTATATCCATTGTTTCCCAGAATTTGGAAAGAGAATTGAACGATCGTGCGGAAGGACTTCCTTCACATCGAGGGTTTCAGACATCTTCATTGAGGCTATTTAACAATACCAAACAAACCGAAACAAACTCGTACCTAGTTACCGAGTAGGCAGAAATCAGGCGTGGGCGTCGGGAGAAAAAAAACAGCGTAAAAGGTGGAACAAATGGAGGGTGAAGATGAGGAAAGGAAAGATGAGAGGCAAGAGTACAAAGTGGTACGGGAGAATTTCAAGCTTGTAAGAAGCTCGAGTGGTTCTATCGGATGGTAGAAAGAAGCCGCGGGGAAAAAAAAACTAAGAGCGGTGCTCGCTTTCATTGACTTCCATTTTCCAACCTGAGAAATCTGCCACTGCTTGTGCGGTTTCGCCAATGGTTTATATGAAGTGAAATGGAACGTGGCGGTTGTTTTTGCTCGTGAAGAGCCACTCGTTTTACTGCCCCGAGCTTCACTGATAATTAATTTAGTTTTGCAATTTCTGCGTATCATACACACACGCTCATGGGTATATACAGAAGACAGAGTGCTGTGATGGTTCTGGAAAAATGCAGGAAAAGGGATGCGAGCTTTTTCTCTCTCTTGTTCTCGAGCATTCGAGTTCTCTGCCCAACGTTTTCAGGCTCATCAAGCCTTTTCACTTCAGACTTTTTCACCGTTTGTTCGCTCTCTTATGAGTTAGAATAGAGCCCGCAGAGCCGTTTTGAACTTGCAGCTTGCGGGGGCCGCGAAAGGAGAGAAAGCGAGAAAACGGCCGAAGGGGAGACGGAGAGAGGCTAGGGAGATCACGGTTGTATTACACTCTACACTTGGCGAGTGAAAACGAGCTTTTCTCTGATTTTTTCCAGCTTCGCTGCCACCACTCGCGTTGTTGCATTTACGTGTCACTTTATTATCAGATGCGTTTTTCTTCTTATCCGTTTTTCCGTCAATGCAAATAATTGGACTTTTGCGATTTAAAACCCGTCACTATCACCGACTTGTCAGACTTGTGGAGAGTGGGCGTGCAGATTGCAACTTTGGGAGGCTCGTATCGTTTTTATCAGGATGAGAAAACTCACATGCCCGGAAGGGTTTCCAAGTCAAGAAAACACAATTGTCTTTTCTTTGGCATCACTCCCATAGAGCTACCACAACGTTAGAATTGTGAAATTGCATATTAAGGCCTCAGGCCACAGTAACGGGTACAAAATCATGTGCGCATTTAACCATTTTTTTGGTATAAAAAAGTGATCAACTCATAAAATTAATTACACATCTATTTAGTATGAATATCAAGCTGTTAGAAAATATATATATATATTTCTCGATGGTTAAAAAACAATTATGTTTATTGTATTTTGCGAAAAACTGCGGAAAAAAACGCGTTTTAAAAAACTTTTTTCGTTTTTCATCTGCCATTTTTCTTATTTTTTGATAAAACTTTATATCCGAGGGTCATTTTGTAGCTGGTGTCATACTGAATCTAATGAACTTTGATTTTTTTGTTTCAGACAAGCCGTTGCCTAGTTGTGATGGAGCTACCTAGCCCACCTATTTTTGAGGCATTACTTTAAACTATAGTTATTGTAGTTAAATATGAATAAAAATGAATCAAATATTTTTTTAAATGTATTTCAAAACTTTACTTATCAAGCCCAACAACTTTTATATTCATATCTTTTA
Source organism: Ophion obscuratus (assembly GCA_964007375.1). NCBI lineage: Eukaryota > Metazoa > Arthropoda > Insecta > Hymenoptera > Ichneumonidae > Ophion > Ophion obscuratus. The sequence continues at coordinate 29,888,405 of OZ023318.1, read as the reverse complement.
TAAAATCCTCAAAAAAAAATCGCTCAAACAGCCTTTTTTCGTGGCTCCAAAGTGGACTGGCTCCTTGAATTCCGTACGTACGTCTCTAGATATTCTAATGCAGATTGACGAGAATTTTTGTTTTTTGATCTAGGTAAAAAATTATGCATGCTAAATGTCACGCCGCGGAGCGCCAAAAAAAAGATAACAAAAGAAAATATTAGTAGCTGTCCATTTTGTACATCGCGAAAAAAAATGCATTTTCTAACAGCTTGATATTCATACTAACTAGATGTGTAATTAATTTCATGAGTGAATCACTTTTTCATACGAAAAAAATTTGTTAAATTCGCACATGACTTTATACCCGTTACTGTGGCCTAAGGCCTTAAAGATGACGTATCGGAGAAATCCGAGTCCACTGATTGTCGGAGGGTTCTCACCTGAGAGCAAGCTGGACGGACAGAGTGGGACAAGGGGAATGTGGGATATAAATGGAAAATGAGTACGACCTCAGGTGAAAGATGGTGGAGAAGAGGAGTGAGGAAAAGGATACGTGATATATAGGTTGCGAGAATGGGTTGAAGGCGAATGGGTAGATCGGCTCGAGTGGCAAATATTAGTATGAAAATTGGCGCTACCGATGGTGGAGAGCCCCTCGACGCGTTGTGCAACGAAAGCTGCTTAACCGCTCTCTCTTTCCCTCCCGCTCTTCCGTCCTTCAATCGAGCGAACCCCGTTCGCTCCTTTTTTTCAACTCTGAGCCTCTCCACCCTTCCGCCCATACCGTTGGAGGAGAAAACCCTAGCACTATTACTGTCTGGCGTTACTATACGGCAAACGCGGCACACCAAGACGAGCTCGGCCTACGAACACGAGGGCAACCTCAACCCTTCTTCGGAATTCTCTATTCTCTCGTTCGAGAAAACCTCTCCAGCGAACTCTCCTCGTGCTTTGCTTTCCCTCTCTTTCTCTCTCTCTCCCTAACGGTTTCGCAGGCTCTCCACGGTAACTCCGTTCCGACAAAGTTACCGTAGCTGGGCTTTCGCAGCCTGGGAAGGGGAGCACACGGGAGGTTTAAGCTTCCGAACGTTTTGGAGAAACACCGCGGAGCATTGCACCCATAGACACCACACGAAAATCCCACTCGCCGTTTTTGGTCCAGCGTATATAACGTGCGGGCTTTCGCTGCGCTGTATACCTTAACCGGTGGCCTCACCCCGCCCCGCTGACCGCCGCGACTCCGCGGTGCTCTACTATCCCAAAAGCTCAGGTCCGTTTGCCTCGCATGGCAAACTGAGCTCTGCGGTGAAATATGTCCAGGAGTTGGTACCGAGTATAAACGCCGGAGTTTGAGTATTGCAAGTACATAGAAAGCTACACACGAGAGAGAGAGAGAGAGAGAGAGAGAGATAGATGCCTGGCTTAAAAGAATGACAATTTTCGGCTGTTGTGCAAGCACCGCCTCATATAGTGGGACGGAAAAAGAGTTGGACGTTGTTTTCGGTAACGCCAAAGCAGACGGTCAGCCGTAACAACTGTCCAGAGCGCCGGATGCTGTGACATTAGACGGTTGACGTTTCCATTGTCATCCAACTGACAAAAGTTAGTCGCTCCAGATCTCTATGAACCTATGAGCTCAGAACTATGGCAAAGTAGCCGAAAAGTGAGAGCTCTCAATCATTTGCGGTCTGGATGTTGCCCAGCTCTGTTCCCGTGCAGAAATGTGACCGGGCATCCCTTACATTATGTCCGGTCCTGACCAGACTTGCCTTGTCTGATTTACCTGACCGGGCACTGCCTTGGAACAAATAGGGAAGATCGCAAAATCGTTCTTTTACGGCTTACCCTCTATGTTTGGAAATTACAATCTTCTGGCAGGGATACATTGCGAGCAAGTACATCTTCACGTAATGTCTACCCGACCAAAACATTGACATGTTCTGAAAAGTGGAGTCTGGCTTTAAGAACTAAAGAAAAGCTACTTTGCTTTTCACCTCATCAAAGATATTTATAATTGATTGGGATGAAACTAATACATCTGTTGTAATTCTATTCACCATTAAAAGCATTTATTTCATCAATGGTAATCGTCGAGGATGACAATGCTTATCATAAATAGCGGGATTACGATAACTCATAATTTGAGCATAAAGAATAGCCAAATTATTTTATGAGGCAAAAAAGTAAAGCAGGTCATTCGTGGTTTTTGAACGCCTTGTCGCCATGTTGGGAAATATCAATGTTCTGTCCGGGGAGACATTACCTGAGTGTATCAGGTTGATAAAAAAGTTTTGTCGCAATAATTTCAATATAATTTATTTATTTATATATCTTGTACAAAACATTTCTAATCAACAATATATTCGCCATCGGTTTCTATGACACTCGACCATCTAGTTGGCAACTCATTTGTTCCCTTTGCCCAAAACTGCGGCGGCTAGAACTCAAAGAAATTGGAAATATCCCTTCTGAGATCGTCGACGTTTTTGAAAGTTTTGTTTCTCAAATATGCCTTCAAATGTCTGAACAAATGGTAGTCAAATGGCGGGATGTCGGGAGAGTATGGTGGATGAAGAACGGTATTCCAGTGAAGCTCAGTGATTGTTTTCTGGGTTTCCTTTGCGACATGGGGTCTCGCGTTGTCGTGGAGAAGGTGCACAACCGCGCGTCTTGGCCGTTTTTTTCTTATAGCTTTTGCCAATTCCTGGAGATTCTCGATGTATCGTGTAGAGGAGATCGTCTTACCTACAGGGAGAAAATTGTAAAACAGCATTCCCTGTGCGTCCCAGAAACAGCACAACAAAACCTTTTGTCCGTGACGATCAGATTTCGGTGGGTGTGGCGGTTTTTCTCTGATAGGAAGCCAGTAGGCTAAACGCGTTCTGTTATCATACCAGACCCAGCTTCCATCTCCCGTCACAAGATCTTCTAAAAACTTCTTGCGATGGTGGCGAAGCAGGAGAGACTGGCAGATGGTCACGCGACAGTTCTTATTGTCATCGGTGAGACGATGTGGTATCCATTGAGCCAGAACCTTCCTGTATCCCAAGTTGTGTAAGTGATTGGCTATTGACGGTTGGGTGCAGCCAAGTTCTCTTGCTAGCTCGTGCGTACTTGCTTCCGGTTTTTCTTTGATGCAGCGAAGTAATGCTTCATCATCGATGGTCGACGGTCGTCCGGAACGTTCCTTATCTTCAAGGCTTGTGTCTCCAGATTTAAAACGATTGAACTAACGCTGGACTGTTCGATGAGAAAGTACGTTCTCGCTGAATGAATCCTGTATATTTTTAGCAGTTGTGCTTCACTCGAAGCACAAAATGATCGCTCGAAGTTGCTCCTGCGAGATCGAAGCCATTTCTGTCCACTAGAACGCGCGCTCGCCCTTTTACACCCTGTCACGCGGAAGAGTAGAAAACATTCTAGAATATTCTCGACATAGCTCGATGTCATATTGCGTCAATACGTAAAAAGACATTTTTTAAATTTTTGCGACAAAACTTTTTTATCAACCTGATATTTCGCCAATAATTCGCTAGGTGGCTGCAAGCGTAGCGCTTCCCGTAAGCAAGGTACCATCGTCGAAGATAAAAGTTCGTCCTGTGAGTTGTACCACGTACATAAGTGCTTTGCTTACAGCGTGCACTTACGCTTATGATTTTGCGGAACTTGTGAAATAGCCCTTTGCACTCTAGGCCTTTTTCGCTCGGATAGTGATCTGTGTACGTTTTTCTGTCTTTTTGCCTATCAGGAAATGCGAGCAAGTGTATGTATACACGCATATACTACCTTAGCAAGTGGATAACCAACAAACAATATATTGTCGAAATACTAAATTGAATACACTCCCGATGTTACCTCCTCAAGTATTCCAAAAACGATGAAACGTGATGTTCACTTGCCTCGTTTGTTCCTAGTTATTTTCCGATCTTTTTCCTACAACTTTCCTGGTAATTTACCGCTTGTTCTCCGGCCCGTTCCTGATCAGTTCCCCAGAAAGGGAACGGCGCATCGGGACCTAGCCTTAGACCCGTTACAAGGTGAACATATTCCAGGATGGAAGGCCCGTCCAGAGCCTGATGTTATCTAGGGAAGGTAGATCAGGGGCAGTACTTTTTCCCGACTCAAATTTCTACGCGGGTTCCGGTACCGAAACAAGAGCAACTTTCGTCTCGGAACTCCCATCTATTCACTGTTGAATAGGAATGCAAGGTAAGACTCGCAGCCCTTGCACAGCGGATCGTTGGTGATAACGCTTATGAATCAACGGCTGAAACGGAACTCGAAAGTGCAACCACTCTCGGTCGGAGCTCCATGTTGGAGAGTCATTAGGACATGGGGGTCATCGGAGGATGGTCATTAAGACCAGCCGCTTCTCTCTCAGGTTCGCGATATTTTCGTAACGCGTTTTCATCAATCTTCCAATTCTAATCGCCGACCTGACTTTGGCACTTGTGGAACTTTCGCCAGTCCCGAATTCGCGCGAACTCGCCATAAACGCCTGACCCGAGACTTTCTTACCGTCGTATATTCGAATCACGCTTCAATGACGTTCTTCCACCTTTTCTTTACCCACCAAAATGTGCGCGAATTGCGCAAATTTACGGGATTCTTCGATGGGCAAGGTTGCCGCTATTTTTACCGCCTTTTGCCGCGAGAGCGTGGCGTCTTTATGGGAGCGGAAAGAAAAAAAAACAACCGTCGGAAACGTGAAACTGCTGCCTCGAAGTGCTATGTCGACGAGCCTCTGGGGACGACAGGTTTTCCCGATGTGCTCGGGAATGGGTTCGTCGATATGTATGGATGACGGCGAATCTCCCGTGATAAAAAAAAACGAAAAACCTTGAAAAAGATCCTGCGGATAACAGGTCCCGAGATGACGAAGGAATATGGAACAGCATCAGCCTGCTCTATATCTATCTCCGTACGGAATTCCATAAATTGACATTTTATCATTCCATCGTCTCCCCACTTTTGTGCGGTAACTGCCATCACTCATTTACAAAAAAAAAAAAGTATTGGGAGTACAATTAAGTCTCCGGCGTTTTTTTAAATCCAAAATTGGGAATTTATTGCGAAAGAACGGTACTTTATGTTTTATTCAAAGTATTGTCCATCGCTAGTCACTGTCTTTCCGATCTTTCTGGCAACACATGGATGCGGCGCTGGAAGAACGCTTCATCTTTTGAGGGTATCCACAAGTGGACCCAATTTTTGGTATCTTCATATGATGTGAAGTGCTGCTCAGACAGGTCGTGCGTCATCGATTGAAATGAATGATAGTCAGAGTGATGTCAATGTTTGGCGAATACGGCGGATGGGGTAAAACTTCCCAATTGAGTGTTTCCAATTAGGTTTTGACCTATGCCTAGCAAGCAGCATTTCACATGTGCAAAATCGGCGTTCAACGTTTCTCGGCTTCAGTTCATATGGAATCCAATTTCCTTGCTTTTGAATCACTCCCAATGATTTTAAACGATGTGAAATTGCTTGTTGAGTCACTCCCAACGTAAGTGCAAGTTCTTCTTCCGTTTGGCACGAATCTGCCTCCAATGATGCTTCTAATTCCGCGTCTTCGTACACTTTCGGCCTTCCGCCACGTTCTTTGTCTTCGACGTCAAACTCACTGTTCTTAAACTTTTGAAACCACTCACGACAACTTCTCTCACTCAAAGCAGCCTCACCATGTCCTTCCACAAGCAATCGATGCGCCTCAGCTGTAGATTTCTTCAAATCAAAGAAGTAAATCAAAAGTTCCCGCAAATGACGCTTATTCGGCTCAAAACTCGACATTTTCGCACGAACATAATTATGCAATGCTGTTACAAAATGGCTAATAATTCAAGGTTATGGTCTTGCCAGATGTCCAACCTCACGATATGACGTTTCACATCTGACAATTTCAACCATAACCTCCCGGTGTGGTAATCTTTTGTCAAACGTCGGAGACTTATTTGTGCTCCCAATAGTTTCACCCATTGATAATTGATTTCCACTGCTTTGCCGCAACGGAATGATCATCATCCGAATCATCCCCGTTTATGAGGAAAATTACTCTCCTACGATGTGCCTTTCAGAGTGTTCCAGAGAGGCGAAGAATGCTCAAGAGAGCTGGGAATCTCGCTTATTTTCAACAGCCATCCGGGACAACAAGGACATTAGAATCTTTCTCCAGGGTTGTACGTACAATCGAGAAGCGTTACCCGGCGTTATCCCATACGAACTGTAACACACGATTTTACAGCTGGCAATCGTCAAGTCTGTGCGCGTATATAGAGGGCGTAAAATGAAAACGCCATGCAGCAGGGTGTGCGAAGGGTGGCGGGAGAGGGTTGCATCTACGTCGACGTGCAGCGAGCGTTACCGTGAACGAGAAAAAAGGAGAAACTACCGCGAGGAAACATAACTTTTTCATTTCCTTCTCACTTCCGGCTTACCGTGTGTCCTCGGCGTATACGCGCACTCCCTACCCCTCTCTACCCTATACCCAACTGCGTACTCACCCGCTTGGCGGCTGTTTGCTCGAGGGCGTGCGATACTGCTCTCCTTTCTCTCTCTCTCTCTGTCTGTCTCGCCCGTTTCTCCTGCCATTGCCAAGTGTACATCAGGAACGGGCCCGCGGTACGGCGGTCCGTTTTATCCCGACGAGCAACCACCCCTTCCAGCCCCCGTCACCCTCTAGCCTGTCGACTCTATATAGCCTGCTGGTTAGGTTGGAGAGGGAGAGAGAAGGGCTTGCGACGCCTGGTGTGTTGCCACCCTCTTTACAGCACCCTGAGGCGGACCGCGTATTCCACCACCAGCACAACCACCGCCGCCACCACCGCGTCACGTAACGCTCCGTGCGGAATATCTTTTGTACGTGAGGCTCTTGAATAAACATGCGGCCTGCTGTGCTATTGGTGTTATTCCGCTATAAAGCAGGCGTTTGTCTCTACACCTATACACCCGTGTATGTGCCAGTATAGATGGCGTTGCCGGGATGCCGTAGTAACCAGGAGTATACGGTGAAAAGGAGTAGAACGAAAGAGGCCGAAAGTCGCGCGGTACTGGAACGACTCCACGGCATGGCCATCCAAGAGGAATGGAAACGGAGGACGAGGCGGCGTAGCGAGAGGGGAAAAAAGGCCCAGGAGAAAAGAAACGTCTTTGCGGTCTTAGGGAAACTGGCTCCGTTACGTGTAAATGATAAAGAAACATTCCTACTCCCGGCCAACTTCGCTGTCGCTACCACTCTACATACGCTATTCCTGATGCAGAACGAAAGCTCCTGTCTACTTGGAGAGATCTTAGCTGGTCTTCTTCTTGATGGACGGCGATTTGGGACTGCTGCAAAGACGACAGCGTTGCCAGATGCTTCTAGCGGCTTACCCCTAGACCATTGCTGGTACCCCCTAAAAATCTTCTAAATGGCCCCCACCGAGCCACCGGCCTGAACACGAAACATGAACGGCCTGTAAATGAAGGGTCATTTCCTACTTGTGTATTGAGTATTTTGTTTTGAAACTTAATTCCTGCGATCTAGGCGAATTATAGATGAATACTTTTTTTTGTGGAAATAATTGTTGTAGTTAGGTGAAACGTACGGTCGGTGAAAACATTTGTCGTGGTATGGTAAGTCTGTCTTTGAGGCTTGGAGGGGATTTATTTCCTTTTGAATTTGCATATTACAAGATTACCTGCTTTTATATTTGTCTATATATTTGTTTGTTATTACAATTGTAATTGTAATAACAATTGTAATGTAATGTAATGTAATGTAATGTAATGTAATGTAATGTAATGTAATGTAATGTAATGTAATGTAATGTAATGTAATGTAATGTAATGTAATGTAATGTAATGTAATGTAATGTAATGTAATGTAATGTAATGTAATGTAATGTAATGTAATGTAATGTAATGTAATGTAATGTAATGTAATGTAATGTAATGTAATGTAATGTAATGTAATGTAATGTAATGTAATGTAATGTAATGTAATGTAATGTAATGTAATGTAATGTAATGTAATGTAATGTAATGTAATGTAATGTAATGTAATGTAATGTAATGTAATGTAATGTAATGTAATGTAATGTAATGTAATGTAATGTAATGTAATGTAATGTAATGTAATGTAATGTAATGTAATGTAATAACAAACAAATGTTATTACAATATATTTGTTTGTTATTACAATTTTTTACTTATTAGCCGAGTATATACTTTGGACTATTCTATAGGGTAACTTATATTTATTGACGACGGTCCATTCCAAATCCATTTTACGTATTTTTACCCCCTGAATACAAATTCGCTATTAATTCCCCCGAAACCCTCAATTTTTATTGGACAAGTGTGGAAAAATTTGCTAAAATCGATGGTCCCTCTTTGAAATTCTGCCAAAAATCGAAAAATACCCGCAGCACGATGGACGAGGCGGCATTTCGAAGCGAAAACGATAACGAACAGAATGAGCACAGAGTGGATTTTTCATCGGATTGATACTTATTGCAATGAAGAATTCACTGATGCATGAATAGCTAAACTTCGGCCCTAATTGGACAACAAGGAAATGTATCGACGGTTCCAACATCGCTGTCATTAATATTATTATAAATATTCTCCGAGCTGAAACGCTTCAACATACGAGCTGTCGGCTTAAAGTCACAGCAATCAATGCTGAGCGTGAGTCGAACGTGCATTTTAGCCTCGACCATTGCGACTGACATTTTGTTTAGCAACTTGTATCGGTTGGGCTTGAATGATTGTTTTCGTATGTTTGGGCTCACTTGTTTGTTTGCGTTTCCTCGGAATTGGTGCACTTGTGGTTGGTTTTTTTAAAACTTGTTTTGCGAAAAAAAACCTCGGAAATTTATAATCCCCTAAAAAACCCCTCACGCTTCAGAATTCTCATAAAAAATCTCCTACAACTTTTTTCCCCCTATTTCTGTTCTAACCCAGGTGAAATACCCCTAAATCTAGGAGGAAATCTCCTAACCTGGCAACACTGAAAGACGATTCGTTTGGGAAACTCAGGACGACTTCATCATCAGCAACGATTGACTTCATCATCAGCAACGATTGATGAGAGAGGCAGTCTACGTTGTGAAGACATCCTGCATTATGGAGAGATCCTACGTTATGAAGACATCCCGCGTTATGAAGACATTCTACGTTACGAAGATAACCTACTTTATAAAGACTTGGCGACTGACAAGAAGCATCGCTCCGTCATTTGACATCGAGAATTTCGGCACTCGAAATCGTCCTCCACGTCAATTTTCTAATCTCCATAAAACGTATGATCGACCAGGCTCAGAGTGTCGATAAATTTCTTCGCAATTCCTCATACATTGGAGGGCTTGCCGATTACGGTTCGCTTGAATTTTTTCAATATTTTCCTTATCGAGTGAAGAGAAGAGTGCGCGAAGGTACGCAAAGTAGCCTCGGAATCTTCCCAGGGTACGCCGAACAAAAGGAAATAATGAAGAAATTCCGCGCAAGAGAGAGAACTTCTCCCTCGCGCGATAAGACGTGCACGAATATTTTTAAGTTAATTAAACGCGTCTCCGACGGACTAATGTATACGCGGGGTCTTACGGCAATAGGAAAAGTAAGAAAGTGGGTGGAGCTCCTCGAGAAGAGAACGACTCGAGAAGATTTCGCGGCAACAGTTTCGCCTCTCGTCTCGCCCGGAAATAAAGAGGATCCTTTTTCTCCTAGCTCGTCGTTGTGTGCGCGCGTGCTTTTTTATCCGCTCTTTTATTTTGCTCGTTTCTCTACATCAACATCGCGATTTGAGTTACGAGCAACGAGAGCACTTGACGAACGGACGCTCCGAATTCTCGCTGTTTCTTTGGAATAATAAAAATGATAACGAAAGACGTTTCAACGTTGAAACGAGAGAGGCGCGTAAAACGAAGGCACAGAGCGAGAAAACGAGAGAAAGGAACGAACAAGAAAAACATGAAAAAAAAAGGGAAAAGAGAGGCACAAAAGCCAACGGTAACGCACCGAGATAAGAATACGTGACATAGTTCCAAATCTTTGGGGAACACGGATTATGTGACAGGCGAAAATGCAGCTGTTCTAAACGCTCTCGTAATGTGTCGCTGTAAAAAAAAAAAAAACACCTTCCGAATTGTGTCGGAACATTTATTCTACTATCCTTGCAGCACTGACACCACAAAAAGACCCATTTGCTCTACATCTTCGTATCACCTGAAAAAGACAGTGAGGCTTACACTATGAAACGCGCGTCTTATCGTCGTTATCAGAAACTTCCATTGACGTTTGATATCCACCACGCGATGGGTAATTTGTCGCGATAAAATAAAAATGAAAGGAAGATAGGACCTGATAGCTCGTTAGTTTGGTACGCTTAAGGCTTAAGGCTTTTTTTCGCTTAAGACCTCAGGCCACTCTAGAGGCCGAAAAAATAGGCGTTTGGGGGATTTTTTTTTCAGAAAAACTACAAAATAAATCGAGATTATAAAAAAGGGTGTTCATCATGTATATCAGTGACTGTATGCAATATTTTTTTCGAAGCCATTCATTTTAATGGGGCGGCTGTGCAGCGTTTATCTGAAAACTGCATTTTTTAAGTTGGCCGGAAACATATCTCAGACAATTTTCAATCGATTACACTTGAAATGTTGAATATAGCTTGAAAAAAATATTGTCTATGGAAGTACGTAGGATTTTCTTTTTATACTGCATACTTCATTTGTTATTAACAATTATCTGATGATTTTTTAGGCAAATTTTTGGAAAGTGAAAAATGTCGTCAGATAATTGTTAATAACAAATGAACTATGCAATATAAAAAAAATCATACGTACTTCCATAGACAATGTATTTTTCAAGATATATTCAACATTTCAAGTGAATCGGTTGAAAATTGTCTGAATTATGTTTCCGGCCAACTTAAAAAATGCAGTTTTGAGATAAACGCTGCACAGCCGCCATTTTGCAATTAATCGCTTAAAAAAATTATTGTATACAGTCACTGATATGTATGATAAACACCCTTTTTGTAATCTCGATTTATTTTGTAGTTTTTCTATAAAAAAATCCCCAAAAAGCCTATTTTTCGGCCTCTAGAGTGGCCTAAGGCCTTAAGGAGAGATATACACCTAGATGGTCGAGGTCGAGGATTTAGAAGCTATGAACATTCCGTCGACCGTAGAAGACCTACACTATGGGCCTGGTATCGATCATTCCATGTAAGTTGACAAATTTCATGATTTATTGATTCCCAAATTTCAAACGCGTTTTTCTCAAAACCACGTTTTTCAAATCGGTGCCCAAAATTTCTCGAAAACTAATGAACCGATTGCCTTGAGGTTTTTTGTGGTTATTCTATACACCATTATCTAGTACTTGTCATAGGATTTTTTTTCCGTTACTTAGTTTTTGTTTTATAGGCAAAATAATAACTAATTTTTCGTCCAAAAAACACTATTTATGTTCAAACGTCCGCCATTTTGTCATAAATCGATTTTTTCAAAATCGGCTATGACAAGTACTAGATTATAGTATCTAATTTAATAATCTTTTTGGTTTTTTTTCAGATGATTTTTGAAGAAATGCCAGTGGGTACCGCATACCCAGATTTGTATACGACGCTCTAAGGATCATACAATATCCTTGTATATTTTTGATATTTTTAAACAAAGAAAATTAAACATATTTTTGAATGTATATACTTTTAGATAACTAAAACCCGAATCCGAAAGTTCAAATAGTTTTCCTTGAAAAAATTCACAAAAATGACCTTTTTCCGGCTCCTAGGTGTATATCTCCCCTTAGAAGAGTCGTTGAAAAAGTATTTTTAAATCATTTTTATAGCACGATAAAGTCTTTTTTCCAACGCATTTTTTTTCAAACCTAAGAAAAGTAATAATTTCACGATTTTTTCAACTTTTTCCCAATTCACCCAGAAGAAAAATATATGACAGTTGAACATTTTATTGGATATTTAGTTCAGTCAAGAATTACGAGTTGCATCTTTCCCACCGACTACGGACTGCAGTGGTAAGACGCACATGGAATAGGCTGATAAATTTGCGGTCATTTATTGTTTCATGATGAAATTTTTTTATACATTTTAAATATACATGAAAAGATCCCTCAATGTTTACTGGTCTCACTTGTTTTTTTCCGTTCTAAAAAACATCCCGAAAAAACGCTTTTTTGGACAATCTAATTCCGGCGCCCGCCTTAATTGGCTATTTGATGAATGGTTCTTCTCCTTATCGGGTTTCTAATCCCCGGCAAAGAGGTGTTCGGAAACACTAGTTTGTGCCTCGTGGGGTGGAGCGATAGCGAGACGGGTACGTAGAGCTCGTACCGTTCTCTCTATACCTCTACATCAGTGTATTACTACAGAATAGTCTCGCGTGTAAAGGACAGAGGGTGAGGGCAAACTCGTGGAGCGACCCAGCATCGAAGAGCTCCTCTGGGATGCTGCATTAGTCACACTCGGACATCAGTCAACCCCGCAGGACGTATTCGCGTGGGAATATTTAACTGTGTCAGTTTAGAAGAGTGAGAGAGATAGGGAGAGGGTGAGAGGGGGGAGAGCAGAAGGAAAGAGCAAAAACAGAGTGTAGGAGCGGACAAAAGGAAGAAAGAAAGGTCGGTAGGTAGAGAAGTCGGAATGGAGAGACATACATCCTGGTAAATTATTGTCTGCCGTTGGTCACCGGTACAGCGGGTTGTCCCGCTCGTATCCCTGGCACGAGAACGGCGGAGAATGGAAAGAGCGGAACCAGGCACCGTGAAAGACCCGGGTTCGTACAGAGGTCGCTACCAGAACCTAAGAAGAGAACAGGAACGGGGAGCGAGCCCGCAGGGCAAACAGAAGATAAGGGCTTTCTTGGTTCACGGAATTCACCCGGGGAAAACGAAAGCATCTCGTGGCAGTCCAGGTGAGAAGGGTATGAGACGTGACAGGGTAATAGATACGGTGCCTCAAGGAGTGAGAAAGAGCGAGGTAACTGTTAGTCGTCACGAGCCGGGAAAGTGGCCGTCGTCCGTCAACTGGCATGTGTCAAAGTTAAGTATATTTGGATCATCAAAAGCTTATCATGGTCCACTTTGAGCTCTCTTGATGGCCCATAAGTGCGCAAAAAGACCCCGAGCTAACCGCGCAGAGTTGTTCAACGTTAACTTCGGACGCACTCATCGTATGCACAATGATCAGATCTTCAACCATGTCACATTGACTGAAGGTAGGAGTTTCTTTCGCTGCTGTATCATGGCGCTGATATTGCAGAGCGTATTTCCAATTGCGAGCGAAATCTGACATTTTGGTAAGCAAAAGATTGATTGAAAAAGTGGAGGAGTTCATCTAATTTTTGTCCAGTTGGCAGACTCGCGACGTATTCACGTTGTGAAGGAATATTCGATTGGGGTAAAATATCCATAAGTGAATATCCATAAGTCGAATATCCATGAGTCGAATATCCATAAGTCGAATATCCATAAGTCGAATATCCATAAGTCGAATATCCATAAGTCGAATATCCATTAGTCGAATATCCATAAGTCGATTATCCATAAGTCGAATATCCATAAGTCGAATATCCATAAGTCGAATATTCATAAGTCGAATATCCATAAGTCGAATGTCCATAAGTGAGTATAGAGTAGAAGCGAGTGCCAGTAAAGGCGGGAGGTAGAGGAAAAGTGAGTAAGAGGAAACCCAGACAAACCCAAACGAACAACCCAAACAAATCCAAACAAACAAAAAACTCAAACAAACTCAAACAAACTCACTTATCTCTATCTCCCGCCATTTATGGCACTCATTACTACTCTGTACTCACTTAAGGATATCAATACTTATGGATATTTGTACTTATGGATATTCGAATTATGGATATTCGGCTTATGGATATTCGACTTATGGATATTCGACTCATGGATATTCGACTTATGGATATTCGACTTATGGATATTCATACTTATGGATATTTGTACTTATGGATATTCGACTTATAGATATTCGACTTATGGATATTCGACTTATGGATATTCGACTTATGGATATTCATACTTATGGATATTTGTATTTATGGATATTCGACTTATGGATATTCGACTTATAGATATTCGACTTATGGATATTCGACTTATGGATATTCGACTTATGGATAATCGACTTATGAATATTCGACTTATGGATATTCGTACTTATGGACATTCGTACTTATGGATATTCGACTTATGGAGATTCACTTATGGATATTCGACGACAGTGGAATATTCGAACCTCAAGCCTCTTTGCACACGTTCCCCTCTCTGTTTGCTCCGAATTGTGGAATATGTCCCGAGTTTCCCAACGAAACGAGCGTAGAATTAAATACAGGGAAACTACCAAGGTCTCATCATCATATTCTCGTTGCAGGAAATATCGCGAAGAAGGGGGGAGGTTCGCTTTGAGGCAAGATGTTGGTGCATTTGCGAAATGCCACGGTCAATAAATACAAGTGAAGGCTCTAGGAGAAAAGCGAAAGAAAAAAAAAAGTATAAAGAGCCATATTGGAGTGCTGATACGCCGCGGCATGGCGAAGTTCCGCGAGTATAAGCGAAGCACATGGCGGTCGAAGACGGGAGCTAGTGGAACGCGGTGGAGCAAAAGTTCCAAGGCGATGAAACTCCAAAGGAGTACGGTTGGTTGAAACGGAACGGAGAGAAATGGGATTCGGTATTTTTACGAGAATTGCGCGATTGAACCGATTGCACGGGGAGCTTGACGAAGATCGGAGTGGAGAGAGAAAAGAGAAGACGGCGCGAAGACACGCGAGACCCGGTAGAAAGAGACGGATTTTGCACTCGGTGGGCAAAGAATTGAAGTATATTCGTTGTCTTCGTTGGGCGTGTGTCGCAGAAGCATCGCAAAATGAACATATAAATGCTGGCGGGTAGCCAAAGGCTCGACGTTTGGTCGAGCTGCTGGCACTAAAAGTTAATTTGCGTAATGGCGTCTTCAAAATTCGGTATCGGATGAGAAGCGCATAACAGGGGGAGGAATAACGAAAGCAAGTGTTGTTCAGATGTGTGGCTTTGATTTATAATCGGTTGTTGCCTGACAAAATGGCTCAATGGACGATACAGCAGCTATGGAAAGTCCACATATTTTTGACCTCTTTTACTCTCTACCGGGGAAGAAGCAAGGCTCCGTGTTTTCCAGTTGGATACCAGAAGACCCGGGCACAAGAACTACCGACCGAAGCGCGTAAACAAGAAAATTCGACCTAGCACAGACAACTTTGCACCGACGTGTGTGCCAAATATCAACAGTGCACGGGCAAGAGAGAGAGCGAGTGAGAGAGAGAGAGAGAGAAAGCGGGGTAAAAAGTTTTGGTACGTTGAAGCTTCCTTTAATGACGAACAAACGTTGCCACTCAGCGAAAAAGGAATAACCGTTTAACGCGAACTGCCCGTATGCTTTTTTCCAGAATGTAGAGCGCGACTCATGTCTAAGAGACTTTACGCGTATATGAATTATCGTCATTGCAGTTTTCAATTTTGAATAATAATATCAACTGCACCGACAGTATTGGACGCGTGGCCCGTATACAGCTTGGCCGGTCGTTCATATCAAGCAGTATTAGTCCCCGTCGACACTTGGACGGGAAATCACTTGGTCGTAGGTTCGCGCCCCGACTACTGAGCAGTAGGAAGTTTTACTCCCTTTCCAACAGTGACACAAATTAACTCGATGAATTATGGCTCGTACGTAGCAAAGGTTTTTTTAGTTTCCACAACATGGTCAGACCTGTGCCAATACTTTAATGGCTGACTACTTAGCCACTGGTTCATAGCCCGACTACTGAGCAGTAGACAGTTTTAGCGGGTTTCCAATAGTGACGCAACTGCAACTCAATGAACTTTGGTCATCCGTATCGGTGTAGGTTTTCCTCAGTTTCCCTGTACTCACGTCAAGCTTCGTTGACCTGTGCCAACTCTCAGCTGGGTGACTACTTAACCGCTGATATGCACGACGACTACCGAATGGTAGGCAGTTCTATTGAGTCTCCAATGCTAACCGAAACTCGGTGAATAATAGTTTCCCGGATAGGCACTGTTTTCGGAAGTAGTGTTCTACCAAAGAGGGGCTCTGGAAAAAGTTCTTCGAAGTCTCTGAAAAACTGGAACCAGTATAGTGACAAGTGTGGGGTAAACGTTGGATGGATTCGTGAAAGCCCGTAAGACATACGACGGAACATTGGAAATTGAATGGTAACATCTCCACTATCGTGAAGTACGATGGGTGGTTTCTTAAGCGCGCTCTACAGCACCGGAGTGTTTTTTCGTGCCCGCAACGTAGGGAAGGGACGACAATGAAAGAGAGAATAAAACCGAGCCGATTGCTGCGAATGCTACTGTCGACAGAAAGAAAAGAGAACGAGGGCAGAAGGGGTAGGTACGAAGGGTAGGAAGATTCGCCAAGATTGATCTTAGGCCCGTTCCCAACAAGGGAGCAGGCGAAAAGGGTATCCGTTCTCTTCGCAGCTGTCTGTATGCGTGCTCTGGTGCGTACACCTCTGCGGAAAAACCATCGAGGAGGAAATGCCGAAGAGTGGCGGAGTGTCGTAGGATACGTGCTATTCGTATAACCTTGTCTTTTGGAAAGATCCTCGTGTGTTTTACGCCGCGTCTCGCGCGGCTGGAAACCCGGAAGGATGAGCCGTAGCACGATGAGAGTACGTAGGACAACGGAGCTGTGCTAGGGGGATGCTCTCCGATTAGAAACGGGAACCATGCCCGCATCCACGCGAGTATCGATTTCACGCATAAGCATCCAGGGGAAAAAAGGCGAACTCAAGTCTGGAAAAATAAAGGAAGTGCGCAACGGCGAGCCCCAGGCTTCACCTTGCGGATTTCACCAAACAATGCCAAAGTTTACACTTGGATCGTGGCTTTGCAATGTTAAACATACCAGCAATCCCAGAAGATTTTCGCATCCATACTTCGCACACCTCCAACGAGATGTGCGAGAATCGAAGGGCTCACAGTCGTATACCCGCTTCTTCAGATTCGTCACGAATTTGACAGGCTGCACAAGGAAGAAGAATGTTATTCGAGATATGCCGCGAGATGATATGCATGCTCTTTCCGGATGAGCGATGAACGGTCGGAGAATAGAATTGACGATCGAAATACCAAAGAGACGAGGAAAAAGTGAGAGAGGTGGAACTGAGGGCTTGGTTTATTCCAGGCATATCCTAGGAAAAGCGAAAGCTTTTGCGGCAAGGATGCATCTTAGAGGGATGACAAAGGCCATAAATCAGCACACCTGGCTGAGCCCACGGGGTGGCACATCCTAGAAAAACGCCTTGGTAAAGGGGTCGCGTGCTTGGCTATTTTTACAAGGTGGAGATCTGTCCGTGTCTTTGTTCAAATGTACGTCGGCGCTTTGTGCACAAGCGAAGAGAGGCGGCAACACCAAGGGAGCGAGGAAACTTTAGAGAGTGAGAAAGAATAAAACAAATTCGAATGTATAAGATGCATCGGTGACTCGGGATTCACTATAAATGGTAATGGAGAGAGAGAGCTTTATCCTTTCTTTACGTTCGTGTTTCTTGACATTCCTCCTGTGTATAAACCCCGGGACAAATACGCCGGAAAGACAATGAGCAAGTCTGGAATTAAGCAAAATCGTGAAAGCAGCGAAGAAGAAGATGAAGAACCGAGAGAACCAAAGTTACAGAAGGCGAAAAGAGTGTCTCGAAGAAAAATGTAATATCTTCTGCCAAACGTAAGTCAAAACAGCCCTTTTCCTAGGAATCTCAGCTGCCGCGAAGACGTTGACATTCACCGGGAACCGCTTCGTCGTCCTTGAGACTTCGATTCGAAAATCAGTCCACGAGAATGGAAGAGGGAAAATCTTGAGATGTTCCAATCGGTGGAGCGAGAATTGGAGCCAGGGGATTCAGGCACGTATGAAAACGTCAAAGGTTTCGGGTACATCATGTACGTAACTACATACCTTGACATCTCTTCGAGCGATGATCCCCAAGTTCCCTCTCCCCCTCACCGCACTCCCCTCGTTTCTTTCCATTCTCAGCAGCCTTCACCTCTTCAAACCCCAGTAGACGTCATTGCGTCTCAACCTTCCCTTACCATCAATCCTGTATCCTTCAACCCTTCTCCCATCATCGCTCGATACGAGCTTGGAATATTTCGGAGGACACGACCTATACAGCTATACATCGTTACGGTCCTAGGAGCAGTAGAAATGTTGCGTGCTACGAAACATTATATTCCACGTGATATATCGAATATTTCACTGGCAGGTACGTGTATACGCGGAGATAAAAATTCTTCGTATGTAGGAACCCAACGGGACAAGATGTTTGCGGATCTCTCACGAGGCGTTGGTATCGTGAGAGATGTATCGAGATACGAGTGGACCCTCGAGAGCACGAGAAAGAGGGAGAGAGGGGAGGGGGGGAGATGGCGAAAGGACACTTCATTTTTCCACTGTCAAACCGTTGTTTCTTGCTTGACGTTCGCCCTCCCACGCTAAGAAATGCTATATAAGTCTCGTCTCAGGGTGGCAAAATAAAAACGGGTAGCGGCGTGCACGAGCCCGTACTTGGCTGTGGTCGCAAAAAAAGTTACGTCGCGGCGACAAGATATCCGGAAGCTCGAATGCCAGATCGGCTTTGCATAATGCAGGAGATAGAGGAGAATAGGTAGAGAATGAGAGAGGGAGAGAGAGCTGAGAAAAACGGCGAAAAAAGCCTCGCGAAGGAAGAACGCAAAGGGGAACAAAAGTTAGCGAGACCGTTGTGGGGCAAGATGAGCAAAAAAGCAACGGCGAAGTTGCTTTTAAAGCTTCAGCTGCGCAGTTCTTGCGGGTATTTTTTTCACAGCCGCGAAGTGAACCCGCGTCACGGCACCTCTCCTTCACTACTGCGAGATAACGAACTGCGCAAGATGACTGGAATATTCTCACATTCTCCCGCCCGCGATCTCTTTTTCACTCGATCTTCGTTCCTTCCAGGCCAGTTGCCAATCTCCGCGAGAATTATACGCGAGACACTTTGAAGATACTCCGCGCGATTAAGGTTTTTCAAAAGATGGCAGACTGGCCAAGAAAAGGGTGAGAACTTGCCTCAATCTTGAGGCAAGTCGAGCTTTTCACCGTTCGAAGCTTTAGATTATGTTTTTGGACCTTTTTTGTCCACTATTTCCAATGAAAGATCAACTCGGCAGTTCTCGAAAGTTCCACGGCATTGCCCACGAGAATTTTTTCCGGCATTATCAATTATTTCCTCATAATACCGATTTGTCTCTATTTGCGTCATTCGACAGGGTACGTAAATGCCCCAGTGCCATACATTTGCGGAAAAGTCCCAAGCTGCCGCGTCCGAAGAATCAGCGGACTCTATAGTCCAGTAAAAGAGACGAAAATCCGGCACTTTTCAGCGTAGAATATGAATTTTTGACTAAAGGTAGATGGTTGCCTACTGAAAGTAATCCCAATACAAATGTTTCCCCTCAACTTGCCCCAACCCTAAGAAATAGGGGTTGAAAACTTTAAAATAACCGTATCACGATAATTAATAGCCCGATAAAAAAAGATGTTAAACAAAAGTTGTTTGCAACAATAAAACTCGTAAAAAGTTATCTGACGTCCAACCCCCTATCTTTGAAAATGGCGGCACAAAAGCGATTCGAAAATTCGAGGCTGATGCGTGTGCGAGCGGAGTAGATATATCGCTGCGTCCTTGTCTGGGTCAAAGATAGGGGATTGGACGTCAGATAACTTTACACGTATTGTACTATTCCAAACAACTTGTTTGAAACATTTTTTGATCGGGCCATTAATTATCGAGATACGGCGATTTTAAGTTTTCAACCCCTATTTCTTAGGGTTGGGCCAAGTTGAGAGGCAACATTTTATTGGAACATTTTAACATTTGCTTGAAAGTAACCCTTCAAGTTACTTGAAAGTACTGAAGTATGCAACCATCTACCTTCAATAAAAATTCCTATTCTACCCTAAAAAGTGCTGGGTTACCATCTCTTTCACTGGACTCTAGAGGCTCCGATAAACGAGAAACATTTTCCCTTGATACAAAATATATAATTGACCCCGTCACGATACCCTCGCAATTTCGGACAATGCTCTTTTGCCGCGTCATACATACATCGTTCCGCATCATTGGAACGCTCTTTGTTCCATGATTTTCCTCTTCGCTCGATTTTATTCGTGCCACCGTTGCTGCAGCGGGAGACCCAACCGGTCTGAGGAAAAAGCTTCCGGGATCGGTGGACGAAATTTTCGTATAAAGGAGGGTCCAGGAAAGCAAGAGTCTCCTGAACCGTAACGGCGACCCTCGCTCTCCCTTCCTCTGCATTGAGAAATCAACGAACTGTAAGAATCGCCCCGTTCTAACTCTCTCTCCTTTTCTCCATTACATTCTGTGTTATTCGCGACTAGCGGTCTCTCCTCTCTCGCTCCCAGCAGAAATCCCCGTCTACTTAACTCTTCGTCCCACTGTACATTCGTATGCATATATATATATATATATATATATATATATATATATATATATATATATGTATACGCTACACATATATACATATATAAATGGTGAATCGTTTCATAAAGTCGTGGAAATCCTGTGCACCGCAGATTTTCCAGCCGGCAGCATCGCAAATCCCTCGTCTGGTCGTCCTGCACCAGCAAAAATGTCGAGGTACCATTGGAAAGACCATTCCACAACTGTAGCTTTCCCCGAGGAAACTTTCCACCGCGATCCCCCCTCTTTCCGTCGTATTTTTTCGCCGAAGAGGACTCTTTTCTGCCAACCGTTTGCCCCCATTCGCTGATAAATCCCAATCAGTAAATCAGACGAGGACAATGAGAAAGCTCGATGGAAAATCCATCTGCCGAGTCCTCGAGGTCGACCTGGTCCACGAGGCGGTTGAGTGAGTCCGCGGCTGAACGGATCCTAAACTTTGTAGGAAGTTCTGCCGGCCACCACTGGCCCAGCCGCACAATCGACCGAAACAACTGGGTTGGTTAAGATGCGTTATCAGCTGAATGCTGTGGTTCGTTTGGTTCCATTTACTACAAGTGATTGCCGGAGAACCCGGGCAGGCGAGTAGGGTAGGAGTGCCGCACTGGGCGAATATATGGAGTTCGCAAGCAGCACGAGAAGACTGGCGCATAGGTTGGTTGGATGTTGGAAAAGTTGGTGGATGCAGATCGCACCGGAGAGTGTGTATGAGGCAGTCTCGTTTTTGGTTAGGGGATGCGCGACGATGGCGAGGTAAGCTCGACGGAAACTTCGCGTCTGGAGGTTCGTCTTTCGTACATGTAGATACGGGTGATAAGCGTGTGTATATCTGTGTCGGTTCAGGTACGAGATTCAGAGGCGAGCATACACGCGTCCCAAATAAATTCCTACTACGTGTCTGGAATCCGGTAAGATCGCTGGGTCTTGGTGAGAGTAGGTGTGAGAGAGACAGGAGGCTGGCAAATGAGAGAGAAGGAACGAAAGGGAATGCACGAAGGACGAATACGCGACGGATGATATGAGGAAGGGACTCCGAGCACTTGTCCCACAGCCGGATGATTTAACTAGTTTGAGGAACGAGGCTCGGAACGAAATCGCTTCTAGTTCCGTATCCACGAGGTGTAGAAGAACAGCCCTCATACGGCTGCAATGAGATAAGTTGCACCAAGTCCAGCAGGTCTTTCCACCAGGACTACGACTTTACGGAAGCTTGAACGACATGGGCGTGGAGATTTGCACCTGCAGTCTCCATCGTTCTGACTCTTTCCGCAATTTGGACAATATGCCAAGTTGACGAAAGTTACTGGCTCGTCCCGAACACACGCTAGCCATAGGGCCGATGTGGCCTCGATTATTCGGCAGATCGTAAGTAGCCGACGTTTCACGTGACGAATGCAGAACACGTTCGTCCTTCGCCCGACTGCTCGTACGAACGGCAAGAAATTCTACATAGGACCGAGTTTGAAGAGGGAGAGAAATTGAGAGCACGGTCATTCGTCAAGTATCAGCGAGACACATATTTTTCTTCGATTACACCATCAATCTTTTGCCAATGGAACAGCCATCCGAATTCCGGCCAGGATCGATTATTTATTCGGAGTGAGTAGGCGCTCTGCAACATAGTCATAGGTTGGTAGGGCTCGTGAAGGGAGTCCAAGGAAGAAAGAAACAGATAGAGGTCTTCCATGTGGACTTCTATAGCGTTCCTCTTGTTCCCTTCGCGGTTTTGCAGTTGTCATACGTTGGTAGGGCTCGTGAAGGAAGTCCAATGAAGAAAGAAACAGATAGATGTCTTCCATGTGGACTTCTATAGCGTTTCTCTTGTTTCCTTCGCGGTTTTTGCAGTTGTCATACGTTGGTAGGGCTCGTGAAGGGAGTCCAAGGAAGAAAGAAACACATAGATGTCTTCCATGTGAACTTCTATAGCGTTCCTCTTGTTTCCTTCGCGGTTTTGCAGTTGTCATAGGTTGGTAGGGCGCGTGAAGGGAGCCCAAGGAAGAAAGAAACAGATAGATGTCTTCCATGTGGACTTCTATAGCGTTCCTCTTGTTCCCTTCCCCGTTTTGCAGTTGTCATAGGTTGGTAGGGCTCGTTAAGGGAGTGCAAGGAAGAAAGAAATACATAGATGTCTCCCATGTGGACTTCTATAGCGTTCCTCTTGTTCCCTTCGCAGTTTGCAGTTGTCATAGGTTGGTAGGGCTCGTGAAGGGAGCCCAAGGAAGAAAGAAACACATAGATGTCTTCCGTGTGGACTTCTATAGCGTTTCTCTTGTTCCCTTCGTGGTTTTTACACGTGCGCCTGCTTCTTGCAGGAATCGTAAAGTCTCGTGTTGCAGGGCACTCACATCTTGACGAGGCTCTTGTCGGAGCACCTTTTTTACCCTGAATTTCAGTCGCGATATCTCTCTTTGCCCACACGTCCTTTCCACAGATTCACACAACGTATCCAACATCCCGCCTCTCTCTCTCTCTCTCTCTCTCTCTCTTCTGCATCTCTTCCTCGCGCTTCTCACCCAAATTTATTCGCACCATGTGGAGACGGATATAAATTCGCCGCGACGACAACTCCTACACCATTCCCCTCCGCCGATACATGCTGACTTTTTTCGCCGCTCAGGGATTTTCTCCTCTCTGTACACACGTCGGAAAACATCCAGCGTTTTGTCATGTCGTTCGTTCGCGCCCACCCACGTATTTGGGTGACGAGCACGATTTTCTTCTTCACAAATATCCGATGACGTTTTCGTCGTCTATGTACGTTGTACTCGATACGAGCGATGCATCGAACGCTTTGTCCGCGTGCAATTCCAGTGTGTTCAGCGCAACGAGTTGCTGTGTATGAGGGATACACCTGTCAAAGATTTATTTCGGACGGAGAGTTATTGCGAGGAGATTGCCATTAGTTCGAGTCGAGTTGCACTAATCAGCATGCGATATGGTCCCTGAGGACTCATCTAACCCACGGCGAAGGAGAATTCGTAATGCATTGCCCACTCGTTCCCTCCTCTATCGCTCTTTCTCTCTCTCTCTCTCTCTCTCTCTCTCTCTCTCTCTCTCTCTCTCTCTCTCTCTCTCTCTATCTATCTATCTATCTATCTATCTATCTATCTATCTATCTATCTATCTATCTATCTATCTATCTATCTATCTATCTTTCTTCTGGCTCTCTCTCTCTCTCTCTCTCTCTCTCTCTCTCTCTCTCTCTCTCTCTCTCTCTCTCTCTCTCTCTCTCCCTCTGTATCGGTAGTGTCTCTATCAGGGGACATTTAGCACCCGTGTCTTTTTGCTCGTCGGCCTTCAACTTCTTGTCTTAGGTTTTGGTTTCGCCGCTTTGTGCTTTAGTCGAACTGTAGGCGTCGACGGTGTTGGTCATTCGCGTATGTGTCCCTAGGCGCGAACATTAAAGAGACAGAGAGATAGATGGAATAAACGAATAAATGTGTGTGTGTGTGTGTGTGTGTGTGTGTGTGTATATATATATATAGGGGAAGTAGGGGCAAAATGATAACGCTAAGGTCATGTTCAAATAAAACAATACATATATGAGTCAGACAACTTTGATTATTCCTTTAAACTAATCAACATTTATTACTCTTTTAATTTTGGCAACAAAAAATCAGTCTTTATGATTGTTACAAACAATATATATTTTTCATTAAACTTTTTTTTCTCATCTTACCCCGTATGCGGGGCAAGATGAAACAACGCTGGGAGAATGATAGGACACGAATTGTTGACATCTCATGCATAAAAAAAGTGGATTCATTCTTAATACCAGCAATTTGATAAGCCAATCGCTTAAGTTCTCAGTATTTAGTCCAAATAATCTTGCTTTCATATAATTTCAATCATGTGTAAGTTCTTTTCTTTTGTAAGTTCTGTTTAGTAGCTACACTTATGATTTCATCTTACCTCGCTTATTCTTATTCGTCTTCTTATTATATATATATATATATATATATATATATATATATATATATATATATATATATATATATATATATATATATATATATATAATAATAAGATGTGTGTCAGTATGTGTGTGTGTTTTCTTATAAGTTATATTAGTTGATTTTTATATTAAAATTATGAAATTGTTTTTTCAAGCAAAAATTAAATTTGTTTAAATAGTTCTTCTGTTATTAACAATTATCTGACGATTATTTAGGCAAATTTTTGGAAAGTGAAAAAGTTGCCTAAAAAATCGTCAGACTATTGTTAATAACAAATGAACTATGCAAAATAAAAAAAATCCTACGTACTTCCATAGACAATGTATTTTTTAAGATATATTCAATATTTCAAGTGAATCGGATGAAAATTGTGTGAGTTATGTTTCAGGCCAATTTAAGGAGGTTCGAGCGATTCAGTTGAGTCAAATGACGGTTTATTCATTTTGTTTTCAACGAACCTTAAAAAATTCATACGAAGTACAGATTTATTCTGTATACGCTAATTTTTATATATATATATAATTAAAGGGCAAAATTATGCATTTTAATATTTTTATTACGGAACGTAGAAAAATTTGTGTGTTACTACCAACTTGAAATAGTATAACATTATCGATAATAATTATGAAAAAACTACGACAACGAATGTTTTATACAATTCACAATAAAATTTTGAGTAATTTATAATTACATGATTAAACGAACTTACCTGTAAGTGAAGTTCTATCATGATTGTATGAAGCGCCTCTTCCGAAAGATCAATCGTAGTCCCCCTACTTCATGCCGATGTTGCCACAATTTTTAAAGCCAAAATAAAAAGACTCTCGCTCGTTGCTCGTGTCACCAGTTACTCTCATACTTTGTTTTAAAGCACCGCCGTAATCGATCGAGGGTTCTTTTTTGAGTTAAGGAAAAAAGGGGGTTCCGGGTGGGACTGATCTTTCGGAAGAGGCGCTTCATACAATCATGATAGAACTTCACTTACAGGTAAGTTCGTTTAATCATATAATTGTATTACGCGCCTCTTTCCTCAAGATCAATCGTAGATGTTTAAAGCTCGTTACGGCGGTAAATTAATGTGTTATACAGGGTATGGGGAAAATAAAACATTATTTATTTTCCAAGCAAGTATTCGGACAATAACGGTTGTTTTTTAATACGTGATATTGATATCGCATCTAGTTATTTAATATTGATATCGCAAACTGACTCTTATCTTCCATGATAGGACGGTCATAAAATTTTGCAAAGGTTGCGGAGTCTTTCGTCCACCCTGCAGTTTTTCGGATCAAATCGACATTTATGCCCTTTCGCTTGGCCGCCGATGTGGAAGCATGTCGTGTAGTGTGAGCTGAGAATTTCTCTGTATCTATCCCGCTATCGTGCAGTACTTTTTTCACCCATCGACTTAAGGTCTGGCTGGACACGGCTAAGTATGGTTTTTTAAAAGATATAAACAAGGTTTTGACTGATTGACGTAAATCTTTGGTTCTGCACATATACGATTCGAGTGTAGTCGCGGGACAAATTGACGTATCACTATGATAATAAGGCAACAATAATATTGGCTGATTTTTTCCTAGTGCTGTTGTTTTGATTCTATCGGGAATCTTTATCTGTAAATCTGTATCCGTCTTGTGTATGTTTAAAATGTTTATTAGACGTAGCGTCTGTATTCTATGGCCGGTAGTAAGAGCTAATAATGTAATCAGCTTAAGAGAGAGCTTTTGTAAGGATAATTCCTCATTTGGACCCCAACTAGATAAGAGACATAGAACGAATTTGGGGTTCCACGTACAATCGTATTTTGGTTGCGGAGGTCTCAATTTTACTACTGCCTTAAAAAATCTTTTGATCCGATCATCTTGACCGATTTCTGGGCCGAGTAGCAGTGCTATTGCTGACCTGAGAGAATTTAAAGTCCCGTGAGATGCTCCTTTTGTATATTCTTCTGTGAGAAGTTCAATAACACCTTTGATCGAAATAGTGAAAGGGTCTGCACCTCTGATACGGCAGAAATTCCACCATTTTTTGAAGGAACTCTCGTATTGTTTTTTGGAAGACTCGGTGATAGACGAGATCATTATATCGACAGATTCTTCCGGGATGGCCCTTGATATAAAAGCTCTCCGCATAACTTCACGGCTACCAGGGTAGTCTTTCGCCACAAGGGGTGCGGTTGATGGTCGCTAGATCGAATCAGGTCAATGTGAGGTTCAAAATAAATTGGCTGTGTTTCAAACATCGATTCGAACAATGGGTACCATGCTTGTGATGGCCAATAAGGAGCAACCATTATTCCTTGAGAGCCTTCGGATCTAACCTTTCTTAAGGTGCGAAGGATAATCGCAAACGGAGGAAAAGCATAATAAAAGTATGGTCGCCAGTTTATCGTGAACGCGTCAATCGCGATAGATTCAGGATCGCGCTGCCAAGAAACGAATTTTTTACATTTGGTATTCTTCCTTGTTGCAAAGAGATCAATTTCAGGGCGTCCGAAGCACTGTACAATTTTTTTAAACGCCTCCTCCGCAAGTTCAAATTCCGTCTCTGATTCTAATTTTCGTGATTCTGAATCCGCCCCCACATTGTCTGCTGATGAAATATATGATGCAAATATTGATAATCCTCTATACTCGCACCACGACCAGATTTCTTTTGCTAGCTTGCTCAAATTTGCGAAGCGAATGCCTCCCATCCGATTGATGTAAGCTATAGCTGTTGTATTATCTATTCTAAGAAGAATGTCACAGTTTTTAGCTCCTTCTGCAAAACACTTTAGACCGAAGAAAGCAGCTTGAAGTTCTAAATAATTGATATGATATTCACGCTCGTCCTGTTTCCAGTGACCATTAGCTTTCTTATCTCCGCAACAGGCTCCCCAGCCCGAACGCGATGCGTCTGATGAGATCGTAATTTTGAATTATTTCTCTTTTATGGACTTATTTGCCTTTGAAATATTCAATTTCCACCAATTAAAGTCATTTTTAAGACTGGGAGGAATGTTCATGGAAGCGTCATAATTCCCTCCATTTTTCGTGAGGGCTAAATATTTTTGTCTCTCAAATTCTTTTATATACACCCAACCGTAAATCATGGCTTGGCAACAAAAACCGAGTATTCCTATGAAAGCTGCGAATTCTCTAATCTTACAATTGGTCATTTTACTGAAGTTTTCAATTTGAATTTTAACCTTCTGTATTTTGTCCTCAGGAAGTTCGATTGTCATGTTTTCGGAATCAAACACA
This sequence comes from Ophion obscuratus, assembly GCA_964007375.1. Classification (NCBI taxonomy): domain Eukaryota; kingdom Metazoa; phylum Arthropoda; class Insecta; order Hymenoptera; family Ichneumonidae; genus Ophion; species Ophion obscuratus. The sequence continues at coordinate 29,860,691 of OZ023318.1, read as the reverse complement.
TAACCTAGAAACGTGCATCTCTTGGCAGGAATCATCTGACTCTTCGCTTGGTTAACGATAAATCCCAAACTGTGTAAAAGAACACATGTTTTATTAACATTGTCCAAACATTGCTCATAAGAACTTCCGAATAGCAGCAAGTCGTCAAGGTATACGACTGAAAGATAGCCTAAAGTCCTCAAGTAAGCTACCACTGGTCGCATTATTTTAGTAAAAACGTAAGGAGCTGAAGTAAGACCGAATGGTAAGCAGTTAAACTCAAAAAGGCTACCATTGAATCGAAATCTTAGAAAAACCTTATTTGACTTTGCCATTGGAATTGCATAATATGCATCTTTCAGATCGATCTTTGCCATAAAACAATGTGGATTAATTAAGCCTTTTGCTGTCTTGTGATCTTCTAACTTAAAGTGTTCCTTTTGAACATAGTTATTCAATTTTTTTAGATTCAAAATGAATCTTTGAGATCCATCTGGTTTCGGTACAAGAAAAATCGGGGAAATAAACTGTTCTGTAGCGTTTTGACATTTTTGAATAGCACCTTTTTCTAGTAGCTCGTTAATTTTTTCGAAAATTAATGCTTTATCATTACAGGACCACAAAGGCTCTTTCGGAGGTAATGCTTGAGAAATTTGAGATACGAAGGATATCTCATATCCTTTAATCCAACGCAAGATTACTGCATCTGCGGTTATCTTTTTCCATTGACTAACGAAATGTTTGAGCCGCCCAGCCAGTTTACTCACAGAAGTCGAATCTATCTCCTTATCGGTCCCTGATTCTGATACCCTCGGTTCTGTCCTCGTAGAGGCTTCCGATAGCCCCAAATTTTTTGATTTGCTGAGTGTTGTTGTTGTTGTTGATGCCCGCCCTGTGTCGCTATTGACTTCTTGTAAAACGTACGACGTTGCGGGCCCTTTGAGTTTTTTGACATTGAAGCTTGAGTTTTTCCTTCTGGCTTAAGGTCCTTTGACGAACGTTCCAGTAGCTTTGCCGTATTGAGTTTTTCTCCCAAATCCTTTCCAAATAACCATTCGTCAACGACAGTGGAGTTGACCGTATCTTTAAGAGAGGTATTCAAGTTGGATAGGATCAAGCTTCTTCGGATCCACGAATCATCGTGCTGGACATCGAGCAATAACCTCGCAGTGTCACTCAGATTCTCGAAGAGAACTAAGTTTTCTGTGAGGTTCTCTTTGAGAATATAGGAAAGAGATTTTCCTAAAGCTGCCAGACACGCACTGACTCTTTCCTGTCTCGATACCACTCTGGTGTCTTTCTTAACAATGGCTTCCTGCAAGGAAACCATAACCTCAGCATTGAGTTTTGGCGGCTCAATAGCAATGCAATTTGCTGGAGGCGGATATTTTTCCATCAATTGTTTTTTATCTTCCGCAGGTAGACCTTTTACGAGAATTTCTTTCCATCTAATCGCTAAATCCTTATGGATATCTGGAGCAGGTACTTTTTCGTGCGTGAGCCGTTTGCCCATTAATTTGAGAATTTTCTCGTCCAGCTCGTCAACTTCCTGTGAAATTGCGGGTATCTCTCCTTCTGTTAAATTGATAGGCTGAGCGGCCGAAGCCTGTGCAGCTGGAGGTTCTTGTGAACCTGATGCTGGAGAGGACTCATTGTGAGACCTTGGTTGAGAAACCATAACTGGTAATGAATTATTTAGACTGTTCACAACCACGCATGGATTATTTTCATTGGAAATCTTTCGATCTTTTATAATTGGCCTTAGCGACTTTTGAGAACTTTCAGAGAATTGTTCTTCCTCCGAGTCATATGAACTCAATCCTCTTCGGTTTTCTGTTATTGACAGACGAATGAGGGAAAAAAGATAAGGGTACCTTAGTAAGCCATCTGCTCACCCACAAGGACCAGGTTACGTTGCGTAACCAAATCGACAAAAAGCCGCTTTTTTTTGATAACTTTTTTATTTTTAATACCGTTGTGGTATGAGAACTCAATAACTCGAGTATGTATTTAGGCACGAACTAATGATGATACTCCATTTAAAAAAAAAAAATAGGGCACGGATTTACTTACTGCGTCTTTGCGCTTGCTGCCAACGTCTTTTCTGCTTCCGAAACTTTTTTTCGGCTCGCTTGAAACGTTTGTAACGACGATTTTCTTTGTCTTCCTCTTCAGATTCTTTATCGTGTTCGCGTTTTTTATTCATATTTTTGGTGACACGTGTGGCTTATTCGGCACAAAACAGAAGAATGAGAGTAACTGGTGACACGGGCAACGAGCGAGAGTCTTTTTATTTTGGCTTTAAAAATTGTGGCAACATCGGCATGAAGTAGGGGGACTACGATTGATCTTGAGGAAAGAGGCGCGTAATACAATTACGCATATTCATATTTACGTCACGGGATTATTGGCCCATGGTTTACGATGGGCAAGATGAGGATTTTTTTTTCTAAATGTTTATAAAATTTCAGTTTGCGTTAATCCGTTGTTAGAAATGGTTTATCGTGGTGCTGAATAAAAAAAAATTACATAACTTTTAGTGTGATAGTCTTGCCCGTCTAACCGCAAGTTAAATAACATACATTAAACTTTTTCTTATCTCTGATGTTTGGTGGTGAAAAAAGTTGAAAAAATTTATAAAGTCTCAGTGTAGTCTAAACAATAACATGTATTTTTTTTTAAATTAAATTTAACCTTGTATTGTGGCTAACGGTCCAACCTCCTTTAAAAAATGCAGATTTAAGATAAACGCTGCACAGGCGCCATTTTGAAATTGATCGCTTCAGAAAAATTGTTGTATACAGTCACTGATATTTATGATAAACGCCCTCTTTTGTAATCCCGATTTATTTTGTAGTTTTTCTGAAAAAAGAAATCCTCAAAAAGCCTATTTTTTCGGCCTCTAGAGTGGCCTAAGGCTTTAAATGAAAAAAAAGCCTCGATCTCAGCAAGACAAATATCATCTGTATATGAAATCCCGACCTCGTCATCCAGATACCCTCATCAGGAAAACACTAAAAATCTTCCTCTTCATTAGGCTCCAAGCTTTATGCAGACCCGTTTATACGATTGACCCTAGTAACCATTCGAGTATTATAATGAGCTATCGATGAAACTGTCATAAACATTACGACCGTGTGTCACTTGCGATAAACACACATTCAAGTGCAAACTCAAATGGGCAGGAAATACGTTGCACTTAAAAGCTCACGGACGAGGAAAAAGCAGATAGTTCCGATGCGTGCAATGTGTACCTATGTGTCTGGGCATGCAAGTGAGGAATGTATGCAGGATAGTGCGGATGTAATGTGTCCGTGTATGCAAAAGGGGAAATGTGTCCGTGTATGCAGGGAGGGGAAAAAACATCGAGCAAATATGCGCGTCAGCTTACAAGAGTCACGCCGAGAAGGATGACTCAATTCTTGGCAAGATGCACCGACTTGTTGCGATTACGAAACATCGACGACGCGCGGCCGCGACGCCGACAACGACGAAGAAACCCGTTCTACGTTCTTGCGAACCACACGACCGAACAACCAAGGAGAAATTACTGGTTTTTGAGACCGACGAGGATCAAACGTCCGGAACTTGGAATCGCTCGAACGTGGAACACCCAAAGACTTCAACGATTCGCTCTATTTAATTCCGTTTGTTTCGTCGGATGAGACGCCTTCTCTAAGCTTCTTGAAATGCTCTCTCTCTCTCTCTCTCTCTCTCTCTCTCTACACACACACACACACACACACACACACGCGCGCGCGCGCGCGCGCATATATATATATATATATATATATATATATATATATATATATATATATAAAAATACGTCTGTGTACAAGAGTATATGCTTAGGGACGATGCATGTGGCACCACGAACCAATTTACAAGAACGTCAACTAAAAATAGAGGATGGATGGAATTCGAGATACCGTCGTTCTTCCAACATTCGTATATTTATGTATGAATGTGTATATATATATATATATATATTTATATATTTATATATATGTGTGTATATAGACAGGGTGTTTGGCACATGCACCGACAGAATTTTGTGGAGGATTGGGGGGGGGGTCATTTGCTACTCTTTCACCCTTAGACCCTATATCCTAAGTGTCACGGTAATTAAGATATGATTATTTTTCTCGTTTTCTTAATTACCCACAATTTCGGCTTTAAGGGGCTATACCAGTGTGAACGCTGAAAATTTGGGTGATTTTCAGGAATTTTTCGGAATAAAAGTACACAATTAAATATTTCGGAAAATTAAGAATACATTTGGCTATATTTGACGTATATTACATAATTTTTTAATAGAAAAATATTGAGATCTAAGCGACTCATGCGCTGCCTTCGGAGGCGGTAAAAAAAAAGTTCCTCCACTGCTGACATGATTCCGGCCGATTGAGTAGCTGAAACCGAAAAAAGAAAAAATGTCGTTAAGCTGGGAGGTATTTCCTGTACAATGACGTACGATTTTCGAAAAATATGAAAATCTAACCAAATGGCGTAGTTATGAAAGAAGTCTGTTTTCTTGCTTATAAAATGGTCGTTTTTTTCGATGCCAAATCGTCAATTTTCATCCAATCAAAAATATCCTACGTCATTGTAGAGTAAATATATTCAAGAGTACACAGTTCAAATTTCAAGTCAATCGGATAATTGCCTCGAGTTACATTGTCAGCAAATTTGGAAAATCTCGTTTCGAGAAAAACACGTTTAAAGATTTACCTATCGATTTTTGCAAACAAAATGATATTGATATTCTTGAAAGTATAAACTGTCGAAAAGGGCAAAAAAAATCAATTTTATTAAAGTGTCACACTGGTATAGCTCCTTAAATCGTCATAATTTTCTTTTTTGTGGTTGTAATAGGACGAAATAACTTTTGTTGTATTCTGCAATGTATTTCTATTATAAATATATCATTATTTGATACAATTGGTTTCAATAAAATTACTCATGAGCTTCCAAAGTCTTAAAAATGTGTAAATGTATGAAAAATGTCAACTTCTCAATTCATTCTACAAAAAAACGAAAAGCTATTTTGAACTTAGGTTTGTTTAGAAAGGTTCTCTAGTTTGTACGGTTTTCAACGGTATGCTACATATCATAGAAATCATTCATTATGTGGTAAAAATAAAGAGAATAAGTTTTTTTTTAATAATGAATTTAGGAGTAGAAATTTATCATACATTTACACATTTTTAAGACTGGCAGCTCAAGAGTCACTTTTGTGAAACCGATTGTATCATATAATGATTTATTTATAATAAGCATACATTGCATTAAAATATGGTCTAGGGTGAAAAAAATAGCAAATGACCACCCCCCCCCCCCCAAACCCCCAAAAATTGTGTCGGTCCATTTGCCAAACACCTTGTATATATTTTTATATACACACGCGTTGGATCGTGATTACAAAAGCTTTATTCTCCTCTACGGAGATTGACATGTTTGCGTCTTGGGTTTGAAAATATAATACTATTTTTTTCGTAAGCTTCGCTCGTGGGCGATACTACTGACCTACTATTACTGTTACTACTATTTGACCTTACGTTTCGTGTTCCTATTTTAATCATTTTTATTTCGAATGCGGCTGTTTTGTCGCGTCTAATGAGATCGCTCTGTCATTGTCGAGCGGGCGGTTTTATATTTTTAGTCATTAAACGTCGCGAGCTGCAAATACAAAGATTCGATATATCAAATGGATGCGGTGGCGGTCGAATATACGCGTGATTAAAAATACGACTGGTATTCGTGAGCTTCGAAAAAAGGCGCGTAGAGAAAAGCATACGTGAAGAAGGTGAAAATGTTTTAAGGCCTTAGGCCACAGTAACGGGTATAAAGTCATGTGCGAATTTAACAAGTTTTTTTCCTATGAAAAAGTGATTGACTCATAAAAGTAATTACACATCTATTTAGTATGAATATCAAGCTGTTAGCATTTTTTTTTCGATGTACAATATGGCCGACTACTCGAAACTTCTCGAAACAGTTTTTTTCCAATTGGCGTGACAAATAACTTCAACAATATTCACTCGATTTACTTGAAATTTAAAAGTTATGTTCCTAATTGCATTTCGCAGAGAAGTATGTACGGAATTTCTGATTAATCGAAAACTTTTCTTTTTTGAGCAGTTTATGAGTAGTTATAACGAAATTTTTCACTGAAAATTCATTTCTTAAGTTCAAATACCTACAACTTTTGAATAAAACAATATTTTTAAAGTCCGTACGTAGTTCTCTAGGTATTCTAATGTAGAATGACGAGAATTTTTGTTTTTTGTTCTAGTTAAAAAAATGTGGATGCTAAATGTCGCGCTGCCGAGCGCCTAAAAAAAGATAACAAATGAAAATATTAGTAGTCAGCCATATTGTACATCGAAAAAAAAATCTAAACGCTTGATATTCATATTAAATAGATGTGTAATTAATTTTATGAGTGAATCACTTTTTAATACCAAAAAAATCGTTGAATTCGCACATGATTTTATACCCGTTACTGTAGCCTAAGGCTTAAGCGTTGAATAAAAGATAGGTAAGTAGTCGGCGTAGGCTTCAAATTTCGAAAATGCGATCTTTTTTAATTGACAGGTTTTATGGCCCAGGGTCTTAACTTTAATTTGCAACGAAGATTTTGTAAATATTCAGAAAATCGACTGAGCTGAGATGATTTTTGTAAAGGGTTAGATTGCTCGCAGCGCTACGGCTGCTCCAATGCAATTTACCCTTTTCTCTTCTACGATTTTTCGAAAAACGGTGTCAGTCGTATGTCATAAATTATTCGTCCGATTCATGTGAAATTCGGACCGAGTATAGTATATAACATTTTACATCGTATGGCCGGGTGACTTTCTAATATGTTTATCCTTTTGATATTAACAAATGATTGGAGTCGTTTATTTTTGTCGAAATATCGAACTTTCGATTATACAGCTTGCCATTTGCGTATTTTTCACAATTTCAAAAAGGTATCCGATCGTACGAAAGTTCTGATTATTATACTAAAAGTACATTGTTCAATTTTACAAGCTTTTATTTCATTTGACCCGATGTGAGATGCAAAACGGAAAGTTGATATTTCACTCACTTCCCGACTACTTCGAGCTCTGAGATTTTGCAAACATGCATCTGAGAGGTGACCATACATGGAAAGTGCATGAGAACATATGAATTGGCTCTAAGTGCTCTTGGATCGCACAATCGTTAAGAGGGTCCAATACGTGAAATCCTTTAAAAGGTAAGACTCAATAGGTGGCGAGCCAACATCTATGATAGACGCCACCTATCACAGTTCCCCAGGATTTCTCCTGACAATCAACCAATAATAACACCACATCGTTTGGAAGGATTAATCCCTCTTTGCAAAAATTTCAATGCTCTAGTAAAATCAATTAAAAACTAAAAAGTAGAAAACAATGTATACGAAGTTTTTTTAAACAAGCTTTTATTTGATATTTTACGAAGTAGAAAATAATTTTTTTTCACCATGTCACCTCTAGTAAAGCTCTACCAAATTCAATTGAAGACTAAAAAGTACAAAATTATTGATATGTAAATGTTTTTAAACTAGCTTTTATTCAATGTACTAAAAAGTAGAAAAATTTGTTTACCAAGTGACCTATATGTGACAATAAATAAAAGCTTGGGGTGTTCAAAATTTAGACCTATAATCTTTCATTTACATAAATTCGTTAACATATCCACTGTATTTAATTTACTGTAAAACAACATTAGATTTCCCAAATAAAAATCCTAAACTATACTATACTATAAACTATACTATAAAATCCTAAACTAAGTATAAACGTGTGATAATAATTTCTCTAATTACTATTTTGCCAAATTAAATACGGTTAATGCAACTGAATTGATCAAATTTATGAAACATTTAAAAAGTTGAGCACCACAAGCTTTCATTTATAGTCACATATAGGTGATTTGGTTAAAAAAAAAATTTCCAATTTTTAGTACATTAAATAAAAGCTCGTTTAATTTTTTTCTTTTTATACAAATAAATTTTTATTTCGCATCACCCTTCGTACGACCTTCATCGATTGGCCAAGCAGCAGCGACGGGACTTTGTTTAACTAACAACGCCATCGTTTATTAATATTTTTCAATATGAAAAAAACTCAAACTCGACAAAACTCTGTATTCATCGTGTATAAAATCTCGACCTCGTCAGCCCAATATTCTCATCGAAAAAAAAATATTGAAAAGCGCCTGTTTTTTGGGTCCCGTGCTTATGGAGGCTCGTCTAAATTGATACGTGTACTCGTATCAATCCTTGATCAACACTATTATCGCTATTATTATTTTCAAATTTCCAATATTACTTTTTCATTCCACAATAATTTTACTTTTGCAACTTCCAACCTTTATTATTATTATTTATATCCTTTACTATCCGTGTTAAATGTGCAGCCAGACGGAATTAATGGTATCGGATAAAAGTCGTTTAATATAGTTGAGTCGCAGTTTCATCGCCGCGAGTATCCTTCCGCGGTATGTTTCGCCTCCATTAACGTTGTATAGCTCCAGCGTGATGACGACCGTGAGCCCACGCCGCAGCCAGTGGATCATTAATCGCGCATTACGGGCTCGAGTTTTTCGCTCATTTTGCATCTTTCTCACTGGCATCTGGCGATAACGAAAACGACGCAGTCCGGCGATGATAAAGGGACCGAGGGAATGGGAAATATCGTATATCGGACGAAATGAGGAGATATCATCAGGAGACGTAGCCGGAGTCGTATCGAGCTAAAAGACCACATCCAAGGGGAAGAAAGTGCATCTCTCGCGAGAAGACGTGTCGACGTTTCGGTCGCGATTAATTTTTCCTGCTCTCTTAAATTACTCGATACGTTATATACGTCTGGCTAACAAAAGGAGGCATCCAGCCCCTATCAAGCCGCGAATACAATGTGGGCGGAGACTTTCCGGTTGTCAGCAGGGCATCCATACAAACTATATATTTATCAGGTTGATGGTGTTTTGCGGCAATGGGAAGAGATGAGAAATAGCGGTGAGGCAGCACGTGTCAGTGGCGTATGTACTATAGTTAATGGCTTTCATTATGAGAGACACAGAGCCTTCCCCTGGACAAGGAATTGCGGCATGTGAGGAAACCCTTGGAAGTCAAGGCTCATGGGGATTTGGCCCTTTTTCCCTATGATCAACTGGATAACCACTCTGTCTATTGAGTTTCCATACCTGATAGTCCTCTCTCTCTCTCCCTCTCTCTCTCTCTCTCTCCCTCTCTCTCTCTCTCTCTCCCTCTCTCTCTCTCCCCTCCCTCCCTCCCTCCCTCCCCCACTCGCTTTACCAGTCTTTCACCGTTTTTCTCGCCGACTTCCGGTTGAGAACGAGTGTAGTCTTTCGTGAATTGATTGGTCGTTGAAGTCGTTTCGAGAATTGACCTATATTGGAACACTACTTGCCGTGGAGAGTACGTGAGAAGACGAGACACAGCGTTGAGCTTGAGGAGAAACGAGAAAGGTCAGCTGTGGTCTCGTGAGGCAGGTCTGGGGCATGTATCGGCCCATGGGATTTTTACTCGTTCCATCTTTGTTTTCCATCCCTTACTCTTACCTGTGACTCCTGTCCTCTCTCTATAACCACCCTCTCTTTTGCTCCACCAGTTTATCGGTGAAAAACGGCGCTCTTGTTTCGCCGAGCCCTCCGGGGGTCGTTAAGGCCCCTTATGTCCTCCTATATATATATATATATATATATATATATATATATATATATATATATATCACTGATGTTTCTGATGCCGGTGGCCTTGTTCCCGAGAATATCCTACAGGATATAACGCAAACTCGCACGTGGATGTAATGGTGGCCATCAGCAACGAGCTTTTACCACAGCGGCGCTACACCAGCGTACGCCACGACTTGCGGCGGGTGCATAAAAGCCGTTTGCAAAATCCTCAACCTCCATGTACACTATGTGCAAGATTATACATATATGTATATAATATATATATATATTATATATATTATATACATATATGTATGTATATATATATATATTAGGTGTACAACTTAGTTCGGTCCGTTTTCAAAAGATGGCTCTAGGTGCTATAAATGGTCGACGGCAACAGTTGATTTTCGCTGTATCGTGAAGTATCAACATCTCTTAACCAAATATCGTTTACAGACCTTTGAGTATTGCGCGCCAAGTCTAATTTTTACTGCGGTGAAAATAGCGAATTTCGTCCCAAATATGCACCATGCGCGGGAAGTGTTGTTTTTCTATTTCAATTGGAAGAAAAGTGCAGCTGAAGCCCACTGAATGCTTGTCGGACCATCACGGGAGACTTCTACAGGCAACAATTGATCCGTTTAAAGCGAGCTATAGCCGAATATTCCAGAATATGCGACCAGACACGAGTCCATAATCTTTCAACATGACAACGCTCGGCCTCACGTTGCTGTTGTGGTTGAAAACTATTTGGAAAATAGCGGGTGAGAAATTCTGGCTCACCCGCCTTATAGCCCAGACCTTGCCCCTTCCGACTACCATTTGTCTCGATCGATGCAGAACGCTTTGATGGGAATACGCTTCACGTCACAACAGGGTACCAAAAATTGGCTCGATTCATTCTTGGCTTCAAAAGATGAACGCCTTTTCCGCGACGGAATTCATAAATTATCAGAAAGATGGGGAAAAGTAGTGGCTAGCGATGGACAATATTTTGATTAATGTATTAATTCATTTTATCATTTTAAAAAGTGCGTATTTTAAGCAAACAAACGGACCGAATTAAGTTGTACACCCAATATATACTTATATATATAATCTTATGTATGGGTAATTTTCCCGAAATGATCATTTTGCATGTAATCTGACTTTTTTTTTAAAATAAATGCTGTTCGGTTACTTTGTAGGTTTTTAAAAAATATAACAGTTTGAAATACTTCGAAATCTTCCTACAGAAAAGATTTGGCCGAAGAATCGTCGTTATCCTTATTTTCCTTATATTTTGGCTATGAAAATCATTCCTCTGGAGTGTAACTATCCTGACTTCAGATACACTAGCAAGCAGAAGAGGTACTACGAAATTCATAAATGTTAAAAAAACATTCCTTGAAGCTATTGGACATTTATTTAATTCCGTCCTGAAAAAAAAATAAGCAGAGGTATCTCACAATAAATAACGAAATTTCGTAACCGTTTTTCTCAATAATTCCTCTGGAAAGCTGTAAGTCAGTTCATTTATTGTGTGACGACCAGCGATAGCTGATCATGCTTGCCAGAGCAGTGCCTTCCACATCTACTTTGGCGAAGAGAATGATTGTGTCGTACAATTTCAGTAGCTTACGCTTTTTTTCTACAGACCTTATGTGTTATGAGGTGATGTTACAGACAAATGAGTCATTCCTCCGATCATTCTTAAGGGTATCATTTTCCAATAAAATAAGTCAGTCTTTACCTGTTCAAGTGGAACTTTCAGACACCTACTTCAACAATCATTCCCCCGACTTCCTCCCGAGTTTTTTTCGAATTGTCGACAAAATATTCTTCTCGTTAAAACCCGAGGCTCGTATTACAAAAATGTACGTCAACGTTCAATATACCGAAAAAAGTACTTTTTCATTTTTCTATGCGTTTCAATACAGCGAAAAAAGAGTTTCAATAAATACGTTTGTCAAAAATTCCGAACTCCATGTAAACAATGGCGGAAAACGCTTCTCTGTTTTTTTTCTCTCTTTCTATTCGGCTTTCTCCCTCGCTGCGGGGTTGGGAAAATTTCAGGATACGCAAAGAATTCCTATTGTGCAAAAATCGACGAATTGGAGGGTGCGAAATAATTCGTCGAGCTCGGAAATGCCTGCTTCGACAAACGAAAGCCTGTTAGCTCCAATTTATTGAACTAGGTGCTCGCGGACAGATTTCGTTCAATTATTCAACGAGGGCAAATAAATTGAATTGCGCCAAAAATTCCACTATAGACGGACACGCACTTTTTTGGCCGGGAATGCGAATTTTTACGCTCTATAGACACTATATATAGATTTGTCGAGTAATATTTTATTCGCAAACTGTTGGTGGAATTGACAAAATGTAGGATATAATGCGTGTATATATATATATATATATATATATATATATATATATATATATATATATATGTATGTATGTATGTATGTATGTATGTATGTATGTATGTATGTATGTATGTATGTATATATATGTGCGTTAGGACGAGAGCAGGAGCGCAAACAGTGAAAAATCGGTGGGTATGCACATGACGTGAGAGAGACAGCTGCCAAGTGGGCGAAATTATATCACATCGATCCTTCTCTCCCGCATCACTCGAGAATTCACTCGTTCCAAATGGCGGAACTACGGCGCGCATTTTGTGCAGCAGCGGTGGAGGGCTGCGCTGGGCCTGGGAATGCGGACAGTCAAAGAGAGAAAAAAAAATTACGAATGTGTAATGTAACGTGTTCGATGAGGAACGTGAAATTAAAACTTAATGAGAGTTAATTCATACGAGTGCGGAATATTTTTCATTCGTGGCTCGTCGTGAATTCCGGCTGTTATTGAAGAATTTTCAAGCATCGAAATATCGGTGAACGTTAAAATTTCGAATACTTCACATTCGCGAACTAAATGAATTGCGCTCACAGGCGGCTCGGTTGAGTAGAGCCGTCATACTCGAAGTGTGTTCGGCGGAGGTCTGGGGATCCGAAAGGCCTCTGCTGGGGCTCCGCCGAAAAAAAAACAACTTCATACCTCCCAATAAATGGAAATAATTTCATCAATTTAAAGTGGGATTGATACATTGTTATGTAAAGTACCTATTTTCGTACGATTTTTATTATATAAATAAACATAAGATCAGGTCTGGCTTGTTTTAGGGCTCTGTGAAATAGTTAGTGTTTTAAAAGGGTTCCGTTGTGAAAAAAGTTTGAGAACCGCTGGATTACCCTCGCTGGACATCCCCGCTCTAAAAAATCCCGGTGCCCGCAACAAGAAAAAAAAAGATTCGTAATAATTCATTAATCATTCATTCGAAATAATTCATGAATAATTTAAATAATTGATCAATTTTTTTTAAATTTCACCCAAGCAAGCGTGAAGAAATCATTTGATAAAGCTTGAGCTATTTCCTTCGCCGTACTTTCCTTATTTGTATAAAAAGGCGCTATTTCATTATGTAAATTAAAGAGATATTCGAATTTCACAATTTATTTAAGTGTTGGTAAAATCAATAAATTAGGAAGATCAACATTTTCTACCGGTTAATAGATAATATCATTGTAAATCTAAAACGCCGATTTGAGAATCTACCATTAGCTTATGCAGTTGACGTATTTTGGTAATTGGCTATGAAGAACGGAGGTTTTTATCAATCATTATTTTTTAATATCAATAATTGATACGTCAGCCTTAGAAGCTGAAGCGATGGTCACGAAAAATATGCTTTTATTTAAAAACGATTAAATCAAGGCTGAGAATTAAACAAAGCACATTCAAAACAAACAACAAAAAAGTGTTGGCCGATTCGCAGAAAAAAAAAGAAAACTAACAAGGACCATTACATCAGTGTCCGCCTCCGATTTTCTTGAATCTTATACATGTGATAAAGCATTGAAAACTATTAGACACGTATTTTTTTAATCTGCGGAAAAATGTTTTTAAGGGGGAAAACGACCTCTCAAAGAAAGTCGTGCCAGCCTTCAATTTCATTTTTTCTTATTCAATTATTCTAGTGAATTTTTTATCGCTTTACATTGGAAGAATATTTGTTTCTGTTTCATTCAGATCGGTGGACTGCTTGTGCGTGAAACTGCAAAACTACCACTCGACACGCCTTTCGTTGAGGGGTGGTTTACCCCCCGTTGAAACGGATTTTCCACCGATAAAAAAAATATGTGTCTAATAAATTACAATGCTTTATCACATATATGAGTTTTAAAAAATCGACGGTGGGCACTTCAGAAATGTTCGTTGTAAGACTTGTCTAAGGTGGAGCACTACTGTGGCGGATGAAAAAAAATCATTTTTCGTTGCATTTTCTGGAAGTATACATATTCAAGAATGTGTGAAAAAACATTTAAGTTAAAGTATTGGAAATTTACCAAGCTATACACGACTTAATGAGAGCAGGTAGCGCAACGATTTACGTACGGGTACTAAAACTTTCCACCGCCTTTTTCCCGAAACGACTTTCTACAACCTGGCCGCAATCATAAATCTAGCTATAATTATCTGATTTTCAATTTTGAAAAATCGACATTGTTGTAATTGGAGTAGCTATCGTTGTAGGTAGTCGTTTTTGTTTATTGTTGAAATTTAGTATTTATTAAGCCCCCGAGTATAAGTAAAAATTTTGCCAAAATGACACGTTTTTTCACCACCCGTCATTTATGATTTTTTTTTCTCGAAAAACGACTAAGTATAAGGAAAACTATATTTATATTGATTATGAAACTTTTTAATTTTTATTTTTCAGACCAAGCATTGTTAAGTTATCGATCCGGTCGTTGGAGCACATTTTTTATAAGAGGCTCTATTGTACCTCAACAATGTGGTTAATTTTTTATTATTAAATCCCGGTTTTCAATAAAATAATTGAAAAATAAAATAAAAATTCAAGAGACAAGTTCAATGTATGCTTAAATAAATACCTTTTTTGCGAATTCAAAATCAATAATTTCGTCAAGAAAAAAAATTCGGGGACCCAACTTTTTTTGGCCCTTACAGTGGTGTTCTCCCTTAATTGAGTACCTACTGGAAGTAACATTTTAACACTGGTTTATTTGATTTTTTAAGGTATTCCAAACATTTGATAGTAATATTAACATGAACGTTTAATTAAAGCTTCATATTTAATATGTGTTACGTGATTATCGACTATTATGGAATTTTTTAAAAATTTTGTGAACAAAACCACTTTTTGTAGACAATGACATTTTCAGTGGGTACCGAAGGTACCAATGCATCCTTGACTTCGGAAAAAAATACAATGCTTTGTCTATCGCGCTGTTCAATTTATAGGGAAAAGCGTGTGTGTATTGCGTGACGGGTAACAAGCCCCGGTATGAAAAACGCTCCCCCGACATGTATTTAGTTTATGCATGAGCGAAAAAGAGGAAGGGATGGAGAGGGGAAGACGGTGAGAAATAAAGAGAGGGAAAGGGCGATCCAACCGCGGAAAATCATAAAGTATGCAAAATTCTGAATGCAAATGCGCAATGCACTATGCATGAAAATGGGTAAAACGTACGAAATATTGGATATAAAATATGCGAAGCACCCGAAACGAACGGACAGTCTGCTCACGCGAGATTTTCATATCGTACATAGAATATATTTCGTATCCTTGTACCGGCAACACAGGTATTTATATTACACACGTGTATACGCGGCCTTCAACGTGAAAACGATCTCACGATACGCCTGTCCACTTGAAGTTCTTTTCTCTCGGTGCATTACGGTGCAAAAAATGCCAAACTCGTCGTGCAATTATTTCCAAAATATTTGCGAAGAAATCGAGAATTTTGTCGAAAGCCAAGTTTCCGGAGTGCTTTTTATTTTAGATTCCGTTATCGACTGATGGTAAAGAAGTTTCACAAGCGTTGTTCATTAACACGGAATGCCTATTGTTGCTTCGTATTCTTTTCCAATGTTCCTTTCTACTCTCACTTCACTTTTTCCAGTTCCTTCGAGACCCTTTAGTCTGCAAGAGGGCACAGGGAAACTGCAGAAAACCTGTACCGATATTTGCAATAAGTTTTAGATGTTTTCACCATCAAGAACTCGAAAAAACTGCGTCCCACTCGGCAATCGCAGGAGTGTGCCCCGAGCGGTCACCCATCCGAGTATTGGCCCACGCCCATGCTCCTCGACATTGAAAAACAAATCACATATTTTTATTATTTCTCCAATTTGATTTCAAAGCATACATTCCGATCCAAACTGCAAAAAATCTTGGCCTCCCCCGTCACGTCCGACGAGCCAATAAAAAATTCAAAATGCTACAGAAATAACGGAAGCACGAACATTTATAGGTGGGGCGTTTCGTACATGAAGTCCGATGCTCGAATGGTCGGTCCACTCGCGTGCACAGTAATATAAAAAATGTATTAATATATTTTCATCGGTAACGTGCTCGCGAGCGGTTAATGAGAGGCCCGGGAGAGCGCACACAAACACGCAGCATCCGCGTGGACGCGAGCTACTGAAAAATTAAACATTAACGAAGTCTATTCAGACGCGGCTTGAATCACTCGCAGAGCTCGATATGTTTGTCGGAGGATTTAAAATTGAACAAAAAATAAAAGAAACACATCCTCGGCTCTGCGAATGCGCCGCATGAGCACTATTGTCGCGTCTAATTAGTCCTCATTTTATTGCACCGGCACGATACTTCGTTTCGTTGTCAGGATCTATATGAAAATTCATGAAACATTATTCTCCGAAAGATAGACAAATACAGAGAGAGAAAGAGAGTGAGAGAGTGAGAGAGAGAGAGAGAGAGAGAGAGAGAGAGAGAGAGAGAGAGAGAGGGCAAGCGTTTATAAGCGCTGGATGTTTACCCGGTAGGGACCAATCGATTCCCGACGCGTTCGATGTACAGGATGTCTGAACTTCCAAAGCGGCTACTCCGCTGGACTCCATACGAAAAAAAAAAACGACGGAGCAAAGTTTTACCTAAGAAGTTGCATATGAACGACGAGGCATCCCCTGATTTACGAGACTTCGTTTTCGACTCAAGTTTAAGGTCGCATTCTAGTGTGAACACCCATTTTGAAGGTGATTTTTTGCGAATTAAATTTAGAGGAACGGTTGAATCTACAGTGATAGTATTACACAGTTACATAAATTTATGTATGTAAAATATATGCAGAAAATATATGCTACATATATATATCGGTCGCATATATAGTGACGAAAAATAGAATAATACGTATATATTCAGTATATATGCACCAAATAAATGACGCATATATGACCCATATATTTTCGATATATTTTCCTGGCCAAAAAAATATATGCTACGTATAAACACTATATATGATGCATATGTGAGGCATATACGACGCATATATTTTCGATATATTTTCAATCTATTTTTTTGTTTTGACTCATATGTGTGTCATGTATGCGTCATATATGACGCATACATTTTTGATGCATATTCCTGACAAGAAATATATGCTGTGAACAAACACTATTACAGTTAAACTGAATAAAACTTAATTTACAGTTAAAGTACACTATTACACATAAACACTATATACACCCACATGAAAATAAAATATATAAAAAATATATCGAAAAATATATAAAACATGTATTAAATATAATTGGTTCGAAAAGTTGGATATGCCAATTATAATTTTGGGCAAGAGTAAAACCTATACGATATATAAATATAAATCCATTTAAGATACATCTTAAATATATCGAACATACAAACTGAATGTATGTTTTATATATTTTAAATATGGTTGGTTAAGCAACTTGAGTAACAGATGACGTTGCAAATCAAAAACATCTTCAAGTCGGTATCTCGCGAAGACCTAGCCGCACTAGCCGGAATAAATGATCGGACAAAAAAATTGAAGATTATGTAATCTCGTAATTCTATTCGATTATCGCTCTCTATGCGAACGCAATTAAGTAATTGATCCGATAATGTTAGTTACCCTTGTAAATCCACACATTTTTCAATAACCTAAAATTGTGTATTGTACGATATGCAGACGATACGAAAGTTAATTTAACAAGTAGAATTAGCTCAGTGGCGAACGTCCCAGCTCATCATTTAGACGTCCCGGGTTCGAAACCACCTTACGGCGTGTAAGCGTCTAATATAATTTAAATTTGAATCATTAATATATTTGAACCGCAAACACCATAATCGTAATTAATGACAAGGAAAAATATCGTAAAAGGGTGCAATGATGTAAATAACGTCATAACAAAATTTTTAAGAATATTTCAAGTATACTTTAAATATATTTCAAGTATATCTTAAATACACGTTGAATATAGTTCAAAAATATTTTAAATGTAGTATGAACATATTCCAAGTGTACTTTTAACGGAGTATGAATATATATCGTGTATATTTTAGATGCAGTTTAAATAAATTTAAAGTATATTTCAATTATAAGTCGAATACAGTTAAAATAGATTTGTAGTATATTATAAGGGTAATTTGAGTACATTGTAAGTATATTTTCAATATAGTTTGTGGCATATATGTACCAGTTATGCAGTATACATGTGGTATGCATGCAGTGTGTATGCAACATATATGGTAAATATATGTGGTATATATGCAGGGTAGATGCTACATATATCATTGATATATGGTACAGTGATATACAGTAATACCACGCATATACATCTCATATATAAAAACGTTACGAAAATTAAAATTTGGCACATATATGCAACATATATTTTCAATATATGGCATACATTTCACATATATTATAATTATTAATAAAATAAATTTGCCGTATATTTTTGCGTATATAAATTTCCATGGGGGTTTATACATGTTTGCAGCAACATCTTGATTTTTTTCACAGCAGTTTGTTTGAAATTGTATATATTTGATGTAACGCAGGTCATGTGGCAAAATTGTTTTTATCGTCGGGCGTTGTGGTTACGGCTTTCCTTGTTATCTGAAACAGGTGATTTTTTTTAAATTCGGTTCTCTACGAATGTGGTTCTCGTTCGGCCTTCTAATATATGTATATATATATATATGTATATATTTTTTCTTTATTTGCGAAATTTTCTCTGATTTTTACAATCAAATTTTCAATTCTCGCGGCCCGGAAGAATAGTAATTATTAAGCGATCAAAAAGATGGAGGGTAAAACGATAGCCACATTCGTAAAAAAGAGAGTTTTAATGAATCTTTTGTTTCAGATGACAAGGAAGGCCGTAACCGGTACGCCCGATGATAAAAACAATTTCGAGACATGACCTGCGCAACATCAAATATCATGTACAATTGCGACGTAAATGCTTTGGAAAAATTTAAGATGTTACGTCAAACATGTAGAAATATAACTGCGAAACACTAACACTGTAGATTTAACCGTTTCTCTGAATTACATTCCCAAAGAATCACCTTGAAAATGGGCGTTGACACTAAAATATGGCCTTAAGGGAGGAGATACCTTTAGGCGGGGAAAACATTATCTGATTTTCATGATTTTTTTACAGGAAAAATTTTTTCACCATTTTTGAGACCTTAGGGTCTATTTTTATTACTACTTTTGGCTGTTACATGGTATCTTTTGATGTATTAATTCTCAAAAGTGACGAAGTTCTTCTGAACTGCATTTTCAAAACGGGCGTGACGTGTAGCTAAAAAACTAATCGACCGATTCTGGTGAAATCTGACATACTTTCTAACCTTATTGTCTGAAACATGACCCGAAATGTTGTTGGTAATTTGAAATACGTATTTTTTAAACGCATAATGTAGTAATTATTTCTTGGAAAATTCAATGTTTTTGTTTCAAAGCGTACCATTTCATCGATTTTTAACATTTCTTATTTTTTCTTGGTTCATATTCCGCGTATGAGTGTTAATAAAATAAAAAATGTCGTTGGCTTTGTTTCGGATCAATCCCGCCGACGCTAGGTGCCACGCCATCCGACAAAATCCGCCACACCCCGTTCAGAAGATCGTGCCATACCTCCGCCATTTTTGAAGATTAATAACAAATTTGTTTAAACCCTGTAACAGCCAAAAGTGGTAATAAAACATACCCTAAGTCTGAAAATGGTGAGGAAATTTTTCCATTAAAAAGAATTAAGAAAATCACCCATTGTACTACGTTTTTATTAACTCGCTTTCTTTGTTGTCTGTTTGTATTTTCGGTACAAATTTTGCAATCGATTTTAAACCAACTTCCGGATGCGCTAGAGTCTTGAAACTATGAACATAGTTCAAATCTGAATGACAGACAAATAAACAGACAGGCAAATCTGTCACAAAGAGCTGAAAAGAGAGAAAAAAATTGTGAAAAAAATAGATAAAGGAATAAAAAATGTAGTTTAGTGAAAGAGAGATTTTTTAATAATAATAATAATAATAATAATAGTGAATAGTGCATTAGTGGCCTTTTTCTACGATGATCAAGAAGACAGCCCCCCCCCCCCCCCCCCCAACACAAGTGACGCCTAGAGAAGGAGAAGCAGAATTTCACACATACAAAACTAAAAAGCAGAAAATAAAATGATTTAAATAAAAAAAGAATCTTTGAACGATGTTTTTGGAACAGACTAAAAAGTAGAAAATAATATCTCCTAGCCCCATACAGATTTGTAACCCAATACAGATTTTTCACCCCATACAGATTGTCCTAAAAATTTGTGACTGTGAATTTTTAATAGCTATGAAAATACTTGTAAGATTTAAAACAATAGCAGGCGCCCCACGTTTTTCGTTTCAAATCTCACAAGTATGTTCATAGCTATTAAAAATTCACAATAACACATTTTCAGGACAATCTGTATGGGGTTAAGAATCTGTATTGGGTTACAAATCTGTATGGGGCTAGAGATATCATTTTATACTTTTAGTCCGTTTTAAAGGGCTATACCAGTGCGACACCTTGAAGAATCGATTTTTTTTTGCCTTTGTCGACAGTTTATACTTTCAAGAATATCATTATCATTTATATCAATATTATTTTATCTTGCAAAAATCGATAGTTAAATCTTTAAACGCGTGTTGCTTGAAAAAGAAATTTTTAAAATTTGCCGAAATTGTAACTCAAAGAGTTACCGATTGACCTGAAATTTGAACTAAGTACTCTTGAATATATTTACTCTACAATGACGTAGGATACTTTTGATTGGATGAAAATTGACGATTTGGCATTGAAAAAAGCGACCATTTTATAGGCAAGAAAACAGACTTTTTTTCATAAATACGCCATTTTGTTAGATTTTGATATTTTTCGAAAATCCTACGTCATTGTACAGGAAACACCTCCCAGTTTAACGACATTTTTTCCTTTTTCGGTTTCCGCTACTCAATCGGCCGGAATCATGACAGCAGTGGAGGAACTTTTTTTAGCGCCTCCGAAGGCAGCGCATGAGTCGCTTGGATCTCAATATTTTTCTATTAAAAAATTAGGTAATATAGGTCAAACATAGCCAAATATATTCTTAATTTTCCGAAACATTTTATTGAGTACTTTTATTCCAAAAAATTCCGGAAAATCACCCAAATTTTCAGCTTTCACACAGGTATAGCCCCTTAAAAACGTGGTTCAAACATTCGTTCTTTGTTAAAAGGTTTTTTTTCCTTGCGAAAAGGTATCACCTCCCTTAACGTCCGTTGTCGAAGTTGTCAGCCTCGCAGGCTGGTCACCCTGTACACGTCAATCTTTCCCGCAATAGCCTCCCCACGTTTCGCACCAATATTTTCCGCGGCTCTCCCGGAAGCGTCGGTACAATTAGTATTTTCCACCGGGACTTCACACTCCCTCGTCCCCTCCGCCTCGTTTCCGTTTCTGTGCAATTGTTCAACGCGTGTAACTCCTCTCCCATTCAATCTCGCCCTTCCCCAGTATGAACAAATTGTTATTCCTCCACGCTGTTGCATTTTTCTTCAATTTAGCTTCCCCATGCGCGAAGCGTCGTCTCGTATCCAACGATTTGTGTCGAATTCGAGCAATGCGCGCGCGCAGCTGTCAAAATGAACAAGAGAGAGAGGAAACGAGGTGTCTGTAGTGGAGGAGTGATTGGTGCGCGGGTTCAACGAACTCCCATAGTTGGGTTCACCTGAGCCAGTACTTGGATGGGTGACCGCTCAGCGCGCAGGCTCGCTTTTCGACTGCCGAGCGGGTGGCCAGTTTGCTGACTGTCTCGTCACATAGCGGTAAATCGGCAAATTATGGCCGCCTTTACGGGGGCGGGTTTTTCTCAGTTTCCCTGTGCCCTCCTGCGAATGCGATGCGGCGGCGGAAAGGCAAATACTTTGCAAGCGGAATTAGTGCAGGCATAAGTGTAGAGTGAAAGTGAAAGAGGCGTCGTAAAATCGTGCAAAAATATGCGAAAGAATATTGGAAATTAAAGCAATATCGATGGGTCGATTATAAGCGAAATGGCACTTTTTCGACACGAGGACCGCCGTTAAGGCTTTAGGCCACAGTAGCGGGTATAAAATCATGTGCGAATTTAACAAATTTTTTTTGTATGAAAAAATGAGCCACTCATAAAATTAATTACACATCTATTTAGTATGAATATTAAGCTGTTAATTTTTTTTTTTCGATGTACAAAATGGCCGACTACCCGAAACTTCTCGAAACAGCTTTTTTCCAATTGGCGTGACAAATAACTTCAACAATCTTCACTCGTTTTACTTCAAATTTAAAAGTTATGTTCCTAATTGCATTTCGTAGAGAAGTACGTACGGAATTTCTGATTAATCGAAAACATTTCATTTTATGAGCAGTTATAACGAAATTATCCACTGTGAATTCATTTCTTAAGTTCAAATACCTACAACTTTTGTATAAAACAATATTTTTGAAATTCCGTATGTACTTCTCTAGGTATTCTGATATAGATTGACGAGAATTTTTGTTTGATAGATCTGATAGATTTTGATGATCTAGGTAAAAAATTGTGGATGATAAATGTCACGCCTCGAAGCGCCTAAAAAAAACGATAACAAAACAAAATATTAGTAGACGGCTATTTTGTACATCGAAAAAAAAAAAGATTTTCTACACCTTGATATTTGTCCTAAATAGATGTGTAATTAATTTTATGAGTGAATCACTTTTTCATACGAAAAAAATTGTTAAACTCGCACATGGTTTTATACCCGTTGCTGTGGCCTTACCTTAATTTCGACAAGAATGCGCGAACATTCGAATAATTTTCGGTAAAACTATAGAATCACGGCTCCAGACCAATTTAAATGCCAACATTTTTTTGCCATGAACGCCTTTATAATGTCATCACTGTTGATATTCAGTTGGGGGAGGCCGACATTTTTTTATGAATTCCATAAATTATGGGATTTTGAAGTTTGCGGAAACGAGGGAAAAAATAACGCATTATAGACACACACTCACATACGCGCACACGCCAGGAAAAAAGTTGAAAACAAAAAAATCATGTTACGTATTTCTTTTTTACCCTCCACCGTAATGACACTTTTTAACGTTTTTTTACTCCATATTAGGGCTTCCCTACCTTAATTCAACATGTAACATCGATTTTTATCCATAACAATAGCCCCAAAAAAATTTTGGACCGATTTTGGGCTGGAGTTGTGATTCTATAGTTTGACCTAATTTTCTAACGTATTGGAACATATCCGCAAGATTTCTATCCTCGCGAAAAAAAACCAAAGTTCACACGCGGCCAATTTTCCCATTGAAGCTCAACTTCGTGAATGGTCGAAAATCGTCCTTTCTCGAGTTCTCTTAATTCATGAATCGTGCTTAGCGTGGCATAAAAAAACGCCGCTCAAACATAACGCATTGCCTATAAACTAAGGAGCGATCACCACACGCGCCTCTTCTTTCGACCGCTGGTGATTTTTGTTTTCATCTCTCCTATTCATTGCGTTGTGTCGCGCACCTATTTTTGGGCAGGCTAATCGATCAAAAGCCTCCTTCCATTCGGCTTCGTTCTCCTCTGTGTTTATATACTTTACTGTTATTCCCGTGTTTTCGAAAATGTTATGCCATCGTCGCGATTGACACGCGCGGGCGTTTCGCGCGAAGCGATGAAAATGAATAAAAAAGCAAAATAAAGAAAAATTATAGAGACCAAGAGAATACGATGAAAAAAAAGCATCGTATCGCGAATGAGAGGCTGAGCATCAAATTTATTGGTGTTTGTATTTTTGCCGATAAACAAAATTTCGTCCCAACATTTGGGGAATTACAAGCTGGCTCTCTCTCTCTCTCTCTCTCTCTCTCTCTCTCTCTCGTAATTCGTACGATAAATGTGGATTCACGGTTGTGGTGGTAGTTTTTAGTCCAAACTGAGATTGTCGTATATTCCTGGCAGTTACAAATTTACACGCATAAACACTGACGTATATATAGGAAATTCCACGCCATTTCATCTAGCCCGTGACTTCGAAAATTTTTGGTTTTCCTGATTAAAAAAATAAAATTGTATCCCATGGAAGGAATATCCATGTCAATTTTTCGATTGTTACCTCTTCTCTTTTAGGAGTTATAATTTTCCAGAAAACTGTCTTTCTCGAATTTCGAAAAAATAATTTTGAATTAGAAAAACTAATCTTATAATTCAGCACAAATTAAAAATAAACCGTTTCAGGCCTGTCGAAGCCGAATTGAAAATCACAAAATCATTAATAGCATTATTGGACATTAAAATGATAAAAATCTTCTAAGGCAAATATGATCGGTTCAAAAAAAAAAAAAAAATTGAAGGAAAAATAGGCCCACAATGAGAGTAGTTTTGAAAATAATAGAATGGGTCCCTCCATTTTGTCGGTTTTTTTTTAAAGATAAAAAAGGCAATCATTTTTTTAAAAATAGCTTTCACTTTAGAAGCAAAAAAATATTGACATTAATCATTGATCATATTTTTTAGTGAAAGTACGCTTCAAAATGAAAACGAATTATATAGTGATATTTGTCGATATCTCAATTAGTTCAGGAGTTATCAGCGGTCAAACGTTTCCCAAAACTTCCGGAATTGAAATTTTTTTAAAAGTGATAACTCCGAAAACAAAAAAGATAAAAATCTAAAAATTGGTGTGGATATTCTTTTCGTGGGGTACAAGTTTAGAAAAAAAAATCAGAAAAACCAAAAATGCCTTTTCACCTAGCCCGTGACTCCGACCATTGTTGGTTTTTCTCACTTTTTCTTGATATATATACAGAGGGGGGAGGGGAGCGAAAAGTGACGTCTAAAAGAAAAATCTAGACGCCTCATATCTATCAATATCATACGAATCAATACCTATCCGAGTCATCCCCTTGAATGTTCTCCGATCTTTTATAGTCTCCGAGAAAAAAAGCATTTCTTAATTTTTTTTCGTGTTTTCCAGTAGCGTCAATTATTATTTTTTTATTTTTTGTATATGTACTTACCTTTTTGAAGTTTTCAAAACGGATTGGGTATTCTTCAGACTAGCATAAGTATTTTTTTTTATCATCTGAACTTTAGTGGCTTCCTCTTGAACCTATTTTTCCAATTTTTATATAAAAATCGAAAGCATTTACTCGAAGGTCTTCAGTTGGTCATTCTATTGCTTAACACTACACTTCATAACGACAACACAAGTAACGAAAAATCGGAAAGTACACTCACAAATAAAAAAATGCTTTTTTCTCGAAAACCTATAAAATATCGAAGACTATACACGGAAGTGATTCGGATAGGTATTGTCTACACGAGGCATCTAGATTTTCATTTTGGACGTCACTATTCGGGCCACCCTGTATATTACGAACGAGAGTACATTTAGAACGCATTGTATCAATGTGAATAATGTCGCCTATGTGCCCATCTGGCTCTTTAGAGGGCGGTATTCACATGTTTTTTCAACAAATAATTAATTTCAGTGACCAGACGGTCCGTGCAACGAATTTTGTACAAATCTGCTTACAATTGCCGAAAAGTGAGTATGGAGACATTAGGGTGTGCATAATGTTGAATACGGGGACGGTAGGCTACTTTGGGGACGGTTCGCTTAGTCGAATCTCGTCAACATCACCTTTCCCCACGTGTCTGTGTGTGTGTGTGTGTGTGTGTGTGTGTGTGTGTGTGTGTGTGTGTGTTTGTGTGTTTATATGCATTTATGTATATATGGAAAATACGCGTGCGTTTTACGCATACACGAGATCCGCGGCTATTCCCCACCGTTCGCTGGGGGATATTCAACGATTTTCCAACCCCGAAAGCCCGCTACCTATACCACGAAAATCCTCATTTAAACGTTCCAGAACGCGGTGGACGCAGCTCGATCGCGTTGTTGTACGTTCTCGCGGGGCCACGGAAACGTTGCTGGAAAATTCGTTCTACCGTGAAAAAACACATATCGTATAATGTTATTTGAAAACGTGTGTCCTGGTCACGTCATACGCGACAGCGGCTGTATCACGCGTATGAAAGCCACGACATATTACGTACACACACACACACAGATATATACATACACGCAAGCACACACGGTGCGACAGCACGACTGTGTTGAACATTTTCGTTCACATCAGGAGCGTATTCCTCGCGAAGAAACCAATTTCAACGATGCACGGAGTCAGACATTTTATAATGTCTTTGCACGGAGTATATGTCTCTACATATATCTATACATATAAAACAGTTACGTGGCTGAGTGACTGATTGACTGAATGACTGACTGACATATATACAACGGACAACCTGAACCGCTGAAACTAGAAACATGAAGTTTGGAAGATACTTTCCTTAAATGGTGTAGAGGTGCATTGAGAAAGGATTTTTCGAAAATCAACTTCTTAGAGGGCGAAATGGGGTGTAAAAGTTTGTATGGAAAATTGTATTCCTTGCGTGTGTTCGGCGTGGACGGAAGCTAGTATGTACACACATATATATATGTAGATATTACATATACATTATAGGTAGAGAGTGTCTCAAAATGACCTGACATTTTAATTTATTAATAAAACGTATTATTTATTCAAAAGGACGAATATTTTTATTTTGATATAAGGTACAAACAGGGATATTGTGTGGAACACAATACAGATAAATGGCCCCCTCGTCCCAGTTTGCAAACGTTCACTCTTTTGACGAAATTTTCAATAACATTTTGGCATAATTGCGGACTAATTTAATTAATGGTGCATGCAATCGTTTCCTTGAGCCCCGTAA
This sequence comes from Ophion obscuratus, assembly GCA_964007375.1. Lineage (NCBI taxonomy): Eukaryota > Metazoa > Arthropoda > Insecta > Hymenoptera > Ichneumonidae > Ophion > Ophion obscuratus. The sequence goes on along the minus strand of OZ023318.1, from coordinate 29,833,847 downwards.
TGATCTGTGGATCATTGGCATACACTTTGCTTTGCAGAAAACCTTAACCCTAGAACTCATGAGCGATGCTCCTGAAGTAAGGAGCGATATTATCGACTATTGGTCTGAACCATAATTCAGTTCGAAGGTCTAAGAGGTAGTGTCAGGTCGGTTAGACCTTTATTTGGTCGTTGGTTGTCACGCTGTGCGCTTTTAAATTACGTGTGGGGTGTGTACGAACCCCAGTTATGTGTCAAGGTTTTACTTTCGTGACGGTAAGTTAATTTTACATTTTATACTGGAATCATTATTTTGTATATATCATTCCGGAATCTGAGAAAAATATACAAATATATTATTTATAAATTACAATGAATATAATTTAAAAAATTGTACAGAATTGCCGTTACCCCAAGTGAACAAAAGACAGGCAAGGTGCGGTTTGTGCCCGAGGTCAAAAGATCGCAAAAGCCATTCGCACTGCGTTAAGTGCCGCCGAGCCGTGTGCGAACAGCATAAGTTTATCTTTTGTGTCGATTGTGCGGCAATTGATTGAATTTTTTTAAAGTACTTCTTTACTTTCACAAATTTAACAAATGATAAAACTCACAAAATAATATCCTTTCTCTACGAATTTTCAATAAAATAAACTGTTAAAACCAAATTTTTGATTTTCGGATTTTCGTCATTTTCAATATCCCCAATGAATATACTTTTTTAACTGAATAAAGTGACATTAATTTTTTTTCAATAGTCTGATGTATTCCCTTCAAAACGCCGCTTGATAATTTAAAATCGGTTGAGCGGTTAAAGAATTACAAATTTTTATTTAAAAATTGAGCTTTTTGCTGTTTTTTTCCTGTTTTCAGCCTTCGAACGGGTTTTTTTTATGAACTAAATGTGCATAAAATTAGATTTCCCGAGCACTATTCTCTTCGTTGTGAAAAAATAAAGAGAATGACGTACGGAAAAGTTTGTTTATATAACATAGGAATAGGGCCGGTTTTGAGTTATGAGTTTGAAGGTACGGCAATTTATTCATGACGTGTAGGGTTAAAGAAAGAAGTCCAATGGTGCCAAATCGCACGATCTTGATGGCCAATTCACATCGCCGATATAACACGACCATGAAACTTCGTCTGTAATAACTATGCAGTAACAATGCAGCAAATAACAATTTCCATGCGTTGCTCGATCGTGTAATTCTCCATGAATAAACTTCAATACTTCCTGATGCCAGTTGTCGAAAATGAGTACTTTATGTTCGCCACAAAAAAAAATGGCGCGCAATTAAAAATGCCAGGTCATTTTGAAAAACCCTTTAAATATCGAAACCATGTTGCATATGAAACTGCACGCTGGCAAGAGGCGGCGTTGAGTACACTATTTTCTCGAATAACAAGTTGGCAATACATCTGATGGTAGGTCCACACGGTACCGATTAAACGCCATAGGTGACATTTGTGCGACGCGTTAACATCATCTATTTTAATTATGTTTACAATGGCAAGTTTCATTCCAAACAAGTCACATTTGTGAGAAGTTCTGCTCCGTCATTTTCCGGCAAAGAAGTCGGACGCGAAAAAGCATCGTTTGGTGGAGGCCGTATGCCGAACATACTCCGACGAATGCAACGTGCAAAGAGTGGTTTAGCCACTTCCAAAGTGCTGATTTTTCTATGGACATCAAGGACCGCGGAAAACCACCCAAAAGAGGGTTTTCGTTTTCGTGTACCAGTTGTTGAAACTGGTGGAAGCCTGTGATGGCTTCCGCCGGGGATCGTTACCGACTGCAGCTGATGCGTTTGAAGCGAGCGCTGCACGACAAGAGGTCGGAATGGGAGAATCGCCATGACAAGTTGATTTTACAGCACGACAACGCCAGGCCGCGTGCTGCTCAACCGGTTAACGGAGACTTTGTCCTTGAAATTTAGCGGGAGATGTTAGCGGCTCAACATGAGCAGCTAGAAGAAGAGGAGGGATGCCTCTGTGGACCAGGCATGGCCGATTAGCGGTAATTATAAATACATTTGTGTAAACACATTACAAAACTTTAAACGCGTTTTTCTCGAAAACACGTTTTTAAAAATGGCTGACATTCTCCTGACCGCTGTAATTGACATATCGACCTGAAATTTGGAGAGCATACTCAGAAAATATGTCTTCACGGAATGACGGATCGTTTTTTTCGATAGATACATTTTTGCATTTATTATTTATCTTTTTATGCGAAAAAAACGCGAAAATTAGATTTTTTTTAATTGCTGCCATTTTCCGAAATTTGTACTAAACGAAAAACCCATCCGTCATTCCATGACCAAAGGGTCACAGATTGATAATATGCTTTGAATTTGTGTTTCAGATCAACAAAGAGGGGAGAGTGATGTCAGCCGTTTACCTCCCGCGATTTGAGGACCTGTTTTCGCGGAGCTGCAACGGCCGCCATTATGGTTTTTTTTAAAAAAAAAAATTTTTTTAACTTTCTGTATATCATGAATAAAAGCAAGAAAAAACTGCACTCAAAAAGCTTTACTCGTTTCCTTTAAAAAAAAAAAAAAAAAAATGTAAACACCTGAAATATGGCACTCCAAGGACAAAGTCTCCCGTAAGGGGGGAGATACCTTTAAGCAAGGAACAAATATGCTGATTTTCATAATTTTTTAAATGGCAGATTTTTTGACCATTTTTGAGATGTGGGGTATGTTTTATAGCTACTTTTGGCCGTTGCATGGTATTTTTGTTTATGAATGTTGAAAAATGGCAGAGTTATGGCACGGTACTCTTAACTCCATTTTCAAAACTGGCGAGACGTACCTATAGCTACAAAACTAATCGACCGAATCTGATGAAATTTGGTATAAATCTTCTTAACCTCGTTTTCGAGATTTTGGGCTTTATGTTATTTAAAAAAAATTCTTTTTTTTTTGGTTTTTCGCATGGCACTTCGACAAATGATATGAATCGACAACAGCTAAGCAACTTTTTAAAGTAATTGGCACGATATGCGTAGTACATTTTTTTACATCGCAGACTATCAAAGTCGAATTGGTTTGTAGGAAAATTCTGCATAAGAATTTTTTTCATAAAGTTTCCTTAACATTTAAGGTTAAATAGAAGCCTTTTCGACGTAAAACAAATAACCACGAGTATTAAAAAACAAATTGAATAAAAAAAGTTATCACTTTTAGAAATGGCATACAAAAAATCAAAAGCAGATGATTTTGATCTCGAAAACCCTGGGACTTTTACTAAACTGAAATTCCAGCATATAGTAGGACTCGATCTGACCTAACGACAGTTGCAGGATTATCCACTTGTAACAGGACACTACACAATTGATCGTATGTCGTAGATTTGACAAACGTTCATTGCGATGTCCACCTGTTTCATTTATTTTCATCAATTTTCGCGATGCTAGTTACGTTTAACCAAGAAGTGTGCAAGTGTACGAAATCCAAGTAAACTAATCGCACGCGACGCTTCACCCCGACGTTTTTTCCTCTCTTTCGCAAGTACGAGGAGGAAAGAGAGAACATTCACCCAGGGATAAGCCCAATATAAAGGTAAAACAAAAGCGAAACGAACGATCGGAAACTCGGATCGCGTAGTTTCGCGCTTGGCGTGAGGAAGGCAGAGTGGTCGAGCGGAAAGGGCACGAGGGAGAGTGCGAGGGTACACTGGCTCTGCGGAATCCCTAAGTCCCATTTCCAGAGCCACTTTCCGAAAGGGGGAGACTTGGCCAATGGATAAACGCGCGAAAATCGGCAGCAGCTGGGAATATGTATTCACCCGTTCCAACTCAAGCTCCGTTGAACTTACCCTCGGCTATTCCCTTTATATAGGTATATATACGACAATTGTTGCCGATGAAAAGGGCTCAACGTTCGGGGAACGCAATGTATGAAGTGACTAGGACTGCGCCCTTCAGTATTCTAACTCTCCATTCACGTATATATAATAACAGTAATAATAATGCTCATAATAATAATTATAGCTAAATAATGCTAATAATAATAATTATTAGTTAAATAATGCTAATAATTATTGTTATAGGCTAAATAATGCTAATAATAATTATTATTATACGTATACGTGAATGGTATGTTAATGTATAAATAATGTAAAGTATAAGTTATAAATTATTATTACACTTATACGTGAATGGTACGTATTATGGGTAAGTTCCGAACCCCCCTGATCGAGTTGAAATTTTGCACAAACTGCACAACTTTCTTTTTAATATTTTATGACAACCCCTAAAGGGTTTTTTGGCGACGCGCAATGGTTTTTGGGTGTGTTTGTTTTCGTTATTTCGGGTTTGTGTTTGTGTTCGTTTAAGTTTATTCGGGTATTTTTGCTTAAACGAAATAGAGAGCACGATAACATATATAAGTATGGACGGAGACGTAGCAGATATATATATATATATATATATATATATATATATATTAGACTGATTCAAAAAAAAAATTTCCTTCTGGATTCTCGTGCTATTGTTGGGCACTGATAAAACAAAATTTCTCTAAAAAGATGGGCGCGGTCACTCAATTTTTAGAGGTGGCTATCTCGACTTTTTTGTATTTGAATTTTTTTAACGAACGTATTGCATTTAAGCATAGTCATGGCTTCGGATTACGGATAAAAATCACATCCAGCAGCTTTTTCGTAACAAAAATAAACTCTAACAATTTGAAAAGGGTGCAATATTCACAATTCAAATCCAGGTAGATCAATAATGGCGTCTATACTACTCTCGTTATTCATGTAGATTTATTTATACGCATTAACATTTTGCACTTTTTACGAAAAATTAAATTATAAGCTTTTATTCATAAATCGTATATTTACATTTTCAAAATGCTACGCTTATATTATCTTCAAACTCATTTACATTTCTTCCCAGCCATTCTCAAGTTCGTTAACATTTTGGGCAGAAAGAAAATGTGCAACGTTGAACAGTTTGTCCAAATCTCTCTTAAATTTACGCTCCTTCGATATTTGGGACGGCAAATTCTTTTTAACTCGATTTTTTAAAAGTTGTTTCCAGACTAGATGGAGTTTTATTGATTTCAAGATTGCGTTATTCAATCGACGCGTTGGAATTTCAGCACATTTCCATTGTTCGAAAATTTCTTTCATCGTTTCGTGTGCACTTCGACGTATGGTCAGTTTTTCTCTGTTATGTTTGTAAAAGAACAAACTCAAAACTTTTCCGATTTTTATCCGTAATCCGAAGCCATGACTATGTTTAAATGCAATACGTTCGTTAAAAAAAATTCAAATACAAAAAAGTCGAGATAGCCACCTCTAAAAATTGAGTGACCGCGCCCATCTTTTTAGAGAAATTTTGTTTTATCAGTGCCCAACAATAGCACGAGAATCCAGAAAAAAAATTTTTTTTTGAATCAATCTAATATATATATATATATATATATATATATATATATATATATATATATATATATATATATATATATTAGGGTGTGCGGAAAAAAATCGATACTTTTTTTTCTGTTGCATCCACCAAAAAAGGTGAATTAAGGTAAAAAATAAAGAATGCTCGAAGGAGAGCTCAAAAAAAAATTATTTCGAATGGCGCATTGCATTCGAATATTTTCCATAAGAATAACCCAGGAAAATATTGGGATTTCTGAATGTGGTAGTGCAACTCGTCAGGAAAAAATCACACAAAGATGTCATTAACATATTCTCATGGAGAATTGAATTTCCAACAAAAAAGTTTTTTACGAAAAATTAGCTCAGAACAACCGTTCAAGTGGAATCGCTGTCTGAAATTGAAATGATAGAAAAAAAAAAATTCAGAAGGCTGTAAAAATCGAATTTTTCGCTTTACGAAAAAACTTTTTGGGTTTTTTGAAGAGAATGTTCTGCTCTAACATATAATTTGCATGGAATCGTTCTCAAAATATTTCTCTGATACAAAAAAGAATCAAGTACAACAAGAAATATGAAAGAAACGACGTCCATCATTGATCGTGTTTCGAAAAGTTTTATTGAATTAATTTGGTTTAATAAGATAAAATGATTTGTTTTTACATTATATTGCTTGATAATCATCGTTCCTTTTTTTAAGTCTGTTTGTTGCAATTAGGGTATTTCTGTCGATGATTTTGCACTACACCCAATAAATATTGTAGCTGCTCTTCGTTTCTGTTAATGAACCGTTATATGCTTCTATCAAAGTGACACCACGTTCGGCTACGTTATTAACGACTTTTGGATTTAAAAAAAATCTAAGCAACTTAAATAAGTGGCATTTTTCGGCCATAATTCAATATTTACTCTCAAAAAATCATGAGGTGAATTTAATTGCTGGAAAAGAAATAAGGATTCTTGAGTAGCGAAATCGCTTATGTCTTCTATGAGCACCATTTCCCAATCATTTTTTTTTTTAACAATTACTCGCTCGGAAGGATTTTTGGATTTTTCTCGAGATTGCAGAGCTTGTACCATTTTTGCCTTCACACTTATCGGCACAGCATTGTCAAAAAACAACAAAGCAACAATTTTCTCGTAAAAGTACCACAAGTGACTAGCTAATTTTTTCGAGGCAGCCTCCCCTACTACAGGATTCACTTCGCAATAACAAATGAAATTTTGTAGCAGTGACAGATCTTGATTTGGGGGAAAAATGTCGCGGTTTCCCGTTCGTGGCGCTAGCGTGAAGCTTGTAATTTTGCACTACGAGCTACCGCATGCTGCCGCCAGGTGGCAGCGTGTGCTAGGGCGCGCACGCCGCTTAAATAAAAAAATTAATTTCAGACAGCGATACCACTTGAACGGTTTTCTAAGCTAATTGTTCGTAAGAACTTTTTTTGTAGAGAATTTAATTCTCTATCAGAATATCTTAATGACATTTTTCTGAGATTTTTTTCTGAAGAGTTTTACTTCGACGTTCAGAAGTGCCAATATTTTCCTGTGTTATTCTTATGGAAACTATTCAAATGCAATGCGCCGTTCGAAATAATTTTTTTTTGAGCTCTCCTTCGAGGATTCTTCCTTTTTTACCTTAATTCACCTGTTCTTGGTGGATGCAACCGAAAAAAAATATATCGATTTTTTTCCGCACGCACATATATATATGTAGTTGGCGCACGTTAAAAAAACATAAATACTCAATATCTCGAAAACTATTGGGAGTCACCAAAAATGCCTTAAGGGGTTGTCTTAAAATATTGAAAAGGAGATTTGTTAAAAATTTCAGCTCCCCGTGCAAGCTGAGGAAGTGCGTTGCCAAAAGTAACAAAATATATTATTATTATTATCATTATCATTATTATTATTATTATTCTGATATTAAAAAATAAAACTGCAATGGATACTTTAAATGTAATTTTTTTATGTTCGCAAAGTTTGTTCACAAATCGTTAATATTTACTAAATCAAGTTTAAAAAAATTGTCTCCCTGCCTGTCTGTACGGTGGCGCATTTATAGCTCAATGATTGCTGAACGAATTTCGATGAATTTTTTACAGAAACGCTGCTCAGAATGTGCAATATGATCCAAGCCATTGAGCATTGCGGTATATGGTTAATTAAAAGTACAATGAGCAAGCATACAAACAGAAAAACCCAACTTTCATAATAAATGGTTCGAATAAACTGCAACAACGAACGAACGCAAACAAATTAACGAATAAGCAAATAGAAATTCACGAATAATCAGAGGTTGTGTGCAATATTCGCTTTTTCATAAATTGTCTGCACAGAAAATTATTCCCAACGAACTGAACATCAAAGAGAAAAACACAAAACTACAAACGTGGAAACCAAATGGGCGAACAAATAATATAATACATATAATGAGGCGTGCTTAATAATGAACGGGAGGAGAGAGGGGGCGATTTTTGTGGATCAGAATGCCACGAAGTGAAGTGTTCGGACTCTGAATCTTATATAAGATTATTCCCAAGAACGACCAAAATTTTGAAGAAATCGTAAAATTCAGGCGGATCTCCACTGTGACGGATAAAAAAACAATTTTTTGTAATTTACTCAAAGTATACATATTCAAAAATATGTAAAAAAGTTCAAGTTAAAATATTGAAATTTGACCAAGTTGCAATTTGACCAAGAGGCAGTACGCATTACGTATACGGAAACTTTTAATCGCGTTTTTCTCAAAACGATTTTTCTGAGCCTGGCGGTAATTATAACGCTAGCTGTAATAGTACGATTAACAAAAAATGTAATAAAAATAAAAAAAATCCCGTACTTGTCGCTTATGTTCGACGTAGCCGTTTCGTAATTCAGTATCCCCGAATATGAGTAAAAATTTCACAAAAATTACTCTTTTATTAACAGCCGCCATTTTGGGGGAAACATTCTTTTGAAAAAAGGCTTCGTACAACGACAACTAAATTTATATAAACTACAATTTTATTTCTATTTTTATCTTTTCGACCAACCCTTGCCAAGTTATCGGTCCGGCCGTTTGACCAGATTTTTTATACTGAGGCTCTATTGTACCTCGATAACGTTGTTAATTTTTAATTCATTGAAATACAAATTTACACAAATGAGTTTAATGTATACATAATAACATACCTTTCTTCTCAATTCCAAATAAATAATCTAGTAGACGAAAAACATAGGTCTTCGATATATATATGTGTGTATATATATATATATATATATATATATATATATATATATATATTTAAAGGGTCCCTCAAAATGACCTGACATTTTAAATTGCACGCAATTTTTCTTGCGGCGAACATAGAGTACTAATCTTTGATAACTGGTGTTAGGAAGTATTGAGGTTTAGTCATGGAGAATTAAACGACTGAGCAACGCATGGAAATTGTTATTTGCTGCGTTGTTACTGCATGGTTATTGCATACTTCTTCCTTTGGGGTTTTCTGAAAGGAAAAGTGTATGCCAATTATCCACAGACCATTCTTGAGCTCAAGCAAGCAACTGGACACACCATTAATGAAATTAGTCCGCACTTATGTCAAAATATTACTGAACGTTTCCTGGCATTTTAATTTATTAATAAAACGGTTATTTGAAAAGTACAAATATTACTCAATATTGCTAAAATTAGGAATATATACATACATATATATATATATACACACAGGGTGTTCGGAAGGTATCATGGTAAGTATGATTTTTGAAAAATTTCCTAACATCGTTTACCAACAAAAATTTACTAACTCGTTCACAATGTTCCAACAGTCAATAATTGGTAACTAAAAACTTATTTGCGTTTTAGCTTAAGGGGATATACCAGTGTGACACTTAAAAAAATCGATTTTTTTGCCTTTTTCGACAGTTCATACTTTCAAGAATATCATTACCATTTATGTCATTTATATCAATATCACTTTATCCTGCAAAAGTCGATAGTTAAATGTTTAAACGCGTGTTTCTCGAAATGAGATTTTTCAAATTTGCTGACATTGTAACTCAAAGAGCAATTATCCGATTGACTTGAAATTTGAACGGCGTACTCTTGACTATATTTACTCTACAATGACGTAGGATATTTCTGATTGAATGAAAATTGATGATTTGGCATTGAAAAAAACGACCATTTTATGGGAAAGAAGACAGACTTTTTCTATAACTACGCCGCTTTGTTAGAATTTGATATTTTTCTAAAAACCTACGTCATTGTACAGGAACTACCTTCCAGTTTAACGACATTTTTTTCTTTTTTCGGTTTCAGCTACCCAATCGGCCGGAATTATGTCAGCAGTGAACTTTTTTTTGGCGCCTCCGAAGGCAGCACATAGGTCGCTTGAATCTCTATATTTTTCTATGAAAAATAATGCAATATAGGTCAAATATAGCCAAATATATTCTTAATTTTCCGAACCATTAAATTGAGTACTTTTCTTGCAAAAAAATTCCCCAAAATCACCCAAATTTTCAGCGTTCACACTGGTGTAGCCCCTTAATGTGTATTCAATCGATAATCACCAATACAATCATCTGTATCAACACTACTAACTAAATCGGACGTGTTGAATAATTAAAAACTCGTAAAAAAATCAAAATCATCATAAAATTAAGTACTAACTCGTTTACGTCTAATGTTAATGCTATTTTTAAAAAATAGCATTAACATTAGAGGTAAACGGGTTAGTACCTAATTTTGTGAAATTTTCCAAAAATCACACTTACCATGATAACTCGAAATCCTTAGACTTTGGACTAAGGTAACCTAGGTTAGATATGTCCCTAACGAGGTGACCTACCCCCTTAAGGTTTTGCATCAACCTTCCTAACAACCTGTATATATGGAAAAACGATCATTACAACCCGTTGTATCTATGCTACGTTGACTGTCAGCACATTTGGCTGTTATAGATGATTCTATGTAAGTTTACAAAAAAAAAAATATTTTCTTCGTGTAAACTGAAATTGAAACTTCAAACGCGTTTTTCTCAAAATGGCATTGCTGAAGTCGGTGACCAAGATTACTCGAACACTAATGAACCGATCTTCTTGAAATTTTGCAGGCTTATTTAATACATAAAAATGTAGTCTTTAATCGTTCGATTTTTTTTCGAAAAAAAAAAAAAATGGCCGTTTTATAGCCAGAAAACGGCCGTTTTTTTTCGTTACAATCGAACCATTAACTTTGACTGTCCGCCATTTTGTGAAAAATGAATATTTTTTAAAATCCTTCAATTAAAGACTAGTTTATACTTATATTTGACTAAATCCATCCGCATTTTTTTCTTCAGATGATCCACTTCGCCGCAATGTTGGTCACCGCAAACCGTGTATATAAAAACACTATTTCATTGACGGCCATTTGCCACTAAACAATGTAATATTTTTCAATAAAAAAATTACTGAAAGTTCTTCAAGATGTGTTCTTTGAGATGGTATATTGATCGATTAAAAAAGTTTTGTAGTTTTCCTTTAAAAAATTGATGAAAAAGGCCTTTTTTTGCGCTACAAGCGGGGGTAACGCCGTAACATTTTTTTTTCAACGAAGGAAGTTGAGAAGGACCCTTTCATCCTCATTTTAGGGACAGGATGATCCTCGATATGATGTTTAAATGAAAATCTTCGTACTTATCCAACTTTGATTTGGAAGACCAATACCTTTAACACAAACTTTCCCCATATATGTTGAAAGAGGTGGAGGTAAAGGGGCGCGTAGGGTAGCGAAGTTAATCGACTAGAAACAAATTCAAAAACCATCCGTGCTCCCTATCGGCATCCACCGTTTGGAGAACGGCCGAGGCTGCAGTCGGCCTGGAGTTGCTGGCCTCTGTAAAACCGCTTAGGGAATGATGATTCAGGAAAACGGGTAAATGGCTTCGGTTGGGGTAGCTTCGCGAGGGTTGCTAGAGAAACCGACGCGAAAATGGCCGCTCCTTGACTACGTTACGTGCACGTATTTCCTTCGGCGCTCGTTTTTGCCAGCGGGAATGGCTATCGCAACGAGGTAAATTATTAATAATCAATAGAATCTAGATACTCGGAAGGCACTTCCGCTTCCTCGTTACGGGCCAATTTTTCGTCGTAAATGTGAGATTTACGCGGGCGAGGGCCATTTTTCACGAGGGATGTCAGGTTAAGCGTGAACATGAGAAAGAGAAAGATGAGAGAAGGTCTGTGTTTGGTTTTTTTTTTTTCGTCTGTGAAAGCGTCGCGGGATTTTATTCTAGGAGGAAGAGGACGAATTGGAGCACGTGATGCTCGTCACGGATCCGACAATCGCCAAGAAAGCACGCGCCTGGCGTCGCCAAACTGTCGAAGGGCGATTCGCGCTCCGGCGAATTTTCTGGCTTCAATATGAAACGATTTTACGAGGTTGAATGAAAAATTGATTAGTCGCCTGTATATGAGATATTTTCCGCATTGCACTGCAAAAACTAGCCGTGTTTAACGTGTGTTCAAATGTTTCAATGGAGAAATAAAGAACATAAAGGTTAGACACGCGTTGCAATGTTGATTCTACTCACTTAAGGCAGGATTCTACTTTGACACTTTGAAAAAAAAATTTTTTTTTACATTTTTCGAAAGTAAATATGTTCAAGAATGTTCGGTCCAAATTTTATAAAGTTCCAAGCAGTCTAACTATCTTTTTTCGCCTTTCGAACGCACCTACCTGAGCGCGCTATTGTGGCTCGCCCGGCGCGCGGCCCGGACTCACCAAAACTTTAAACGCGTTTTTCTCGAAACGACATTTTCAAGTACCGTGGTCGTGATAACTCAAAAAGTACTGAACCGATCCTTATGAAATTTGGAACACATATTCTATATGTGTGTACCAACCGACCTAACTACAATCAACTTAAAATTTTGATTAGAACTATTTTTATTGCAAAAAAAGACCCAAAGAAACGCATTTTTTTCGTATTTTAGCCGCCATTTTGTTAATTTTGCACGTATATAAAATATTCTAGTTAGGTCGGTTCCTGAAGACATACTGAACATGAAACTATTTGATTTTTTTGTTTTAGACCATCCGTCGGGAAGATTTCACGACCACGGCAACGGTACCTGCTTTTCGAGGCGTCGGCTTTAAACATATTTTACGTGTACAAAAAATGAATAAAATACATTAAAATTTTTTTTTATGTACTTAAAGAGTGTATTTATTGAACAGTTTAAACCCCATATCGATATCTTTAATAGTATTCTCAGAAAAAAATCACGAAAATAGCGTTTTTTTCATGGTTTCAAAGTAGAATCCTGCTTTAAGTTTCAAATTCATTTGGTAACACGTAATGGGTAACAGTTACACACGTAATGCGTTAAAATCATTGCACACTTTCGTAGCTGTCCTCATAAATAACACGCTTATTCGAACACACATAAAGCGTGTAGAATCAACATACAAGACGCATATTTATAACCCAAATAAACACACGAGTAAAAATAACACGGGGAAAATCAACACAGTTCGAGGGGATCAACACAGTGTGGACACCGAAAATTTGGGTGATTTTCGGGAATTTTTTGGAAGAAAAGTACTCAATTAAATGTTTCGGGAAATTAAGAATATATTTGGCTCTATTTGACCTATATTGCATAATTTTTTCATAGACAAATATTGAGATTCAAGCGACTTATGCGCTGCCTTCGCAGGCGCCAAAAAAAGATCCTCCCCTGCTGACATGATTCCGGCCGATTGAGTAGCTGAAATCGAAAAGGGAAAGAATGTCGTTGAACTGGAAGGTATTTCCTGTAAAATGACGTAGGATTTTCGAAAAATATCAAAATCTAACAAAATGGCGTAGTTATGAAAAAAGTCTGTTTTCTTGCTTATAAAATGGTCGTTTTTTTCAATGCCAAATCGTCAGTTTTCATCCAATCAACAATATCCTACGTCATTGTAAAGTAAATATATTCAAGAGTACTCGGTTCAAATTTCAAATCAATCGGATAATTGCTCTTTGAGTTACAATGTCAACAAATTTGAAAAATCTCATTTCGAGAAAAAAGCGTTTCAAAATTTAACTATCGATATTTTCAAGATAAAACGATATTCATATAAATCATATAAATGATAATTATATTCTTGAAAGTATAAACTGTCGAAAAAGGAAAAAAAAACGATTTTTCGAAAGTGTCACACTGGTATAGCCCCTTAAGGCGGGATATACATTTACAACGACAAAAAAATCAATTTCTTTCTTTTTTCTTCAAACGATAGAACTATACATGTAGAATATTTTCCTGAAGTTTAAAAGCGAAATTCGAAAAACATCAAACGTTACAGCCCGTCAACGCTGTGCCTCACAACTCGGATTCAGAGCGGGCGTGAACTTCAAACGCGTTTTTCTCAAGACTGCATTATCGAAATTGGCGTGCAGGATTACTCAAAAGCTGTTAAGCTGATTGAGTTGTAACTTGTTAGAAATATTGATAATATTGCTACCTTCTACTTGATGAGACTGGGTTTTGAAAAAGTATTTTTAAAACTACTTTTTAAATCAAAATTTTACAGTAGTTTTGCTTGAAATCTTGATTTTTTTTGGTAAATGCGTACCATTCTTTTAAATTTGACGTTTCTTCATTTTAATTACTGTCGAATAGAAACTATACATGTTCTAACTGAAAAAATGTTTTGATTTTTTTCACAAATCAAAGTCTACGGGAAGCTAGACTGCACACCGATTCGCAACTCCAGCGGCGATCTTGCTGCAACACCCAGCTGAAGCTCCACCACTTTGATGATAAGTGAATTAAAAAAAAATTGTTTTGTATACTTAAATATACTATTAAAGTATACCTACAGTTTGGTAAATATAGAATAATTATTTCTTAGTTTGAAAACTCTTTCAAAATTGCTTAATTTTTTACCGTCTGAATGTATCATATCCCACCTTAACGGGTTATGCCTAGTTGTAACAGTCAAAAACACCTATTTTTTTTTCGATTCCGATCATTGCGAACTGCGATGATAAATTTCTACGAAAATCAGGTATTTAAAAAAGTATCATCTGAAGAACACTGTTAATTTTAGCGTCAAAATATTTAATTTTAAGCCATTTACAGCCGATGTTCGGAAAGCACCTCTCAAAAATATGTAATAAAATAAAAAATAATATAAAGTAAAAAAAAACAGCGCGTGTTCAAAGTGAGTCTTGATTTTTGCGAAAAAATGGGCATTTTTCGTTTATTAATTCGAAAGTATACGTCGGGAGAAAATCCTTCGATGAAACTCTATATTTTCATATCTTATAAAGCCCTACAATTCCAGAAAGATCGACGGAGTAGTTTTTGAGATATTTTGCCCACCGACTTTGAAAACGTACTTTCGAGAAAAAAGGGTTCAAAGTTTCCAACGACGGTTCCGACGAGCCTAACAGCCTATAAATCTGTCAATTTTCATACGATCACCTTGAAATTTTGAGGGAACATTGAGGGAACATAAGAAATATTGACGGAAATTTTGAGAGAACATAAGATAATATACTTTCAAAATATATCAGTTTTGAAAACAGTGTTTTTGCGACTCTTACAACCCCTGCTTACCATAACCCCTTAAGGCCGGAGCCTGAACTAGAAAGTCCGAAAAATCATTTTTTTTAATTGCTTAAATCGATAGATAAACTATCCAAGAATATATTTACAAAGTTACAGAGGCCGAATATAAATATTTTCGAAGATACAAGGCCAAAAGCAGAGAAGTGATGGATATTTGATATATTGATATTTTCTTCTATTGAAAACTTTGGAGCTCGTTTTCTCCAGTTTTCATTTTCACGATTTTTCCAAATTGGCGGGCGTGACAGCAAAAATCTAAACGACCCATTGAATCAAACCAAAGTTTATTTTCTTCAGTACGAAAATCTCTTCTAAGTCAGTTAAAAGAGTCGTTGAAAAAGTGTTTTCAAATATCTTTTATAGCACATTAAAGTGTTTTTTTAAACACATTTTTTTCAAACTTAAGAAAAGTTATAATTTCACCTTTTGTCAGATTTTCATGATTCACCCAGAAGAAAAATAAATGATAATTTAAAATTTTATTGTTTTTTTGTTTCCGTCAAGAATTACGAGCTGCGTCTTTCCCGCCGATTGGGGACTGCAGTGGCAAGACGCACATGGAATAGGTTGATAAATCTGCAGTAATTTATTGCTTCATGTTGAACATTTTGTTTTGATATATTTCAAATATACATGAATTTATTTCCCTTTTTAAAAAAATTCCCCAAAAAACGCTTTTTCTGACCCTTCCAATTCAGGCCCCCGCCTTAAGGGTGAAAAGAACAATTTTCCTCCATGCGATTCGCTTAAATACGAAGTCTCGCAGAGCAATTTTTTGTCCGCCTCAATCAATCGGTCCCTAAATTACGGTTGACTTTCCCAGCTTGAAAATATCCAAGCGTGATCAATCGTCTGCGGATGAACCGACCAAGCATCCATAAACAGGGGGGGGGGGGAGACAAAGTCAGCAATTTGTAATTATCAGTCCACACAGACGAGCGATTTTTCTCCATCGAATTAGCACTGCAAATATGAACTCGTCCGGGAGTTATGTACTTGCTCGTGATTCAACTCAGAGTTTGCTCAGCCATATATACATGTATATGGATTCGGAGGAATTGAAGTAGAACGAAATTTTTTTTCCACCGCAAGGAATAACCGCTGAACTCGGGTCGATCATCAGCCAAGTCTGTCACGTAGTATCGAAGCTCCTTCCTACTCCGATAGAATTGAGATACGTGTACGATGGAAGACTTCCTCCTTCCACACCACCTGCCATGGATATAACTGTACAGCGAGATTACGGAAGAAGGGGCGAGACCGTCCTTATCGAAATCCAGGTCGTGCCCCAAGGAGACTCAACAAGACTTCCTCCTTAAACCGAAGAAATGAGAGTCCGTCGAACGTCTATTGCGCTTCTCTCTCTCTCTCTCTCTCTTTCTTCCCCTCTCTTACTCGTACACTGTACTACTGGTAATTTCTACATTCCCTTGTACTCGCGGAGATGGAGTTCTATTGAAATATTGAGCGGAATACGCTCGACGTTCACCGGAGGAAGACAAATGTTGGACATAAAAATTACGTAAAGATGAATTTCTGCGTTCGAAGAGTTCCAGGAGGTAGAGAAAGAGGGGCAAAAACGAGGGACGAAATTAGGTTAAGGGGTTACATGGCTTTCGAAGCCAAAAAAATAATATTAAAAAATATAGTATATAAATTATTTTATTCAAAATGTTAGGCACATAAAAGACCAACATTTCAACAATATGCAAAAAAATGTTTATTCAAATTACGTAAAGATCCCAGGAGGTAGAGGAAGAGGAAAAAAGAGTTGAAATGAAATGAAATTAGGTTGAGGGGTTACATGGCTTTGGAAGCCAAAAAAAAAATATTAAAAAAAAATATAACATAAATTATTTTATTCAAAATCTTAGGCACATAAAAGAGCAACATTTCAACAATATTAAAAAAAAAAATGTTCATCCAAATTACGTAAAGATGAATTTCTGCGTTCGAAGAGTCCCAGGAGATAGAGAAAGAGGAAAAAAAAGAGAGGGATGAAATTAGGTGAAGGGGTTACATGGCTTTCGAAGCAAAAAAAAAAGAATATTTAAAAAACTAAAATATATAAATTATTTTATCCAAAATGTTTAAAGGAGCAACATTTCAACAATATTCAAAAAAATGTTCATCCAAAAATTTCGAAAATTCAGCAGCTGGGACCTGGTTTCCGGAGACCCCTAAAAAAAGTATCCTCGTGGTGGTCGGGATATAGCTCGTGATTGATCGAAGAATTTTCGAAAAAATTTAAATTTGAACTTTTGGCAGAGTTATATGCAAAATAGTTCAGTTTTTGGTACAATTTACATTGCGTATAGCCTTGTAAAATTAGTTGTAATCGAAGAAAAACCTTCGTTCAATCACTAGTCAATGCTATTTTTTAAGTGTGCAAAATTTAATTAAGATCGCAGCAGTAGTTTTTGAGAAATCATGTCCACCGACTTCAAAAATAGTGTGTTGAGAAAAAATGCGATTAAAGTTTTGGGTAGAAAAAAAACGAAGCAATTTTTTTAACCTACATAGAATCGTCCAGGGCATCCTTTTGTTCTTGCCGTGATTTTTTGAAATTTTCAAACCTATGTAACCCCTTAATAAGATGCTCATAGTCACACGAGAGGTCACACTCGAAGAGAATGGTCAGGGGTAGTTGGTCCACGGTCAGGGGTAGTTGGTCCATAAAAGGTAGCGAAGAAAATTTGGAATTCCAAAGAACTCGGTACATCGAACGAGCAAAAAGATACGTGGTATACGGTATGCGGTAGACACGCGTATAGACGCTCATAATGCCAGAGGAAAATAAGAAAGAAGGGATGAAGGATGAGAGAAGGAAGTTGTTTCAGGGATGGTTATTTTCCGGATCGCCGACTACGCGAATTTGGCTCCCGGAATAGAGATTCTCTTTTTCATCTCTTTCTCTCCCCCTCTCTTTCTCTCTTCGCCACTTTTCCACCCTCCGCACGCTGTCTCAGAGACTCCCAAAATCATCCCCTTTTCGAAACGTCCTCACGCAAACTCCATAACAGTGAACAGTATACGTGAGGCACTTCGACCCTACCGTCCCTTTTTGCCCTGTCCATTCGCTTGTTGAACAGACACACTTACAATTTTCTCAACCCTCTAGCGCCAATCATTTTTTTTCAGGAATTTTCCAACGAATCCCTATGATCTCTAGGTCCGATTTCTATTTATCAAGATCTACGAGGGTGGGGTGAAAAGATTCCGGCCTGACCAAGAGATGGTGCCACTACGTCTAGTTTCGGAGTGGCGTCCTACAGTACCATCCCCACCGAGCTTGTTTGTACAGTTTCAGCCCAATCGCTACGTTAGTTTGCGTTTGAGAGCACATTGCGCGAGACGCTTCCGTTGTTTTCGTAAAAATGGAAAAATTGAAAAAACGTGCTGTCATCAAATACTTCCATTTGAAAGGTTTTACACCAAAACAAATAAAAGAAGAGATGGATTCAGCACTAGGAGACTCCTCCCCATCATATTCAACTATTAAGCAGTGGGTTTCTGAATTTAAAATGGGTCGTGTGAGCACCTCTGACGAGCCTCGCTCAGGACGGCCCGTTGAAGTCACAACTTCAGAGATGATTGAAAAAATCCATAAAATAGTGTTGGAAGACCGCAGGTTGAAAGTGCATGAGATAGCTGAGACCTGTAAGATGTCAGCTGAACGTGTGCGAAATATTTTGCACAACCATTTGAACATGGAAAAGCTGTGTGGAAGGTGGGTGCCGCGTTTGCTAACGCGCGACCAAAAACTGCTTCGAAAAACCATTTCTACCGAAAATTTGGCGCTGTACAGGCGTAATCCAAACGAATTTTTGCGTCGATTCATAAGTGTTGATGAGACATGGGTCCACCACTACACTCCTGAAAATAAAGAACAGTCAAAACAGTGGGTTGGAAAAGGGGAACCAACCCCAAAGAAGGCAAAAACAATTTTATCGGCAAACAAGGTTATGGCTACTGTTTTTTGGGATGCGAGAGGAATTATATACATTGATTACCTTGAAAAGGGTAAGACTATCACTGGTCACACTACGCAGAGTTATTGCAACGTTTGAAGCACGAAGTGCAAATTAAACGACCTCATTTGGCGAATAAAAAAGTTTTGTTTCATCACGATAACGCACCAGCGCATTCGTCGATTGTTGCCATGCCCAAAATCCACGAATTGAAGTTTGAATTGATGCCGCATCCTCCCTACTCTCCAGACTTAGCGCCCAGCGACTATTACCTGTTACTTAACCTCAAAAAATGGCTTGGCGGAAAAAGATTTAAGAGCAACGAAGAAGTTATCGAACCTGTAAATCAGTATTTTGAGGAGCTTGACGAATCTACGTTTAAAACTGGTATAACTAAATTAGAACACCGTTATGAGAAATGTATCAGTGTTGATGGAGATTATGTTGAAAAATAAAGCAAAAAAAATGTTTAAACATCGTTTTTCTTGGTCAGGCCGGAAACTTTTCACCCCACCCTCGTAGCAGAAATCTTCTCGTGATGAACCTGATAAACCGCCTTCGGACCCAACAAATTTGAATTCAATTTTAGGGGATGTTTGAGTACCAACGTTCAAAAAACCACGAGGAAATGGAATAATCTTGAATTGTTGCAATTTGGAGTTCGAAACTCAATTGTTTAAAGAAGTTGCTCAGTTAACGCGAAATAGTAAGAATTTGTTGAAATGTATTGAGGACATTTGCGAATAGGTGTTACGACTCCGTTAAGAATTTCAAGCACCTCGTTTGCGTGACTGTTCAGCAATTAATTATCGAAGTCAGGCTCTTATACACGGGCGACATTGCAGAAGTTTCAACAGACCTCTATATTATACTTAATACGACTGTCGCAACATAATAAAAATAGTAAGAATTGAATGGAATTAGGCGATAGATTTTTATTAATAATTTCAACGAAGAGTACAACTTTTTGTTTGTCACGTTATCGAGATATTCGTGAAATAAAACAGGAAATTTCAGCTGATTCGCGTAAAACGATGAAGCGTCCTACGGCACGTGGCAACGCTGCTGTCAAGTCAGACATTTTGAATAGGCGCCAAAATTTGAAACGCACAAACTATTGCTTCCTTGCTATGAATTTCTTACCGCGGTTTCATGAAGAGTACTTAAATATTTTGAATCATTCTTTACAGAAGCTGCAGTGCATGTCTTTCGGCATAACCTTCAAATCAATTACGGGTCGTCCGTCGACTGCGCATTCATTTTCCGGCTCAACTACTTTTTTCTGCCGCTTTCCAGGTTGTACTTCTACATGTTCGCCGAACAAAAAAATGGAATTCGCGAAGGATGTTTGACAGCTACGCGTTCACGATGTGGCGTTCGTATCTGAGCTCACAAGGAACATCCCTCAGGTGACACCCGTCGATTTTGTGCAAATTTGGATATGTTATAAAGCACCGAAAAGTAAGCGATACGTATTTTTTTATCGGCGAAAAAAAAACGGAAAAAATTAAGGGGTGAACCACCCCTATGTTAAGGGGTGGTTTCACCCCTTAATTTTTTCGTTTGCAATGTCACTATAGTGGATTTTTCATTGCTTCGGACTAGAAGAATTTTCGTTTTTGTTTCATTAAAATCGGTGGACTCCTCGTGTGTGAAACTGCTATGTTACCCCTAGAGATGTCTTTTTTCGAGGGGTGGTTTCACCCCTTAAACCCGTTTTTCCGCCGATAAAAAAATACGTATCGCTTACTTTTCGGTGCTTTATAACATATCCAAATTTCAACAAAATCGAAGAGTGTCACCTGAGGGATGTTCCTTGTCAGTGATAACAGTTACTGAGAACTAAGATGCGCGTTTGCCAGATTTCAACTAGGTTAATACCTTTTTCGCGATGTAAATAAACAAAAACGATTAATAACATTTCTTAACCGTCAATTGTATGCAATCCACATATTTGTTAGCTGAAATTTATTCATTTTACGTAACCGAAAATTTGATTATTTGGGGTTGGCAGCCGTTACAGGCGCCCGTGTTTAAGCATATGCGTTCCTCTCTTGTCTCCTGCCCCGCAAACACCCTCAGCAGTCTCCTTAATGCCAGAAACTCAGTTTGTCTTCATTGATAAATTATTTTTCGCAGATGAACAATTCGAAATGTAAACGCTTCTGCTTGTACAGCTGTATAAGAAATAATTAACCAAAGGAAGAGTGTCAATAAAAAAGGGCGTCGATTTTTCAGACGTAGGGAAAGTAAAGGAGGTGAAGAAGGTCTGGAAAGAGCTTTTGGTGTAGCGAAAGATCGCGTACAATGGCTATCGTGAAATCCATCGAGTGGTACAGAATCCTGATGCGAATGACTATATGTGCCTTCCTGTATGTGTGCGTTTTTATGTGTATACGAGATCGACCGTACAAGGACGTGAATGAACTTTGACCAAACCTCTAATACAATCTCCTCGGAATATCCGTTCCGCGCCATTTTCCCATCGTGTTGTTCGACCGAAAGAGAAAGGAAAGAAAAAAAACTCCTTTTACGACGCGAGGATCCAATACGACAGGATATGGATAGGAATTATTTATTGCCTGATCTTATTACGGTCCGTAAGTCAACTTTTGCAACATTTGCAGTATTTTAGGTAGCGATTTATTGAAGGAGCTGAGCTATTAAATTCTGTTTGATCTGACATGTATAGCGTTGACATAGGCAGGGATGAGTTACGATGAACTTCAAATACAATCTGATATTTTGTTACAATTGTCCAACCGGTGGATAGTTATCGTTTCTTGTATAATTCTCCTTTGTTTACCCCATTCTCTCCATTCATACCCCAACCAACCCCATCTAAGTACTGACGCATACATTACCATCATTCATTGGACATTCCCATTTGTCCAAGTTATTTTTTTCCATCATTGATCGTAGCAAAAGTTCCTGCATCCACTCGAGTAGGTATTCTTTAGGTTTTCTCAAAATCCCCTCAAGTTTGGATAAGAAGGATGACAGGTATACTTTACAAATGGAATCATCATCGAACTCGGGTAGTTTAGGCTTCTATTAGGCTTCAACCTTCACGTCAAGTCACGACTGTTAAAAAATGGCTCGATGCGGATGTGCATTTGGAAAATGAACTTCGATCGTTGGTTGAGATGCATGTTATTGAAATCCATCGATAGCCCAACTAAACGGCGCGAAAGTGGAAACGGTACTTGTCACCTCATGAACTTGTTCAACGCTGCACAGGACCAAAATACTTTTCTCGTGATAACCGTGAAGAAAAAAAGTGAGCAAGGGACGAGGACAGGACCTGCGGGAAAAATAGAATTCTGGAAAGAACGAAACGAGTTTTCGTGCGAGCAGGAAGACGTTGATGAAGAAACGTACAGGTGGATAAGACACAAAAGGGTGGAGTGGAATATGCGGAAAGTGAAGGCGAAGAATAAACGAGTTGGGGGTAGAAAAAGAGTCAGCTATGGGTGAAGGCGAGCGAGCGGGGTACGTTCATTGGCCATCGATTGTTGGCAGGTCTTCCAGTCTGAATAATCTCACATTGCATGCCTGGAAGGCCACAGAAAAGAGAGAGAGAAAAAGACAGGGATGGAAAGGAAGACAGGCAGGAAGACTCTAGTATGTCAATGACTGTGTAGCTGATACTTTTGTGACGCCAATAACCGTTTAGCCCCGACACCCTTGTGCCCTTTTTCTTCATAGTTTTCCGTGTTATTTCCTCGCCAACGCTTGCTCCCTGTTCCGGAAGGATCGGGAGGGAATTGTTCGTGAAGAAAGGGATGAAGACTACCCGCTATCCACAATCCACACCGTCGTCGGACGCGTATCAGAGTCAAAGGGGTTGGCTCTCTAGAATCGCCTCTCTCACTCACCCATCCCCAACACTAAATGGACCGCGGACAAACAAAGGGACTCAAGCTACAAAGGTTCGAGTGTAAAATTGTGCCGCTCGTGTCCTTCGACTTTGGAGGAGTTTACATCATATTCAGGCACGACGAGCGTGCACATGCAGAAGGAACAACAAAGGATCATCGCTGCTGTATGTCGCAGGAACACTTGGTTGACGACACACAGAAAATAGGTTATACAGCGAAAATGAGAAGTAAAAGGAGAAGTGAGAGGGCTAGAGAGAAAATGAAAAAACAACACCTTGGACTGATCTTTCCACGTCACCGATTCAGCTCATTCCTTTCACTTCAGATCTTCCGATCACTGCATTCTCCCAACCCGGACCTGGTGGCTCCATAATCCGAGATAGGGGTTTCACAAGTGAAGATCAAGCTTTGCAGAGTGGACAAACATCACCTAAAGATTTGCAATTGGAAAATCTCGTTGAAATAGTTCCTTCGAAAGCGAGTGAAGAATGAGTGGTCGGTATGCAACTGCAGTGATCTCTCATGTCAAGCATAGCTGGCCAAGACCAATATTTGAATGGGTGACCGTTCAACCGCGTTGAATACCGAGTGGGGAATACGATTTACCTTTTGATGGTAACACGACTGAACGCCAGTTAACCCTTCGTTGACACATTTACATTTGGCCACGGATTTGACACACTGGGTCAATTTAACCAGACAGTACTTCATCTACCTGCCACTAACAACCCTTTGGTCGGTTTTTATCGGAACCAAATCAGGTATACACCTTAAATGTTTCTTAAGACGCCTGCATAATTGAAATTCGGAAAGTAAACAATTGAATAGTTGTGAAAAATAATTGAAAATTTTCAATTTCGGGAAAGTGAGCATTTTAGCGAAAAAGTGAGCCAGGTAGGGTTAAACATAGCCAACTGTGTCGACACAGGCTTTTTACAGTTTCCCTGTGCCCTCGTGCGATCGCGGTACAGCGATTTACGAGAACACTCCGTCTCTCAAGAACTGGCAACATCGAAGCGCCAAAATCGGGATAAAAGTGAATGGCGACGCGAAAGCTCAAAGAGGCATACGAAGGAAAACTTGCAAAATTTAATCTCACCCTCGTCACTCACTCGATCGTTTCTATTACACAGCTCGTTCGCTGATGTTTGTTTTTCCACGATCATTTTAGGGTGCTTTTAACGGTAAGCATAAAAATATTTCCTCAAGTACGACTTTGATGAAGGATCGAAGCACGCCGCACTCCGGTCGAGTTTACAGATCACGTCGCGCATTAAGCAAAAATTTCGTAGCCCTAATGGAACGCATCTCGTGGCTGTGTACGATCTCCGCTATACGGCAAGTGCCAGTCATATATTGCACGGTAGAAAATCGTAAAGGCTGCAATAAGAGATGTTGACGTTGGTGTAAAACAGGCGAATGCGCTTTTCGTGTATTTCCGTTACCCTGCGATGATTTCACATGCAACGGCCTCATCTCAGCCTAAGTGGAAAAGAGACAGACTGAGAGAGCGAGAAAGAGAGAGATAGAGGGAGAGAGAGAGAGAGAGGAAGCGAGGGAGCGAGAGAGAGGGAGAGAGAGGAGGAGGGAGGGAGCGAGAGAGACAGAAAATCTCTATTTACACACGTGAGTGACGACAGACCAGAAAATGGTGCGTCGTCGCCCACGCGCGCACGAAACAGCATCCAAGAGAGAAGAGGAGAGAGCGGGAGAGAGAGACAAGACGAGAGATGTGCTGATGGCTGATGCTGCACTTCGTTGCCACGAAACTCGCATATCTCTCGCACGAGAGAGAGGGAGAGGCAGAGAGAGAGAGAGAGAGAGAGAGAGAGAGAGAGAGAGGGAGAGAGGGAGAGAGGGAGAGAGGAAGAGAGAGAGAGAGAGGCTTGCGGAATGTCGTTCACTATAAACGCGTCCTCCTCTTTTTTCAACGCCCCTCGTGACATCGCGCTTCCGTTCCGAAATTCCGAACGCACTCGATTGGGCACTCATTGCTCATCCACCGATCGGCAAATATTCTACATAACCTTCAAATCCTCGTTATCGGTGAAGATAAACATTTCCTATTTTTGACGCAGAGCCCGGTGAGTTTTCGATCCAAGTACCTCGAGATCTATTCCAAAAGTCGTATCGACCAATACTCGGATGGGAGACCGGTCAGCCGCGCGTTGGCGTGCGAGCCGAGTTTCCGATAGTGACACGAGTCAAACGCGGTGAAGGTACGGCTGCCTTTACCGGCGAAAGTTTTTCTCCGTTTCCCCGAGTCCTCTTGAAAATGCACCAGGGTACACGGAGGAGCATTGGAAAATGACAATATCGCCGAGATATCGGAGGCAACACTTTTTGGGCCAACGATTCGAAATTGGAAAAGCAAAGGTCCACGTTATGCACACGTCTATATATATATATATATATATTCGCCGCGTACGAAAGCACAGAGAATGTATAAAAAGAGGGTCCTAAAAAGATGATTGAAACGCTTCGCAACGAGACGGCTATGAGAAGGGGGCGGGGGTAGTTGTCGAGAAAAGAGAATTAGATAGGGAAAAAGAAATGGGAGAAGAAAGAAGTGAGGAGTCTTGTCGAAGAGCCGCTCTGGCCCTGGCCCTCGCTTTTCTTTCTCTCTCAGGCCATTATCGTCACGGTTCTTTGAATAATTTAACAATTATGATGGAAGTCTTCGGTACAAAGGGGGCGAGTTGGAGAGAGGCAGAAAATTCTTCGCACCGAGCTCAGGTACGAAGGAGACGAAAAGAAGGAAGAATAAGGGTCGCTCGGATGAGGACGGTGGATCGTGGAGCACGGAGGGACTCAAGTGCAGAGCGAGAAGAAGAGGGAAAAAAATGGCGAACGCGTGAAAAGTGAAGACGCAGGGGAAAAAGAGTGTAGCAACGAGATCGCGTGCAAAGGCGAGAGCACAAGGGAGGATTGGGTGTATTTTAAAATGCGGAAACTCGGGCGAGTCTCGCCGAACGCGAAGAAACGCGCCCTGCCGCTTTGGGAAAAGTTTTCCCCGTCGAGACGTCACTCGTATTTTTCGTATGGCCGTACATTAATCTTGAAGTTCTCTTGGTCCGTCTGCCTGACTCTCTCTCTCTCTCTCTCTCTCTCTCTCTCTCTCTCTCTCTCTCTCACCCCTTCGCGTTTGCTACTCCGCAAAAAGAGATGAATGCATTTGCAAAATAGAGGCGAAATATATGAATGTATTAGCGAATTTTTGCCTGCGGGACATGGCGAACGGACGAACCAACGGAAAACAAATATAAAGATAGGTCGGAGTGAGGCATGAGGATTATGTGGAAATGATGAATTTGCAGCCCCCCTGGTGAATTATTATTTCCAATGTCCCTTCGCCAGCCCTTGAGGGCTTTCACGTACCAGCCCTTTTACTTTGAGGGGTTATGCTTAGTTGTAAAATCCAAAAAATAACTTTTTTTTTAATTAATATTTTTTCACAGTATATCTCATAAATGTTCCCTGAAAATTTCAAGCTGATCGGATCGAAATTGACAAATTTATAGGCTATGTTGACACCCGTCGGAACGCTCGAAAAATCTAAAACTACTGCATTGATCTTTCTGAAATTTTTACAGCTTCTTCTAGATGTGAAAATCTCGGATTGGTCGATGGATTTTTTCCAATGTATAGGGGAGAGTACAATGTATCACGGGGCACCGTCAGCTAGATACGATTTTTCGGAGGTTTGTACGTCGTAATTTCCGAAATTTTTTGTGTTGTACCGCGACTTATATTTGGTTTCGTCAGGCCTAAGTCGATAGCAGTTCACAAAGAATTATTGAAAATTAAAAATTGATTTGAGGCTTGGAAAAAAAATATATCGCTCGCCAGAAAAACGTAAAATATAACGTAACTTAATGTAGCGGTTCGGGTTTTCGGTCCTAATCGATAATTTTATTATTCACGATGAGCTCAGTGACTTGTGTTTTTCCATTCGTAGTTTAATTAATAGTTATTTTCATCAATAATCAAATATTTAACCAGTGGGGTACAATGTATCACCGAGATGTGGGCCACAATGCCCCGACTCCCAATGAGGAAACAAAGAAGTGACGACGCTCCGAAGAAGCGCAATGTGTCAGGGGCCGCTGCAACGAAGTGCGATTTGTAAAAATAGGACGTTCCTGTGATATTACTGATTTTATCCTGATACTGATATACTGATTTTGTTTGGGTTCTTACTGTATGTGTAAAAATCTGTCATCTATGTTAGAAAAATATGAGTTCCATCTGCCTCATTGTACCCTACGTTTCGCAGTAGTTGACACACTGTACTCACGTATATGATACATTGTACCCCACCTATGGGGTACAATGAGCCAAGCCGCACATTTTTTTTTGATCTCATTATTTTGGCATTTTAAATCTTTTTTCTAAAAATATGGAAGCTTCATTGTACGCCCAAAGGTCTAAAAATCAGTTATGACCTCTTTTTTATAATCAGACTACCTAGATTAAAGTAAAAATTCATTAGAAAAAAGTGACACACCTTCCTAATTTCGATTTAATGAACGAGTTGATTTGATGACACACCTTCCTACTTTCGATTTGTTGAACACACACCTTCGTACTTTCGATTTGATGAACTCAGATGATGACACCCTCCTACTTTCGATTTGATGAACAAAGTGCCCATTTTTCGCAAATATCTAAACTTACTTTGAACATGCGCCATTTGATTGAAATTTGATATTTTGGAAATTCCTTCGATTGATCATAGGATAAACTAATGTACTAACGAAATTTGTTTGATTTTTTGAGTTACATAATCTGGTTCAAAAGGGCATTGCTGACGGGAAAGACGTTTTCGAGAGCTGCTTCCCGTATACCGGCTGTAAATCGATCGTAATTAATCCTACGTTGACACACTGGGTCATTTCGACCCGGACGAATTTCAAATAAAATGCTCACTTACCCAAAATTGGTATTAAAAAAAAAAAATGTTTCCAACAATTCAATTTCATACTTTCCAAATTTCAATTTTGCAGATATATGAAGAAATGTTTAAAGTGTATCCCTGATTCCAGAAGTGTTTCCCGAAATTGAAAATTTTCAAATATTTTTCACAACAATTCAATTGTATACTTGCCGAATTTCAATTATGCAGGCGTATTAAGAAATATTTAGGGTGTATACCTCATTTTTTTCAATAAAAACCGACCGAAGGGTTGTTAATGGCAGGTAAATCAAGTACTATCGGGGTCAAATTGACCCAGTGTCTATAAATCGTGACCAGATATAAGTGTGTCGACAAAGGGTTAAATATATTAGTACGAAAAGATTAAAGAATGTTCTTGAGATGACACTTTTTCAAATGCCTAATGTTTGTACAAATCTATCATCGCGATGTTCTATTTTAAAAATCCCAAAAATGATCTGTTTTCGAGTGTTGCAGAAATGCATATCCCCTTAAATCTACAACTGTACAATACGCAGGGTCTTAGAGACCCCTCGGGGGAGGGGGGGGGGGGTGTTGCACACAGCCACTCCTCCCTAACGCCACGAGTCGGATTTGCACGAGGGCACAGGGAAACTGAGGAAAACCTGTGCCGATACAGGCGACTCCGCTTGGTCATTGGCGCGCAAGTCCGCCGCTACGCGGTCACCCATCCAAGTACTGGCCTGGACCACGGCAGATCGCCCAGACCGCACGACGACCGCCCCCTACCGTCGCCTGCTCTCCTCAGCGAATTAATATTTTATTAATAAGACGTTGAGACCGTCGTGTGATGAATAACGAAATTGCAGCTAAATCTCATTAACCCCGCTTTATTAGAAATAAGCCACTGCAGGTTCATTGGATTTTCAAGATTACAGGAGTATATGTAATAAAACAGGTAAATGTGCCAAAGCCATTGTTGAATCTCGGGTTTATATACCGAACGAAATTAGCGCGCATATTTTGATATTTTATGGTGCAAACTAATGAGATTTTAGTGTACTTCGTTCGGGATTCACTCGTTGATCAGCACTATATCAATCTTTTGAAATGAGATGCAGAATAATTGAGTCCGTAATTAATTACTTCCAGCTCTCATTATCGATGCACTGCATGTACTCTTCCAACCTTTTGTTATGCCTCTCTCCACAAAATGAATGCACAATTAGCATAGAAAATGTAATAAATAATTCATTTACCCTACAATGCCATGCTGCATTGTTCGCATTGCCATTTGCCATTTTTTTTAAACTATTGAAAGAGAAATCAAATCGTGCCATTCTAATGAATTTCTGCTGAACTTTGACGAATAGGCTGAGCGTACGTAACAATATCGATACGAGATAATTTTAATTACTCGTTTATATCGACGGAATGAAGAGAACTGCGAGGCTTCGTGATGATCTTGCATAGTATTGAGATTTTTTGGGGGGATCTGCTAATGATATGATAAAGATCCGGCAATTAATAAAAATATATAGTTCCGAAAAGCCCATACCGCCGGTCAATTTGGAATTTCATGTACCCCTGTATTTCGACTCGCTGATCACGAATATTATAGTGAAAACACCCGCAAATTTGATTTTCAAGGTCAAAAGTCACAAAAACTGATTTTTGAAAAGTTTTTTCTCTTTTATTTTAATAAATGTCGATTCTAGAGAAAAATGTTTTCTACCAAAGTTGTAGCCTATGAAAATATTGGTATTTTATGTTCTATACAAATTTTGTCTAAAACCATTCCGTTTCGAGAAAAGTGGGATAATGCTCCAATAAGCACATTTTGCTAAACTCCATTAGTTTTGATATTTTCTGCTTACTCACTTTACCGCGAGAAGTTTGGAGTTTGGTCTTTTAAATGCAGTTTAGTCTTTAAACCCAAATCAAATATAAACAAAATAAAAAATAAAATACAAAACGAAGGAAAAAACAAGTATGCACTTTAAAGACTAAACTCAAACCTCCCTGCGGTAAAGTGCGTAAGCAGATAACATCGAAACTAATGCGAGTTTAGCAAAATGTACTTATTGCAGCATTATCCCATTTTTCTCGCAACAGAACGGTTTTCGACAAAAACTGTATAGAACATAAAAGATCAACCTTTTTATAGACTACAACTTTTGTAGAGAACATTTTTCTCTAAGATCAACATTTATTAAAATAAAATAGAAAAACTGTTAAAAAATCAGTTTCTGTGAGTTTTAACCTTAAAAATCAAATTTGCGGATATTTCCACTATCACATTCGTGATCACCGAGTCAAAATACACGGGTACACTAAATTCCAAATTAATCGGCGGTATGGATTTTTCGGAACTACACTCTAGTAAAATCCTATGATTCAACCAAAATAATTACAAATTAAAAAAAAAAAAAAAAAATTCTTTAAAGAATTTTAACGAACTAGGCGATGTCTACGCGAAACATTGAGCTTCCGAATTGCTCTATGTCGGGTTCGCCTTTTCTTTCAATAGAACCAAGGCTCATTAACGAAGCTTTAGCAAACATTTTTTTTCGTGCATTTAATAGTGTTTCGGACGTTTTTATGGGCACAGTGAATCATCAAGTTGTATACTCTTGACAGGCCGGAAGTAATTTTCCGTTCTACGAAGTTCAACAATAGACTTCCGAGTTTCGTGGGCTTAATGCACGTGTGCATCGTTCTCCGATCGTGGCAGGATGCGCTTTGAATTTGATACAGTGCGGGCCATTCCACGTCGAATGGAACAGCCTGTTCGTGCGCAGGCTGTCATTTTTTCTATTTTTTCACTGCGCTTCGGAAAATACTCGAAACAAAAACGAAGCTCCGAATGAGAAAGTGATTGGCATCGTTTTTCATTAGTATTCGAAAATTCTAGGATCGACAACAACTCTGTCCTTTATTTCTCTATTCTTAGACATATTTCTCCTTAAATATCTCTATTCTGGAGCAGGTTTAATCAGAAACATTTCTATTCCAAAATATCTCATGTCTAAAATATTTCTCTGCCGAAACATCTCTATTCGTAAAGATCACAATGCCACAATATTTCAGTTCTGAAATATTACTGCTCTTAAGTATCTCCATTCCACAATTTTTCGTATCCGAAACTTTTCTATTCTTAAATATCTGTATCTTCAAAATCTCATGTGACATCCAAAACATCTGTATTTCGAAAATTTCATCTCAGAATATCTCTCTTCCGAAATATCTCTATTCCATGCGTAATGTTGCTTTTATTATATTGGCCATGAATAAAACAAGTGCAGCGCAGCGGCTCTTGGAATAGAGATGTTTCGAAAGCGAGATATTGTGAGATGAAATGGTCGGAATACAGATGTTTTGGATGTCACATGAGATTTTGAAGAATACGGATATTTAAGAATAGAAAAGTTTCCGATACGAAAGATTTTTGAATGAAGATCTTTAAGAGTAGTAATATTTCAGAGCTGAATTATTGTGACATTCTCGGCAGAGAAATGTTTTAGACATGAGATATTTTGGAATAGAGATCTTTCTGATTGAGCCTGCTCCAGAATAGAGATATTTAAGGGGCGATATATATTTAGACAGGAAAAAAATAAGCAATGTTGAGTAATATTTTAAACTCAGAAATAATCATTCTACAATTGTCAAACTTTAGGTATACTTTGATAGGATATTTAACTACACGAAACAATTTTTTAAAATTAATTCATCGTCAAAATGGCGGAGCTGTGGCCGAGTATTACAGCAAGGTCACCGCGGGAGTTGCGAATCGGTGTGCAGTCTAGCTTCCCGTAGACTTTGATTTGCAAAAAAGTTCAAAC
The DNA here is from genome assembly GCA_964007375.1 of Ophion obscuratus. NCBI lineage: Eukaryota > Metazoa > Arthropoda > Insecta > Hymenoptera > Ichneumonidae > Ophion > Ophion obscuratus. The sequence goes on along the minus strand of OZ023318.1, from coordinate 29,802,284 downwards.
ATTTTTTCAGTTAGAACATGTATAGTTTCTATGTGACGGTAATTAAAATGAAGAAAATGCAAATTTGACGAAATGGCACGCATTTACAAAAAAAATCAACATTTCACGCAACATTTCTGTAAAATGTGGATTAAAAAAGTAGCTTTTTTTCCAATTTTTCAAAAACAACTTTCGTCAAGTAGAAGATACCAATATTATCAATATTTCCACCAAGTTTCAACTCAATTGGCTTAATAGTTTTTGAGTTATCCTGCACGCCAATTTCGATAATGCAGTTATGAGAAAAACGCGTTTGAAGTTCACGCCCGCTCCGGATCCGAGCGGTGAGGCACAGCGTTGACGGGCTGTAACGTTTGAAGTTTTGCGAATTTCCCTTTGAAACTTTGGGAAAATATTCTACATATATAGTTCTATCGTTTGAAGAAAAAAAAAAGAAATCTTAGGCATTCAAAATGCTAAAATAAATTTTAGGCATCAATAGTCTCGACTAGAGATGTTGTATGCCGAAATTTCCTTCAGGAGATGAAAAATTATTTCATTTTTTCCGGAGTGCCGGGTTTTTCACAGTTGCCCTGTGCCAAGTGTAAGCAATTTTTGGACCAAAGTTGATCATCGCGTGGCGTGCTTCTCGGATGATTTGACTCGGAAGGCCCTTTGTATACAGCCACACACGAAGATATGCACACAGACACAGGCGTATGGCGAATGCAGCGCTAACAAGCTCACTCGAGAGTATAACAGAGCTCTGGACGAGTTTTCGGATACGAGGACGCGCGGGTGCATGTCTATCCGTACGACGAGATATTCTCTCTCGGGCGAGGAGAGCGCAGCGAGGCTTGCGGAGATCACCGCGGAGACTCTATCACAGAGAGAGGATTGCGTAACTACGAGAGTACGCATACGGAGGACAGAATGAGAGTGAGAGTGAAAGAGAGACAGGAGAGAGCGTGAGAGAGAAAGAGAGAGAGAGAGAGAGAGAGAGAGAGAGAGAGAGAGAGAGAGAGAAGTGAACGCTACACCGACTGACCCACATACACGAGCTTTATTTAAACCGCGGAGAGTTTATCCTCTTCGGTGCTTTTAGTCTCGACTTTCGTCTCCTCGTTTCCGTGCATGCGACAAGAGTACATTTTCTATAGACGGTGCAGTATACGGCTGAAAAAAAATAATGATTACGATAATGCAGCAAGCTATAAAAGTACATTCGCACACGCCTGCGCCCAAGCAAATGAAGAGTTGAGAAGCCTGCATGAGCCCGAATTTTTGGAAATACGATTCCTTTATTGCATAGCTCAAGGGGGGAGATTCAGGCGAGGAAAAAATGGATTTTTTAGGAAAGGTTGCTTCACCATTCTTTAGACCTAAGGTATGTTTTAAAGTATGTTTTAAACTAAAGTTAAAAATAAAAGAGAAGAGCAATGGTCGCTATTTTCAGGATTAATTCGAAAAATATCGATGATAGAGAAAAAACTGTAATGACCAAAGTTGTAGAGCACTCGATTTCCTACAAAATTAGTCATTGCCATTTTCACTTAAAAATTGTAAATCGGAGAGTTATTGAACAAAAACAGTTTCCCATTAAATTTAAGACGACGATATTAACTGAACGTAAGCTCAGCCCAGAATGAAACTTGCACATGTTGATTTACACTAATGAAAGATAATTCAGTGTAAATTTCAGCAGGATGAAACTAGTCGTTGGGGTTCAAAAATCAAAAAATTAAAGATTTTTCTTTTTTTTTAGTGTTGTAGAACTTGGAAAAGTTTGAATTCCTTACCAAAATAGTTTATAGAAAAACGCATCTTTTTTTGTAGAGGACATTTTTCCCACGACGGGAAGATCACTACGATATGATCATTTGAAAATTTATCACGATAAAAATCTGAAAAAAGTGCCACGTACTCAAAATATATGATACAAAAACATCACCAACTTTGAAAAAAATTGAAGATGGTCAGGCTGTTAGGCCATTCGAAAACACTTGGAATATGTCATATATATATATTTTTAAATATAAATATCATTACAATTATAAAATATAAATATAAATTATTTTAAAAACGTGTAATTTTGAAAACACATTACTCTTTGCATTTTTTGCCTTCAGAAAAATCCTCTTTGCAGCGAAAAGCTCATGCATAGCTTCGCTAGTCGACAATGTTCTTTATCGTCTAGTAAGACTCGTATGCAGATACGAATTGCAGTGAACAGCGAATTTTTCGATCGCGTGTGGCGTCGACCGCCAAACATTTTTTTGCCCCATCCAACGAGAGATCCTAACTCAACTGATTTGCCACGTGTGAAAGTAAAGTTGCTTTTTTTTCTGCTCCGCTGTCAACGAGACACTCCCCAGTCGTAGCAGGGAGTTACACGTAATCGGAAGCGTTCTTCCGCGAGACGATTATCGTGCATATTTGATGACCAGTCGCGATACCCAAACGGCGTCGGAAATTATCGTCAAGCTCCATCCGTGTTACGAGCGGCAATTTTCTACCCAACCCCGTCTTTTTTCTTTCGTCGACTCATCCTGCCCGTTTTTCGAAAACCCGGCTATTCGTTCTCCGCACGTACACTTTTTCGTATACTCTTTTATAGCCGACACCTCGATGTGCACCGCCGATAGTGTTTCGGTGCGGGTGTCGAAGTGTACACGTACACGGCCGAGAACGGATAAATATTTCAACGAGCGCGAGCTAATGGACATGCTGGACAATGGAGGGAGCTTTTTGCGCAGTGATGTACAATATTCAGATCCACGCGTGTCTACGGGAGTGTATTCAAAGTTGTAGGAGCACTTCGAACCCTTCTCTGATTATCCCTCCGCTTCGGTCGATCTCCCTATATATATATACGAACGTACATTACGAGGCTTGAACTATATCGAAAGCTTATGTACATAGGTATATATGGGAGGGACGAAAGCGAGGGATGGTTTTTTTTCATCAGGTAAAGTCGTTTCACCTGCCCCCAATGGGCAATAGGCAGATCGTGCGATAGAATTGAGTAATGTACCCTCGGATTTCCGGAAATGTTTGACTCAATGCACTTCTTCAAATAAACAGGCGTAGCAACGAAATTCAGTCAAGATTCTCGTCTTCAAAAATCGATAGTGAAAAATGTATTGAGACGAACAAAAATGAATCGCTTTTATTTTTGTCGCATTATCATTCCAAACGTCTTTCTCTCTTATGCTCTTCTCTCGCGCTGCTTCTCGTTCTCTCATGTCTCATATTTATTTTCATTTTGCTTCGTTTTCCATTCGATTTTCGATCGCATTATGAATAGTAATTCGGTCTATCGTAATTTCTTGTATTTTGGGTTTGCGATGCTGTTTGTTTTCTGTCATCTTTGGGTATTTTTTATTTATTTTGATTACTATGCGTTTTCGATACCGCTATGTTGTGGTATCATTCCGCGCTTGCGATACTGTTATTATTATTTTATTATTATCATTTTGTATTATTTTCATTTGATGCTTTTGCGACACTTTTATTTTTTGTTATCTACGAATATTTTGATTATTTTGCGCTTGCGACTGTTATTTTCTGTTATCTTTAATTATTAGATTATTGTGCGTTTATGACAGCGCTATTTTTGCCATTTTTGGTATTTTCATTTGCATCGTTATTGGTGTATCTATATTTGCCCGAAAGTTTAACCGGGGCATAATAAATTATATCAATCGATCAATCAAAAAATCTCTCTTTCCCTTTTCCTTTTTCTTTCTCTATCACTCTTTCTGATTCTCTCCGTCTCTCTTTATTCCACTTGCCCACACTATCGCTCTTGCTTTTGTCTTCTCTCTCTCTGTCTCTCTATCTTATCTAACAAACGTACCGTTTCGTTATATTCGGTTGCCCGCTCGTATCGCGGCACTTCTGAAATTGGGTGAAAATTTGTGAGAAACAATCGGAGTACGGCCCTTGATACGTCGGAGATATACGGGTAGAAATCCGCGCGGGTTGCGATTTAGCGACGTCACGGTACTGACAAGTTTGGAAAGTAGGTACTTTTATTTCTTTGCGGCGGAAAAACTTTCCGAACAAACTAATTGGAATCGTTGTTTTTTTCGCTGCTTTTTCGCCGAGTACATAGGCATGTGGAATAGTAAGGAAAACATAGCGTTGTAAGAGCCTTTGAACACACGAGCACGGACACTCATGCGAATATACACATACATACAAACATATATATATATAGGATTATGTGTATATGTATATCGCCGAGTTTGTCGCCATTGGCCGAAATCCCATTTCGTACGTGACCTTCGAGCCCATCGGCTCGTGTGCGTGATCGGCACAAGATGGTTCTTCTGGTTGCTAGGGAGAAAGCTCACAAATAAAAATTCTAGCTTGCGTTTCAATCATCAGAGTAAGAAAATACACAGGGGAAGGAATTTTGACATGTCACATCAAAATAATGGTCATCAGCACATTTGGCTGTTTTGAGGACAGACCTTAATTTTTTTTCACCCAAATTGTGGTTTTGTGCTAGTACTCAGAAAATATTGACAATTTTACAAATACCCACTCCATAGTCTTGTTTTTCCTACAGACTAAATAATGTGGCATAAAGAGATTCTAATTGGGGTGGAAGGCTTAATAATGTTTACCAAGTCTATATATATATATATACATATATTAGGGTGATTCGTTTCAGGGTAACTTTTTTTTCTGACCCATCGTGCTCGAAAACCTTTAGTTAGTACCCAAAAACGAAGTTTCGTGAAAGGGGGGTGTTGTCAAAAAATATTTAGAGGTCGCGAATCAAAATTGAAAGTTTCCCATTTGACTTGCATTAAAAAAAATGTTTTTCTCATTATTAGTGTTACCATTCCGCGAATTTTGATATCGCGATATTTTCCAAGTGGGTTTTCATAGGAAATATGATTACAATAAAGTTCATTGAGCCATATCCGTAAATTCAACCGTTTCAGCGGTATCATTATTTCAAGTGAATATTGTATGAAAATATATATGCAAACGGCTTTAACGCCTAAGCTATTAGATATATCGAAAAAAATTCAAATGTGATCTATGTAGAGAAAGTAATTTGCTACAAAAAAGTCTTATAAGCCGAGCCCGTAAATTCAACTCTTTCTCACCTATAGGTGGATGAAGTATAATCGATTTTTTTTGTTTAAAAAAAATCTATTTATTTTACTTCATCCACCTATAGGTGAGAAAGAGTTGAATTTTCAGGCTCGGCTTATAAGACTTTTTTGTAGAAAGTTACTTTCTCTACAAAGTTCTCATTTGAATTTTTTTCGATATATCTAATACCTTAGGCGTTACAATCGTTTGAATAGATATTTTGCACAACATTCACTTGAAAGAATGATGCCGCTGAAAAGGTTGAATTTACGGCCATGCCTCAATGAACTTTATTGTGGAATATCATATTCCCTACGAGAACCCACTTGGAAAATATCGTGATATCAAAATTCACGGAATGGTAACACTAATAATGAGAAAAACATTTTTTTCAATGTTAATCAAATGGGAAACCTTCAATTTTAATTCGCGACCTCTAAATATTTTTTGACAACACCCCCCTTTCACGAAACTTCGTTTTTGGGTACCAGCTAAAGGTTTTCGGGCACGATGAGTCAAAAAAATGTTGCCCTGAAACGAATCACCCTAATATATATATATATATACACACACACACACACACACGTACAAGCATAATACGCGTATTGGGGAGCTCAAAAGAAAGAGAGAGAGAGAGAGAGAAAGAGATACAGCGGAAGGGAGAGGCTTTGCATATGGAGAAGACCATGAAACTAACAAGGAAAGGTTGCGAGGTCGATCTCTCCGATTTCGATTAAATTTGGCATGCTTGAAGAATGGGTAAAAATAGGCGATATGTATTTTTTTTTAATCTGCGGAACCCGATTTGTAAGGGTAGAAATGCACCCTCGAAAATGGGGGTGTTTTTCGTCGATAACGTTTTAACGGTACGAGATATGAAAAAAATTCGAATAACAACAATGTTTACTTTTTTCGTGTACTATACATTGGAGATGAGAACGATAACGTCATCGACAAAAAACGAAAACACCCCTATTTTCGAGGGTGCGTTTCACCCCTTAAAAATCGGGTTCCGCAGATATAAAAAAAATACGTGTCGCCTATTTTCACCCATTCTACAAGCATGCCAAATTTCATCGCAATCGGAGAGATCGACCTCGCAACCTTTCCCTGTAAGTATTCCGAATGTTCGATAGACAGTTGACGTTTAATCGAATTGCAAGGAGATTAAAGTACAACCAGAGCCACAATCAGCAATTGCGAACTTTGCAAAGTGGAGCTACGGTCAAATGGAGATTGGTGAGTCGAATTCGGCGAATCAAAGTGAATCAGAATTTGCAAGCCTCCAGGCTGTCGACTCTGTTGGAGCATACGAGAAAATAATGATAGTAATAACGGTATTAATAACATAGGGTAGGCTGGGGTCAATTGGAAAGTTTTTGAGAAAATCGGTTAATGTGACTCCATTTTATACCCTATCTGTTTGATAATGGGGTTTAATTATAGCTAGATTATCTGGCTAAATTGTTGCATTGTTGATTTCGCTTCTCATATGAGCTTAACATAGGTAGAAGCTATTTAGAAACTCTCGGAAAACGTTTCATTTGACCCTGTGTCTGGGTCAATCGAAACAGCGCCCGAGGTTAGTTAAAATAGGTGTGTTCAGCTGATTGAACTAATGTTTTTACTAAAGCCAGGTACTGTTAAGGGGTCTTCTCGATCTCAGACGCTAAAAAAGCTATTTTCATGATTTTATTTTATAGGTTTATATTATAGATATTGATATAAAAGTTGATACACTTAAAAAGTACACTTTCGGAAAAATTTTAAACGATTATTTATTTATTCAAGCCATTTTTTATGGACGAAAATGGTAGTTAAAAAAAATTCCTGAAAAAATGTGGGTCTGCGCTGTTGATTAAATCTCAGAGACGCATCTTTCGAAACGGAGAAATCAAACGGTTTTAGATTTAGTACGTTAATGGCTATAGCGCATATCAAACGATTTTGATATATGCAAAAATAACAAAATGACGGACATTTTTCGAAAAAATAAAAAAAACCTTTTTTCACTGTTTTTTTGGCAAAAAAATAGTAAATAGCATAATTTAAAAAAAATCCTTTATATGCGCGATAGCTATAGTTGTAAAGAATATGTGGTCAAAATTTCATAAGCATCGGTTCAGTAGTTTCGAAGATTTTATCAACAAGCCGTCGAAAAACGTTGTTTCGAGAAAAGCGCGCTTAAAGTTTGTTTGGATCACATAAATACATAAAATTTTTTTTTTTTAAATGTATTTCAAAAGTATTTTTATTAAGTATAACAACTTTTATATCAATATTTATAAAATAGCCTTTTTTAGCGTCTAAAATGAGAAGACCCCTTAATGATGTATATGGAGCGATAAAGTATATTTGTCCTGAATAAAACTTACTTTCAATTAAAATAATCAGTTTTATTGCCTTTCATTCCAGTTTTAGTATCACTAAAGGTATTGTAAGTTTCCTCAATATTATTTGACTTTTCGCACGATTCCTCGACATCTAAAAAATAAAACAAGATTTGCTAAACTCGCTTGCGAATAAAATGTTTTTCGAAATGAGTTTTCCAAATCTTCTTTTATTATTTAGATGCCAAGAAATCGTCCCAAAAGTAAAATAATATTGAAGAACCTTGATATACCTCCTACTTATTTTTCGGACGATTTTTCCACACTTGCTTGCGTATGAAATGTTTGTTCGGGGTCAATAGAAACACGTTTCAATTGACCCCCAATAAACATTTCATACGCAAGCGAGTTTGCCAAATTTTGTTTTATTTTTTAGATGTTTGTTTCAACTGACCCCGCACCCTCGCTTCAAATAATTGATCAAACAGCAAAAAAAACCTGAATGTTGTCGATAGTCACTGACCACAATAAACTCAACTAGGCCATTCATAGTAATGATGATTGTAAACAACGCTGTAAAAGGAACAATAGTTTTTGAGCAATATGCAAGATACACGGAGAAAAATAAATCGTTGAACGTGCAAAATGCATTTTGTTGTCTCGAAATTTTGTTGTTTTAACAGTTGCTCAGACGTGCTAAATAAGCTACAGCGCACACCACTAAAATTCTCAGTTAGATTAACAAAACATTTGTAATGCCAATCAAAAATCAAGTTGAACGTATTTAAAGATACATTTTGTTAAACCAACTGAATTTTGGTTGGATGAACGAATTTTTTTTTTCAGTGTACAAATCTGCAAAAAACTTACTTTCCGTGTGGCAAAAAGTGGTGCACCCACATCAGAATGTCCGACACACAGTGAGCGACAGGTTCCAATACACAAAACCATCCCTGCCCCCTCTGGGACCTGTCACTAACCGTCTTCGAGTTGTTCAACTTGTTTCATTTGACCCATGTTTCTATCGACCCCAGCCTACCCAAGTTGCATCATGGCAGCAAGATTTTGCGTCTCCGAATGCCCATAACTCATGGATTCGACGCGATGTGGAAATTCGAAAAGCGAGATGGAGGGAGGGTTGGGGGTGGATTTGGGAGCGAGGTGGAAACGGGCGAAAATCATATTCGGTCGTTGCCGACCTCTCCCTCAGGAGGTAACATATAATCTCGATGCCCAAGGCAGTTGTACGACCTCACGTGTGTACATATATATATATATATATATATATTATGAATGTTACATCGCGGCAACACGAAATGTAACGTTGGCGGGGTCGAACGTGAAATTGCACTCCGGCCACTTGTAATTCTCGATGCACTCGGACGATCGTGGCAGAATCGTCGACGTTTCTACCTCCGAGTTTCTGCAGGGTTAACTGCGTTACCGGGAGAGCTTCGAGGGTTGAAAACGCCAGCAAGAATATACACCTATCGATTGAAGAATGTGAGAATAGTGTACATTATGTAGGAATGAATTGTTAACCTTTCTACGATGAGCTAGTTGGTTCCTATGGACCGACGACTTTTTTCGGTGCTTCGAATGATTTAAGGTAGTATTCTCACCAAGGCGTTTTTGGATGGGTGTCAAAATGTCGAATGCCCAAATATAGAACGACAAAGTTTTCGAAACAACAGAATTACGAACTTTCAAAATAACGAAAGTTAAATTATTCGAAATTTTATCCTTTGACCGATGACGAAAATGAATAACTATTACACAAAAGGACTATTTATTCGAGAGCTCATTTATTCGAGAACATGTATTCATATAGTCTGCAGTTTGAGTCATGCAAATACAGATTCGAACAATCTACTACATTCATGTCTCCGAAATAGAAAACAGTTAGTAAAAGTTAGAAAAATCGATTTTTTGTTGTTGTCTTTTCTTATAGTTAAACATTTCAAGAATATAATCCCAAAATGTCAAGTCAATCAGAGCAAAACTCTCGAAGTTATTGACTGTTTAGTCCCGCTCCTCTAATACTGTAGCTCCGACAGCTAAAACTTCAAACGCGTTTTTCTCGAAACCACTTTTTCAAAGTCCGTTTTCACTGCCATGTGGAAACGACATGACCGATTTATTTCAAACTTGGTACACACTTTCTACATATAAAATACGTCCTCCCAACGGTTAGTTTGAGATTTTTTTTACATTAAGGGGGTTTTTCACCCCCGAAATAGCGGAATTTTTCGTAAAAAATAGCACTTTTCACTTTACGTGGCTACCAAAAATTTAGAAATGAAAAAAAAATATCAAAGACCGTTGGGGGGAGGATTCGATGATACTTTGACTAAATTTTAATGGTACTTGATTTCAGATAATTTCTAGCTGAGATACAGTGAACACCGCAAATCGTGTTTTTCCAAAGGCGTCTTTGGAAAAGCTTTGTCATCGGCCTGTTTTTGGATATTTTCGCGTACAAATTTCACGGAATGTTCTTGAAATGACACTTAACACTGTACAAAAGGTTTCAATAAATTTACTCTATCCATATAGATGAAAAAAATACGCAGAAAAGTGTTTTTTTCACGCTGAAACCCCTACCCTCCCCTTAATGAATTCGAAATTGTAAACTGTCGTAATAGTTACAATTCGACGATTCGACGTCTCGAATTATTTGGTGTATATATATAGGCGAATCGATATTATATCTTTTATTATTTTCTTAAATCTGATATTTTTTTTCGCTATAAATGAACTTCGAGATTTTTGTATTCACAATTTCGATTAGCTATTTCACAGACTATCATAAGTTTGATCTATCTATATTCGAGCGTTCGTCATTACTGAATTCGAAATTTCGGTCCTTCTGAATATTGATCGTTCGAATTTCCGATCCCCACCCGCGTTTTTCTATAGATTTATTTATTTATTTTGAGGACTCATTCAAGCCACTAAAGTGTCTCACACTTAAGTGCAATTAGCTGCAAAATTTCACAAGGATTCAGCGTTCTGAATTCGAGATATAGGCAATCAGAGATTACACGGTTTTACCCGTGTTCTTATGGGGAACGGTGGGAAATTCCACATGTCGTGCAATAACGTCGAAGCTTTTCTACAGTTTTTCTTAAAACATTCTCAATTACAGAGGAACATATGACGATGTGGGTGAAAAAAAGTCATAAATTTTGACCCTCTAGTTTCAGAGATATAGCGATTTAAATGATGCAATGCTTAGCGACGCGGCAGATGTTTTATATTTAATTTTTTACATTATTATATATATATATATATACACATATATTGCTAGGTCAAAGTTAATAAATTAATTTAAATTTATTAGTTAAATTTCACCTAGCAATTAATAAATTAATTTCTAGGTAAATGAATTAAATAAAAAATTCGTTGAGACAATAAAAAACTTCTATTATAAATTCATCGAAGTGAAATTCATCAATTCCACGATTCACGATACGATGTCCCACATTTTCGTTGTTCATAACCTCTACATGGTTCTTCTTTTCGTTTTTCGTTTGGCAAATTTGCCTTTAGGTTGCACTTGTTCCATTATTCCGGCCACAGCTCAAATTTCGCATTTCCGTTTATACTAAATATCACGACAAAAATTCGCTTGGTTTGCGACGTTGCCACTATCTCCGCGCTCGCTAGACTACAGTAGTGTGTGCATATCCGTATACGCAGAGTGTCTACGTATGAGTAGCCGGTATGGATAGTCTGATACAAAAATGATGGTTAGGTGATAGAGGGAACGTTGTTATTTTTGGAACTCTAAACATTATATTAGGTGTTTTCTTCATTACTTTATAAGTTTTTACATCATGATAAGATGTATAATCTACATTATGAAGATATTTCGCAATAATTCGAAGCTTTCATCGACTGAGCGGAGAATAAACTTTTCAACGTGACTGTAGCGAGAGCGTAAAAAACGTGAAGATTTTCGACAATTGGCAAAAAATAAAATCGCAGCGAATCATGGAAGCAAGACGACGTTCGAAGTGTTTTTTTGAGTCTTGCTTGAGAACAATTGGGAAATCAAATTTTCTTGTTTTGGTTTCGCTTGCGACGAATTGGGATATCAATTTTTTTTTGGTCTTACTTGCGACGAATTGGGAAATGAAATTCTTTTCTTTTGGTCTCGCTTGCGAGCAATTTGGATATCAAGTTTTCCATTTTTGGTCTCATCTGTGTGCAACAGAGAAATCAAATTTCCTATTTTTGATCTTGTCTGCGAGCAATAGGGAGTTCGATTTTTTCTTCTTTTGATATTGCTTACGAATAATTGGGTAATCGAATTTTATTCTCGAACTTACCGAATTGATGGCCGTCATGCCGTCACGACGACGAGAATCTGTGTCCACTAGCCCGCTGTCACTCTGCAACAGAAAATGGACCGCGAAGAATTAAGTCGATGTCAAATTTGCATATGGATGTTTGGATGAATGGTGGTGGGAAGAGAGGCTGAGGGCAAGATGGCAGTCTCACAGGAACGGGAAATAGCGACGTGACAAATATGGGGTGAAATTAAAAGGGTTGAGATTGCAAAAGCCCGCAAGGACACACACAGCAACGCGGGAATTTAAAAAAATACACAAAAAAATACATGCACAGAGGCTAAAAGACGTATTTGTACTGTCGTCTTTGTCAAATTATCTTACGAAAAAAATTAAATGCTTTACGAAGTTTCTATGCACAGAAATAAATATATAAGTATATTTATATATAAATATACCAATGAAAGAAAACCACCATTACCATTCACTCTATGTGAAATTTATATAAAGAGTTGTATATATTGATGAATAGTAAAAAATGATAAATATATTATTTTTCTGTTGATGAATATATACAATTCTTCATATGAATTTCACATAGGGTATTTTTATATGATTTTTTCGTTCTTATATTCATACCCATGCAATTTTCAAGGATAATGTAGAATCTATGGAGATTTTATATGGCCATTTCCGTATAACATCTTTACAGATTTATCAATATATTAACATAAAAACGTACAATTTTATTTTATATAATTTGTCAGTTCTTGTACGCAGTCACATAAGGTTCTCAAGGATTATATAAAATGTATGAAGATTTTATATTCCCATTTCCGTATAACATCTTTATAGACTCATTTCTATACATTTTTTTATAAAAAACTTCATAAAAAGATTTCACCTGGGTGTTTCCTAGCTTATCCTAAATATTCATCGTGTTTTTTGTTTACGAAAACACGATGTGATTTTTGTTGACAACACACACAGGTGATTTTTTGTTTGTCACACACAGGTGGCAAACAATCACCTGTGTTTTGTCACACACAGGTGATTTTTGTTTACAAAAATCTTGGGAAAACACGAAAAAAAATCAGGCCAAATTAAGAACAGTTTCGTGTAAGATGTGCAAATACTTTTTTTTACCCACTGTATGTGTCAAACGAAACAGACAGAAATCATTGACGAATCACATTGAACAGCTCACGAGCTTCGAAAGATTTACAACGCAATTGTCTCGTTGAAAAAAATCTTTAACTCGCCCTTTTCAAGCTAAACGTCCAGGTAAATCGCGCTGGGACACATGCATATTTTATTTTTCTCCGCATTTACAACCGAACGATTTTGTTTCAGGGTATACGGGAATCGAGCATCCACCAGAGTCCCTTTCAGCGCGGCCCTTAGACTGGTATTACGTCACGGTGAATTTTTTATAACGGAGCTTTGGAATTGTTAATTAAAATTGCGCAGGCGAAATGTTCTTATGGGATTATGACTTTGAGCTGTGCGTTTCGTACGAATTTAGTTATTAATTATTCGGGCGAGGACTTTGGACCGAAGCAAAGCCGATTGGGAGCGAATATCTCTCTCTTTCTCTCTGGCGTCTCACCCTCATCCTCTCTCCTGCCATTCCTCTTTGGGTTTTCAAGAAGATTAGCACAAGCCATTATTATGGCTACTGAAAATCCCAATGAATACGAGGCTGGCCATAGATTATTTCCTCGTTTTTTATCGTGACCTCCTTCCCAATAAATACGCGGCGATACATTATTCCGTTCTACGAAATCTCTTCTTTTTCGACTTTATCCATCGGGCGATTACCTCCCCCCCCTCACATCAATACTCCGGCAGAAACTGTCGTAGGCATCCAATTGGATTCTCATACTTGTCCCTATATCCTGATAGGGATCTAATGGGTCATCGCATTGGATCCCTATACTAAAACATAGCTCGTACATCGGATTCTCATCGGGATTCCCCATTGGAACGTATGGATCTGGGGCTGGGTTGACATTCCGAACTTTAAATGCTCCGACGGTTTAAAATTCAGAATTTTAATGTTCAGAAATGTACGATGGGGCCGGGTTGAAATTCCGAACTTTGAATGGTCAGAACATTCAAAACCCCGAAAGAATTTTACACGAAAGACCAAAACTCCGAAAATCTTAACAGCGTTAATATAATTTGGCTATGGAAGTTTAAAAAGTTTCGAAATTTTCAATAAATCAACGAATTATTTCAAGCATTTTTTTTAAATTAAAAGTGATCTTGCGTCAATTTTGAAATTTGTCGAGACAATGTTATACGTTCTACATCATTTACAGTCAACTGTGTATACTTTCGCTGGCATGATCTTGACATAAGGGCCGGGTTGAAATTCCGAACTTTGAATGCGCCAATGGTTTAAAATTCCTAATTTTAATGTTCCAAAACTACAAGTTTCGTGATAATGAAAGAAAAATCGTCGTCGGTTTTTTTCTTCAGATGAATACCGCCGACGCTACGTCTCACGTCGTCTGTCAATCTCCGCCATTTTTAAAGATCAATAAAAAAATACCATGTAACAGTCAAAAGTAGTAATAAAACAGATCGTCAGTGTAAAAAATGGTGAAGAAATCTTTCCTGTACAAAAATATCATAAAAATCAGCTATTTTTCCCTTGCCTAAAGGTGTCGCAGCCTTTAAAAAAGTATATCTTGAAAATCAATTTAAATCATGTCACTGAAAATCCGCTGTAATTATCGTTCGTTATTTATTTTACTGCACTTTGACACGATATCAACACATACGTACACGCTCACGATGTGTGGAGATTATATTTAAGGAGCTGGCGAACAAAACCGAACTTCTCCACACTAAGTCAATTTAAAAAAATAAATCGTGTTTATCAAGTACCTACACCTTTATTAGCTCCCGAAATATTTTGAATGCAATTCGGCTCCAAATACCCCAAAATTTGTTGAAAATTGCCTTTTCAAGCGAAAAGGGAGTTTTTAGGCACGACATAAATAATACAAGAAAATGAAACCAATTTGACGTTTTGTGGACAAATTCGGTTTTGTTCGCTGACTCCTCATTTCAACACGCCGACTTTTTTCGTAACTTTTCACATATTTTCGATTTAAAAGTGGTCAGAATTCTCAAACGACGTTCATCAGGGAGCAATGCAGAATCCTATTGGACCCCAATGAGGACTCCCTATTTGTGGTGTCCTTAATAAACCCTTATAGAGATGTGGGGGCATCTTGGAATTCCCCAAAAAATTTGTACAGAAGATCACGCAAGGATATATTATTTTACTCGGGAAATCCAACAAACTCCGATTCAGAATGTCAAAATAAAAGGTTCTCAAACGACGTCAATCGGGAAATACCCGTGCAAAAATGTGACCGGGCGTTCCCTGCTTTGTGAGCGGCCCTGACCAGACTTGCCTTGTCTGATTTGCCTGACCGGATCCTCCCATGGAACAAACCGGGAAGACCGCAAAATGATTTTTTTACGGCTCACCCTCCATGTTTGGAAATTACAATCTTCTGGCCGGGATACATTGCGAGCAAGTACATCTTCACGTAATGTCTACCCGGCCAGAACATTGAACATTGAACCTTGTCGAGGATTTAGAAGCTATAAACATTCCGTCGACTGCAGAAGACCTACACTATGGGGCTGGTATCGATGATTCCATGTAAGTTGACAAATTTCATGATTTATACATTCCCAAATTTTCAAACGCGTTTTTCTCATAACCACGTTTTTCAAATCGGTACCCAACATTTCTCGAAAACTAATGAACCGATTGCCTTGAGGTTTTTTGTCTTTATTCTATACACCATTATCTAGTACTTGTCATAGGATTTTTTTTCCGTTACTTAGTTTTTGTTTTATAGGCAAAATAATAACTAATTTTTGGCCCAAAGATCACTATTTATGTTCAAACGTCCGCCATTTCGTCATAAATCGATATTTTCAAAATCGGCTATGACAATTACTAGATTATAGTATCAAATTTAATAATCCTTTTGGTTTTTTTTTTTTTCAGATGATTTTTGAAGTAACGCCAGTGGGTTCCGTATACGCAGATTTATTTACGACGCTCCAAGGATCATACAATATCCTTGTATATTTTTGATATTTTTAAATAAAGAAAATTAAACATATTTTTGAATGTATATACTTTTAGATAATTAAAACCCGAATCCAAAATTTCAAATAGTTTTCCTTGAAAAAAATCACAAAAATGACCTTTTTCCGGCTCCTAGGTGTATATCTCCCCTTAAGAACTAAAGAAAAGCTACTTTGCTTTTCACCTCATCAAAGATATTAATAATTGATTGGGATGAAACTAATGCATCTGTTGTAATTCTACTCATCATTAAAAGCATTCATTTCATCAATGATAATCGACGAGGATAAAAATGCTTATCATAAATACCGGAATTACGATAACTAATGATTTGAGCATAAAGAATAGCCAAATTATTTTACGAGGCAAAAAAGTAAAGCAGGTCATTCGTGGTTTTTGAACACCTTGTCGCCATGTTGGAAAATATCAATGTTCTGGCCGGGAAGACATTACCTGAGTGTATTTCGCCAACAATCCGCCAGGTGGCTACAAGCGAAGCGCTTCGCGTAAGCAAGGTACCATCGTACGAGGATAAAAGTTCATCCTGTGAGTTGTACAACGTACAGAAGTACTATGTTTACAGCATGCACGTACCCTTATGATTTTGCGATACTTGCGAAATAACCCTTTGCACTCTAGGCCTTTTTCACTCGGATAGTGATCTGTGTACGTTTTTCTGTCTCTCTGCCTATTAGGAAATGCGAGCAAGCTTATGCAAACACTCATATACTACCTTAGCAGGTAGATAACCAGCAAACAATATGTTGTCGAAATACTAAATTGAATACACTTCCGATTTTACCTCCTCAAGGATTCCAAAAACGCTGAAACGTCATTTTTAATTTCCTCGTTTGTTCCTGGTTATTTCCCCATCTATTCCCTACAACTTCCCTGGCCTTTCCGAATCTATTCCAGGGTGGAAGGCCCGACCAGAGCCTGATATTATCTAGCGAAGGCCCATCAGGGGCAGCACTTGTTCCCGACTCAAATTTCTGCGCGGTTAGAGCGGAATCCACTTGGGTTCCAATGTGAACTCTCTACGTGCAGCTTCCCCATCAAATTTCTACAGGATTGTGACAGACTCTTGGGGGCTCCCCAACAAATTTCTGCACGGGTATCTCCAAGATGACGACTCTCAAACTAAATATCGGAATGCTTTACAACAGCCGCGTTAAATCGGCACGATTGATGAAAATTGGCGATGACTAACGATGTTCCACGTGAATAACGAAGAAACGTCAGGTCCCATCGGCGTCGCGCTAACGCTCGTTCCTTTTCCATTTTATTGCCAGATAGCGCATAGCTCGTTTAGACTCTTCTTTTATCTCGGCGAAGCGAGTTACTTTGAAATCGTTTGGACCCTGCCAACCAGAAACGTAGTCGATAACGCCTACTTTGCTGCATACACGTGCCATAAGCTAGCACACCGTAGACGAGGGAATAGGGGGTCGCACGTCGTCAATGGCAAAAGAAAAACTACGTGCAAATGTCGTTCCCGAACTTTGATCGTAAAACAACTCGCGGAGGTCTAGTTTCGTACGTGCGGGAGAGCGAGGGCCCCATTGGGCTTGCACCCCCTCGAAAGAGGATACATGTATATATGAATGGGGAAATGATGCTTCGAACCCGTTGTGTTTGGGTAATGTTGGCTATAAGCACATCTGGCAGTTTTTGAGGACAGTTCTTTGATTCTTGATTTGATCGAATCGTTGAACCTGGTTACAGGACAGTCTTTGAAATGACCATATAGATGCAGTTAGATTTGTCCAATGTTGATTTTGAGGTTGTTGATTATGGGAACGATTAGCTTGGAGGACGATTCTCGAAGTCGACGATCTTCAAAGTCACCTCTCCGGATATGTACATACGTATATACGAATATGACTAGCTGTATGTATGACCACAACTTGGCCAGAGACGCGAATGAGAAAATGTTTGAAGGAATGGTGCTACTGTCCCCCACCATCCATGGGATGATTCAGAAGGGCGGTTCAGCATTTTGAACGTTTGCCAAATCTCTGTTATGCACGAATACACTTTCAGCATCGAACACACGCGGGAATTCGAGAAATCTCAACGACGAAAATCGATCTGTTTTCATCGCCCGTTGCTGACGTTTCATTTTCATTAACGCGCATTTGTTTGTTTCGCGCGAACAGCGCTGCGAATAAGCGGAGAAGGCTGCAAACGAAATTGAGTTTCCCGAACGGTTCGTCGACGGTGATGAGGGGAAATTCTGACAATACCTGAATCTGTTCTCATCTGTCTTATCACGCGCTTGTGGCAGTCGAGTTTTTGTTTATCGGTTATTTCCGAAACGGCTGCACACTTGGATTTTTTTTTCCGTTTTCAACGCTCTCCAGTCGAACTCCCGACGAAAATGACCCAATTGAGGTTAAGCCGGTCATTTTACAATCGACGTGGCTTGCAGCATTGGAACCTGGGCATTTGAGGTGTTGTGAAAGAGAATTGGGTGCGAGAGATATAGCAATAGCAGTGCTGATCACACAGCGAGAGAGACGGAAAAAATCCTTCATATCTTTTCAAAGTGAAATGAAACTCGCATTTATCCTTTAGCCCCATTCGCAATCTTAGATCCAGCCATTTTCCGATAGGGCTGGTTTTGGGAAACGTGAGTATTTTGGTGCTTGGAGGATCGAAGGACGAAGGGCATAAAACGTGGTACTTGTTTGAAAAACCAAACATCTTAGAAAATACACTAGTCTAAAACAATTAAAGGAACAGAACATTTCTTCAATTTTTTTAGTGTTCTTCGAAGCACTGTATCCATGTGAAAAATTGGCTTATCGAGATAAAAAAAAACATTATGACACTTCAAGTTTCTAGTTTCGAGATCTTTTGGCAAACAAATTTTGTGAGCTACGGTTATCGCGTAATCATGAGAAGTAACGGGAGAATTTTTTTTTCCAATTTTTTTTTTTGTTTTCAAGGTTCCACGGGCTGGGGATTTTTTTTCGGTTAAATTAATATATAGATCAGCTAGCTTGTTTATTCAGCTTCAATTTGGTTTTTTGTTGGTCTCTGTACGTCAATTTTTTGCTGAGATATCAGACTTTGAATGAAAAAAGACCCTTTTGTCGTTGATGATCGGTATCTCAACAACCAATGATCGCACAGGGAATTTTAAAGGGCAGCTTTGAGAACTTGGAGAAATTTTCTACAAGTCCCTTTCATTGATTTTTGAAAGAACATTTTTTTCATCTTTAACATTAATTGGAAAAAAGTACAAAAAAATCACTTTATATGGTTTTTCAGTAAATCTACCACTACCTTGTAAATGTTGATGGAAAGACTAATGTTGCCAGGCTTTTTTCAACTTAATGTACCCCAATAGCCCTGTAAATTTTCAAATTGATGCATCGAACATTTTTACCGGGCCGATTGATCAAAACTTTACAAAAGAAATAAAGGAACGAGTGTATTGTTCCTAAACATCGTGTAGTCATCATTAAAATGGAAGGACCAATTTTCTTCGATTTTTTCACAACATGGCAATAGTTGCTTGTTAAATTTTAAAAAATCGAAAAATTTCAAATTTTTATTTTGATTTTTTTACTAGTTGATCGTACGTTTTTTTGCCAACCGAGCATGCGTCACCTCGCGTTCAAAGGCCACCAAAAAGCTGAGAGTGTGAGAGTGACAACAGATCGAGAGAGACAGAGAGAATATGTGTTTCACATCACCTTAAGGAGTTTCGACACTAAAATCACAATGCTTGTAGACGATTGAAATTAACATCAGCGAGAGATTAATTTAAGATGCATTAACTGTCCAAATATTAATCCGTATCACAACATGGCTTTGGAGATTTTTGATGTTTTAGTTGAACCTTTATCCATTTGGTAATAAACATGGTACCTCGTAAAAACTAGTTATGGGGCTGTAGGGACCATAAAAATACTTCGTTTTTACCGAAAAACTGAGCAAACCGTGGTTATTGTGTTGGCAACGTACTGTACAAAATTAAGAGATTTTTCCACTTCGTTTATTAGTGATAGTCCAAAAAAGATGTGAATTTCGAACCCGAGTGGTTATTTTGGTCATTAAACTTATAGGTTGAACGTGACAACACCGACTTAACTGGCTCTGTCGAGTGATCCGCTCGCAGTCAATCATCAACTGGCGGGTATTTCAAAATCGGCGGGTGTTTGAAGCGTACATGGTATCACAGCATTTGAACTTAATAATAAAATGTATTTTTTCGGCCGCTTGACATATTCAATGTTCTCTAGATTTTGAAGAATCAAAAATTCTTCGTAAAACGTTTAAGGTTTTTCACTGTGTAAATAACTTGGAGCCGACGACGATTTAGCCATTGTCAGTCGTTGACAGAAACTGAAATGGCCGATGACAGAAACGGCTGATATTGCCAAGTCTATCGGTTAGTTTTTCTTGAATAAAAATGCAACTCATTTACGTTCAATTGCGACAATGATAACTATTGATATCATTTCTCGGCTAAGAAATATTTTTCAAAAACACTACGAGTTGGAAATTGCCCAATAATAGGTTATTTTTGCATAACATTTTATTCACGAGAAATTGGCAGCCTGCCGAAAACTCATTGTGATTTCATCCCCATTCTGGCAGCTGAGAAATGGCATCGAAACTCCTTAAGGGGGGAGATACCTTTGGTCGAGGTAATCACTTGCTGCCTTCCATGATTTTTTTAGAGGAAAGATTTCTTCACCTTTTTTTAGACTTGCATGGTATTTTTAATTTTTTTTTATTAATCTCTAGAAATCGCGGAGGCCATTTTTAGAGATTAATGGCCAAAAAATGGCACAGTCTCCAAACTGCATTTTCAAATCTGACGTGACGTATAGCTACAAAACTAATCGTCCGGTTCTGATGATATTTGGTCTAAATCTTTCTGACCTTATTGTCTAAAACATGAACCTAAATGTTTTTGAATATTTACAAAAAATATTTTTTTACAGCAAAATTTAGTCATTTTTGGGGGGAAATTCAATATTTTTGTTTCAAAGCCTCCCATTTCTTTAATTTTCAACATTTCTCACTTTTTCTTGGTTCATATTCTGCGTATGAGTGTGACTTAAAGAAAAGACTTGATTGGTTGTTTTTAAAGATTAATCTCGCCGGAGCTACATGTCACGCCGTCTGACCAATTAATAATAAATTTAAAAAATACCATGCAACAGCCGACAGTAGTAATAAAACATATCCTAAGTCTAAAAAATGATGAAGAAATCTTTCCTTAAAAAAAAAATCATGAAAATCAGCAATTTTTTCCTCGCTGAAAGGCATCCCCCTCCCTCCTAAGATTGCGTGGAACACTCTCGGTCGGTGACAAACACCGTTACTGACCACTTTCGTAGGTTTTTCCATCACCAACCGAGAGCGACGTTTTCTTTTTTTCTCGAGAGTGCATCGACTCACGCTGTGACCTTTTTGCTTCGCGAAAAATCAGTGATCACCGGAAAATACTTGAATTCGAGAGTCAAGGTGGGATTAAGACATGACTAGGGATTTTGTCTCACCTTGAACATTGTTTCGACGTGTCTCCAGGAGCGGAGGTTTGAAAAATCGAAAAACTGAGAGAAAGTGTAGCATTGGGGAGAGAAAACCCGTGGCGAGGTTTCTCCATCGAGCCGAGAAATTGGCAGCACAAAGTGGACGTAAAAATCCAAAAGAAGCGACACAGCTCGCTAGGGATACCAAGCGAGAGCGAGGTGGAAGAAAAACAAAATCTCGTCAATCTTGGAATTTTATCGAGAGGCAGAAATTACATTTTTTTCTTTTTTTTTCTTCTTCCACGGCCTTTTCCTCGGCGCGCCCCACTCGATTAGCGTTTCTCCCATACGAGAGACGATCGCGAAAACGCAATAAGCCACGTGCAACGATGCGCGCGTGTTTCCTAACCCGCGCCAGCCTCTGCTTTATTTTTCTGAGAGGGCATTCTCGCTTTTTCGTTCGTTTCGGTTCGGCAGAAGAGGTTCATTGACCCGAAACGAAATTCCGTTTTCCCCGATTTCACCCCAATGGTCGTTGGCGGCTCGGCCACGCACGACCCACGCGCTTTTTCCCGCTGAGGTTCGATTCCCCGCGCGGCCAGTGCCGAAGAGAGAAGAAAAGGGGTTGTGCCGCAGGAAGAAGGTCGAGGAGAAGGGAACAAAGTGTGGTGAAGTTTTGTTGGGGCGAAGGGGAAACTTTCCGAGCGGAACCGAATGTCGCAAGGGCGTATCGAACGAAAAATGTTGCCCTGTTTATGTTTGGGTTTGCTTGGGTTATCAGTTGTTTTGGTTGAATTTTTGTTCCCGCAAAGATGTGACGGAGGATCCTTTATGAGGGAAAAAGTAGTTCACTCCCATTATAAAGGGTGTTTCAAAATTACCTGACATAAATTGAACGCTATTAAGGGGCCAGTCCACTTTGGAACCACGAAAAAAGGTTACCTTCGCAAATTTTTTTTTGAGGATTTTATGAAAGATATGAATATAAAAGTTGTTGGGCTTGATGAATAAAGTTTTGAAATACATTTAAAAAAATATTGAATTCATTTTCATTCATTTTTAATTACAAAAACTATAGTTTAACCTAACGCCTCAAAAATAAGTAGGCTAGGTAGCCCCATCACAACTCGGCAACGGCTTGTCCGAAACAAAAAAATCAAAGTCCACTAGATTCAGTATGACACCAGCTACAAAATGACCCGCGGAAGTAAAGTGTTATCAAAAAATAAAAAAATGGCAGATGAAAAACGAAAAAAGTAAAAAAAACGCGTTTTTCGCAGTGTTTCGCGAAAAAAAGAGTAAAAATCAAAATTTTAAAACCATCGAGGGTCATTTTGTTGCGAATCATGTTTACAATATGTGGTTCAAATTTCAAGAGAATCGGTTTATTAGTTTTAGCGATACGATGGAGCTAGATTTTGAAAACGTTGTTTCGAGAAAAACGCGTTTGAAGTTTATACTATGAAAAACTCTTACCTAAACTCAATCGGCAATTCCTGCACCGTACAAAATCCCTTCTGATTGCTTATCATCGTTAATTTCTTCAAGTCGATGATAATTCGATTTTTTGAAATTTTCAAAGTGAACTGACCCCTTAATATTCGACAACTGTCATCAGGAAGTATTGAGGTTTAGTCATGGAGAATTGCACGATCAGGGAACGCATAGAAATTGTTATTTGCTGCATTGTTACTGCATAGTTATTGCAGACGAAGTTTGATGATCGTGGCGATGTCAATTGGCCACCAAGATCGTGCGATTTGACGCCATTGCACTTCTTTCTTTGGGGCTTTCTGAATGGAATAGTGCATGCCAATGATCCACAGACCATTTCAGAGCTCAAGGAAGCAATTGGATGCACCATTAATCAAATTAGTCCGCAATTATGCCAAAATGTTGTGGAAAATTTCGTCAAAAGAGTAAACGTTTGCAAGCAGGGATGAGGCGGCCATTTATTGGATCTTGTGTTCGACACATAACCTCCATATTTGAACCCTATATGAAAAATAAAAATATTTGTTCTTTTTCACTAAATAATACGTTTTAATACAAATAAATAATACGTTTTAATTAATAAACTAAAATGTTAGGCCATTTTGAGATACCCTATAATGCGAATGGCACTTGTTCATATCATTATTATTATTGTTGTTTTTAAGTTGTATAAAAATCTCCAAAACAATTTTTTTTTCAATCAACGAGCCACGAAGAAGAATACTTCCGTTAGCAATTCGACGGAATTGTCAGATTGTTTTCCACGGCAATGTTCAATGAAGTCCACTAAAGTTGAGTTGAATATGACCATGCCTGTGTACAATTGTATGCATAATTTATTGGGTTGGTAAAAAAGTCTTGCGACACTTTCCTTTCGATTAAAATATGTTTTCTTCTAACGAAGTTCTACAACATTCGAGAGTAGTATATTCAAGACTAGTCTAGAACCTTCCATGCCGTAGGGTATATAAGAGAGTCAGTTGTTCCGCGCAGACAGTACGAGCGAAGATGGATCATAGTGCACTTCGATCGATTGCATATTACGAATTTTTACAAGGGCGTTCTGCAAGAACCGCAGCCGCTAATATGTGTAGTGTGTTCAAGGCCAACGTAGTTCATCATTCAACGATATCCCGTTGGTACCAGCGTTTCCGTTCTGGCGATACATATTTTGAAGACAAACCTAGGTCCGGCAGGAAATCAACTGTTGACGATGAAGAACTACGAGCACTTACAAAGGCAAAGCCTAATACGTCGTCACGGGAATTAGCTTACAAACTCGGCTGTAGCCATCCCACGATTCTCCAATATTTACAAAATCTCGGATACAGAAAAGTTGTTTCTTCTTGGATACCACACGATCTCAGCGAATCAAACAAAGCGACACGCATGTCCATCTGTCTTTCACTCCTGCAACGTCCACACAGAAAGGATTTTCTTCAAGAAATAGTCACTGGAGATGAAAGCTGGGTGCTTTATGTTAACTACATACGTAAGCGACAACGGCTACCGAAAGGAGAAAAACCAGACCCGACCCCTAAGCTGCCCCGTGAAGTGAAGAGAGTTTTACTCTGTTGTTGGTGGGATTCTGAGGGCATGCTATATTACGAACTGCTCCCATCCAACACCACGATAAATGCAAATACTTACTCTGCACAACTGCAAAAGCTGGCTGAAATTATCAAACAAAAAAGGCGTAAACGTCTCCAAGTTCGGCTTCTCCACGACAATGCTCGACCCCACGTAGCTAAGATGACACAATAATCTATTTCGTAGCTGGGATGGGAAGTTCTACCGCATCCACCGTATTCACCAGACCTAGCACCTACCGACTACCATCTGTTTCGAGCTTTAACAAATTATTTACAGGATAAAAAATTTGATGATGTCGCGGATCTCAAAAATACACTGGTCGAATTTTTCAATTCACGACCCAAAGAATTCTGGAATGCAGGCGTGCAAAGTTTACCAGAGCGTTGGGCACGAGTTGTAGATACAGAGGGAGCATACATTACTGAATAATTGTTTACTGTTAAAATAAAATGTTTTTATATTTTACTCATGTTGTGTGTCGCAAGACTTTCTTACCAACCCAATATATGGTTCACTCGTCCGGTTTGTGCAGTTGCCGGCCGTTTCCACTAAAGGCCTTAGCCACCGTTATAAATTAAAGAGTAAGGATGGTAGGATGAGGAGCCTCGACTTTTGCCAACCGATTTCACAAGCAAATTTATCGCATGAATGACATGAAGAGGAGAAAAAAATAAGCGTGAATGTACACACATACAAGGGTATCCACATTTAATTATGCGCTTCGATTGTTTCAATTTTCTTCGGTAGCTGCGAATATACCAAACCGTCCGGATTCCCTTTTTTAAGGTGTTACTTATTAAGGTTTCATTTATCAATATTGTTTATTCATAAGGTTTCAAATATTTAAGGTGTTACGTGTGGGTGGCTCGGCAGAAAATTATACTCTTTTGGAAATGTTCTTTGAGTTTACCATTTCTGGTTAGCAATCAAGCAATCTTTGAAGGCATCAAAATAAGGTTCGAAGGGTTTATTCTGCATGTGGTAACGTAAACAAAAATACAAAATGTGTTCAGGCTCGGTCTTAGCTACACTAAGAGCGTTTTTTTCACCCGCTCTGCAGGGGGAGTAGAATTTTTATGGGTTAACACCAGAGAAAAAAATGTCCGTTATTTTCATTAGTTTTGCTAGAGAAGTACACACGATTATTTGACAAAATATGATTTTTTCGCAATATGGCATGATTTCAAATACATGTTTCTTTCTCGCTAAAAAATCGGCTTCAATTTCTTTATAAAAACGAAAATTTCTTTAAAATCCTGACAAAAACGTGTCTATATCTTGAAAGAGTCTATCTAACAAGGAACGTCACTTACGGGTCCGCCGTCGATTTTGTTGATACTCATATATGTCAAAGTCATATATAAAGCATTGAGATATATGTAATGTCATATATAAAGCATTGAAAACAATTACACACGTATTTTTTTATCTGCGAAAAAACGGTTTTAAGGGTGGAAACCACCCCTCAAAGTGAGAAGTAACGGGGGATGGTTTTGCAGTTTAACCCACAAGCAGTCCACCGATCTGAATGAAACAAGAACCAAAATTCTTCTAATGTAAAGTGATAAATAATCCACTACAGAATAATAGAAAAACATAATTAAGGGGTGACACGCCTCTTTTTGAGGGATTGTTTCCCCCCTTAAAAATGTTCTTCCGCAGATGAAAAAAATACGTGTCTAATAGTTGTCAATGCTTTATCACATATATGAGGTTCAACAAAACCGAAGGTCGACGCTGAAGTGATGTTCCTTGTAAGGAGCTAGAGTTGAAATTTAAATTCAATCGGATGAAAACTGCCCGATTTATGCGTCCACCCCATTTCGAAAACGTGGTTTCGAGAAAAACGCCTTCAAAGATTCCAACCTAATTTACGAGCTATAGTCCACACGACGGAATTGAAGGTCTCATTTGAATTCTGCGTGTACCCAGGAAGGCATTTTGACAGTAGGTCTCCAGTTATTAGGTCGTATATTTTTTCGTGTAACGCCTGGACTAAACGACTCCAAGTTGCTACTTCCACCGTCTAGGCTGTTCCATGCGTTTTGGAGCGCTCGGAGGCACTTTGGAAAATGATAAAATAAAGATAAAAATAAGAAATCTTAAAATTAAAATAACAACATTTCGCGTATAGTTCCTTTTGTATTTCATTCTTGTGTTGTTTATACATAATTTAAGCCTAAAAGAACTGTCAAAATATTTGTTCTACTCCTATGTAATGCCTTACATAAAATATCATTATATTATTCAATATTATTTGATATTTAATTTAATATTTAAAATAATGATATTTCAATAATTATTATAATATTCCACTCAATACATGTCAATGTTGATGACGTAATAACTTTTATTTTTTAATGGAAATTCAATCAGCCATAAAAATTTGCCATAAAATAATACAGCGCTACTTTTCAGTCTCCAACAGCCCATCATTCGTCATCCAAACAGTTTTAGATTGAGGGGAAGTATGAAAATAACGGGTCGCTGAAGTGCGTAACGATAATACTTCATTCTTACGCTGTGATGCGAGCCCGTCTGACTCGTTGCGGCTTTTACTACTGGCTCCAGCAAAGTTTCTTCACCCACACACACGTACTAGGTGGCTCGAGTGGCAACAAGGAGGAGCACGAGAGTGCTTGACGAAGAGTGCACGGAGCTCTTTGTCTTCGGAAAAGGGTGAACGATCGAGGAGCCGTTTGGTTCGCTGGAGTAGCTAACGACTCTTCGTTTAAATACCAAGCAGATAGAACTGGATATTGCAAATGGAAAAACAGCACGAAGAAGGAGGTCTGCGGTGCACTTTTAAATGGGAATATCGGACAGCCATGAGATGATGTGACGAACGACGGTCATCGTTGAAGACACATGCTGAACGTTTTTGGTTGTTTCCCATCTCTATGACTTTTTCCTGTTGTGGTACAATTGGGAACTGGGTAAAAATCGCGCCCAATCGTGAGCGCGTAAGCCGCTGCGCGGCTGAGCGGTCACCCATCTGAGTATTGGCCCAGACTGAGACTGCATTATAGGTTGCCACACGATAAATTAGTTGGCGGGTTATGGCTAATTGTCACAGTCAAAAACAGCTGATTTTTGGGATTTTCTTTTTTAGAAAATCGAGATGATACTTTTTTAGAAAAATTAGGTGTTTGAAAAAGTATGATCTGAAGAACACTCTATATTTTTTTGTGTAAAAATGTTTAATTTTCATCGATTTACAGCTATGTCGGGGAAGCACCGGGCTAAAACGTTTTTTGCGGTAAGCAATGCCTTTCTTAAGGTTTTATTTACAGCTAAAAGTTTCGAAAAATCGATTTTTTTATATTTTATTTTCGTAATGTATATATTTAAGTATGCACACAGAAATTTTTTTGTCAATCTGGCGAATATTCTCGAAGTTACACGCACATTTGTAATTGTTTTTTTTTTTTACTATATGTATAGTGCTTTTGAAACTTTAAACGCGATTTTCTCAAAACTGTGTTTTTAAAGTCGGTGAGCAAGATTTCTCGGAAACGGCTGAACCGATCGGTCTCAAATTTTAACACAATCTTTTCAAGTATATTTTTTAGTAATTAATCGAAGGCTTTTTTCACCGATAAATACTTTCCATTTGGTAAACAATTTAAGGCCTAAATTTTTAGCAAAATTGATTTTTTTTAGAAGCCCCATTTTATAAAAAATTATTATTTCGCTTATTCCTTTGATCAATTACAAGATAATCCATTATAGTAACGAAATATTTTTGGGTTTTTCATTTTAGATGATCCAGTCCAGAGATTTCGTGCTCACCGTAAGACGCCTGTTTTAGAGGTGCTCCCGCAGCTTTCAAAATAATTATTTTTATAAATAAAAAATGTAAAAATACAGTTAAAAGTTACCATAATATAAGGACCAATTTTTACGTTAATGGATTTAAAGGTCTTTTCAGGAAAAATTCTTGAAAAGTCGATCTTTTTGGGCCTCCTGACTGTGTTTGGGCCCCGTTGACCAGGTTATCCGATATAAAGAAAAACGAAAAAAAAATTGGTAGCTTCGATTAATTCTGAAGTGATTAATCGAAGGAATTTCCGAAATATTTAATTTAAAATATGGCGCGTATTCAAAGTGAGTCTTCACATGTGGGGAAAAAATGGCCACTTTTTGTTCATCAAATGGAAAGTATATATCGGAAAAAAATCGTTCAATCAAATACTATATTTTTACATCTAGAAATAGCTGTAAAAATTTCAGAAAGATTGATCCAGTACTTTTTGAGACATTTTGACGGGCGTCAACAGAGCCGATAAATCTGTCAACTTTGATCCGATCACCTCGACTTTTTCAGGGAACATTTATAAGATGATATACTGTCAAAATATATTGGTTTCGAAAAAAGTGATTTGTCGACATTTCCAACTAGGCTACACGTTTTAAAAGCTTGCGATTTCAAAAATACGATTTTTCATCGCATAGTTTTATAGCCTAGAATCTTACCTTTAATTTGAAACAAAGATTTTGTGAAAAGTAAATAGTTTGACCGATTTATGGCGATTTTTGTAAAGGCTCACTGCGCTACGGTGAATCACCCTGCTGCGCTATACTCGTTTTCATTTTGCGTTTTTCTCGAAACTATTTTTTATGGAGTGTAAGTCGTATCTCAAAATCTATTCGACCAATTCCCTTTAAACTCAGACCGAGCATAGTTTGTAACATTTTCTTTCGTATGACTACCCGGGAAAAAAGTTCATGTCTGAGTGGATATGTTCATATATGTTTCAGATATTGTCATACATGTATCAGATATATTTATATCTGACATTTTACAGTATCATATATGATTAGGTCTGATCATATTCCACATCACATATGCCTATAGAAGATCATATCTGATCAAACGCAGTATCTGGCCTGACCATATATGAACTCATATCTGTTTATATCTGGCTAAGTACCAAGGCGAGTTGGTACCGTAAATTCGTATCTGAACATACATGATGTGATACGTGAACGTATCTGTTCGTATAAGATCATATCCGATCAAATACGGTACCAGACTCTGCTATATAGATCTCATATATGTTTTTATCTGGTCAGGTATCAAGGCGAGTTGGCAGCGTGAAACCATATCTGAACATATATGATGTGATATATGAGCAGGCACGTTCATATAAAATTTTATCCCATCAGGTACGATACCAAACCTGGAAAATATACGAAGTCTTATACACTCATACATTGTCGTATATGCAGTTCAGTTGTTCACACATGAAAACATCTGAATATATGAAACGATATATGAGGATATGAGACAATATCCGATCAGATATGGCACCTCACCTGACTGTATTATATGTGATCATGTTAGTTACTATAATATTATTAATTATTAACACGTCAAGTGATGACGTGTTAATAACCCCGCTCTATATATGTAAACATTTAAATATCTTCATGATTGCACTAACAAGATTTGATCTGTCTCAACAGGGTAAGATTTGCTCTGATATAGTCGGAGTCATACCTGGTCTGATGGTTCAGATAAACTTTGATTCTATCATATGGGCAGGTCTATTGTTCATAAATGTCCAGGTCTACTGGGATCCACGGTATTTTATTCTTATACGGACAGACAGATCTGGTCCAATAAGATTAGATTTGCCTGACATGATCAGATCTGGCCCAATAAAATCAGATCTGGTCCAACAAGATCAGATCTTGCCTGGGGATTGGATCTGGTCAGACCTGCTGCGATATGGGCGGGTCTGCTCTCAAAATTATCAAAATGGCTCCGATATGATCATACATGCTCAGATATAAGCATACATGATCTGTCATGACACTACATGAATAGATATTGCCAATTTTCTTGTCTGATCATATGTGATTCTACAGATATGATTCAGATATATTCAGATATGAACTTTTTTCCCGGGTAGATGATTTTGTAATATATTAATCCATTCGTTGATAACAAATGATTAAGATTGTATTTTTTTGTTCCAAAACCAAACATTTTTTTTACAGCTTGCTTTTTTGTAGTTTTTAAATTTCCAAAAAATACCCGTCATCTGAAAGTTTTATGATTGTAATAAAAATAAATTTTTCAATTGTTAAGTGCTTTTTTGTTCAATTGTTAATTTTTCAATCGACCCTCTTTGCCAGAACGACGTATACAGATTGGCCATGCACCATCGACGGCACTCCATTTAAATACTAACATCGCAACTTAACAATATTCTCCAATTTAAAAAGGCCCAAAGGATAGCCAGACTATGTATCGATTGTGTTCAAAATCCCGACCTGGTCACCCCAATATTCTCGCGAGATAAAAATATTGAAAACCAACGAGCTTTTTGTGCTCCAAGCTTATAGAGACCCGCTAAGTCCTCCACCTTTTTCGAATAACAATACGTATGCGTGCTCGTTCAGCCTCGTTTACAAGTTCGCGAATGAAACGGGCGATTTTGCCGCCATGATGTCGTAAAGGTTGCTACGATTTTCGCTCAATTTACAAGCGTGGGAGGAAGATACGAAATTCTAGACCCGCAGCGCCGCTGCAATACAATTACTCGAGAGCGCAGTAACTCGTCGATATATCTCCCGGGTAAGGTTCCGAACCCACCCCCCGATCATACTGAAATTTTGCACACTTCCCTTTCAATATTTTACGACGACCCCTACAGAGTTTTTGGGGACGCGCAATAGTGTTTGGGTTTGGGTTTGTTTGAGTCTGTTTGGACAAAACGGAGTGCGCGATAACATATACGGTGTGTCCCAGAACTGAATGCATCTCCTGAAATGGGGGATTGGGGGTGAAATTCTGAGTCGATTGATATAAGCATGTGTGGGTCTTAGATCAGCCCCTGAATTATTATTAATTTTTAAAGGCGGGCCAATCAGGTTTCCCCCGTCGAGCCAGCGTACGTCTCTCAGCGAGACGCGCGGGTAGTGGTGCCTGGCGGGAGCACCGCCCCTACGTCGGGCGCCCCTGATTGGTCCACCTTTAAAAATGAATAATAATTCAGGGGTTGATCTGAGACCCACACATGCTTATATCAATCGACTCAGAATTTTACCCCCAACTTCCCATTCCAGAGAACGCATTCAGTTCTGGGTCACCCTGTATAGGTGTAAACGGAGACGTAGCAGATATATATATAGTCGGCGCGCGTGGAAATAAATAACTCTAAAATTCAATATCCCGGAGACAATTGCGACTCGCCAAAAATCCCTTTAGGGGTTGTCTTAAAATATTAAAAGTAAGGTTTTTGTAAAATTTCAGCTCGATCGGGGGGGGTCAGAACCGTATCCTATCTCCGTTCTCGCCATACTTTGACCGCTATTTTTACGAACTCGTGCCATGCAATTTCGAAGAGATCAGTTTTCTTCGACCATCGCGACCGCAGGCGCCACGTGTCTGAGAATTCGTTATCAATCCTCATCGAAAGCGACGATAGCAAGCGATTTCTTAGACATACTCGTGCCATACGGAGTGATCTTTATTGCACCAGGAATTTTAGTGCAGTCGACAGTTTTGCCAATGCGCGAAGAGTAACCGGGGAAACGATGAACAAATTGAATATGATACGGTTTGACAAGATTTGCGGAGAACTCTAGGAGAAGACACGTGATATTCGACGAACTGGAAATATAGTCGTGTGTGCTCTTAATGGAGATAAAGAGCAAGAGAGAGAGAGAGGGAGGGAGGGAGAGAGAGAGAGAGAGAGAGAGAGAGAGAGAGAGAGAGAGAGAGAGAGAGAGAGAGAGAGAGGAGACGAGGCTGTGAAGATTTAGAGATCATAAAACGCGAATCTTAAAGAGGGATCAGTCACGATACGCGAGTATCGTTGCTCCCTCCTCGATTCTCGTTTTCGTTTGATTCATTCTCACATGGCCTCATTGAAACCCGATATCTCTGGAAAATTATGGAACCCGTTATCCGAAAATAGAAACGAGCCGTAATAAAGTCGCGCGTAAAAGCATTGCAAATGTACCAGCGTGCGTTTGAGTGCGTTCTCAATGTTTAACTGCTGCGTGAACTTGCAGCAGAACATTTTGAAACAAATTACCCCTCGCGTGACCCAAACAAATCCAAACAACAGTTATTCGCGACGACTTTTCTACTTAAGGAGCTGCATCTATGTAGGTGGGTCGAAAAATTGCATTTTCCAAAAAATATATTTATTCGATAGTATCACCTTTTATCTACATTCCCTGAAAATTTCATTGAAATATTCCTAAAATTGAAAAGCACCATGCTTACAACTTTAACCCTTCGACTGCACACTTCCGCCACGAGGCTCTGATGTGGGGTCGACCTGACCCCAGACGTTTTTCAGATCGCTGTATTTCGGTAAACATGGATTTTTATTTTTTTGCAGAGACGGCTCTCGTAGTCACTGATCGTTATTTTATGGACCAAATTTATTTTTTAATAAAAACACAAATTAAATGGCCAAACATTTGTTGAAAGTGGTAGATGCGTTTAAAAATACGTACTTGCACGAAGAAGAAAGTGGGGTCAAAACGACCCAGTGTGCAGTCGAAGGGTCAAATGCGTTTTTCGCGAAACGCTGTTTTCAAAGTCGGTGGACATGATGATTCGAGAACCACTTGATGGATTGTTTTCAAATTTACAGGAGATACGATGAGGAATATATAAATGTCGTTGACGATCTTACTTTTCCAAAATCGATCTTCATTTTTTAAGAGTTACGTAAAAATGACGACTTTGCTCGTAGATTTTGTATGCTCGAGATTCAATCCGTCGCCATTTTGTTAAAAAAGATTGTTTTTTAAATAGACGATCGTCAACGACTCGTATTTATTATTAACTTGAATAACCCCATTGGTTTTTGGATTTCAGATGGCCCCTTTAAGCTGTAGTATGTCCACCGCCAAACGTCGCGAAAAAATTTCATTCGCCAGGCGGTCATATTGTTGTTTTTCGGTATTTTTCATGATTTTTTTTCTTAAAAATCTCTCAATACATGTACCTGTGGGTTAAAAAAAAATAGTTTTTTTTGCCAATCGTTTCCCATAAAAAATATTCGGAATTTAGGCATTTCTTTGGGGCTTCCAGGTCGATGTAGGCTGTTAAAGCGAGATGGCATGGGACTCCGTCGGTAAAGTAATCCATGACAACGGCGTCGAAGAAGATCGGCGTATGATACTTCCCTTTAAAAAAAATATACAGGGTTTCAAGTTTCTCCTCCTAAATGATCGCAACGATGTTGTTCAGTGAAGAGCACGTGTTGAGGCGGAAATCACACGTCGTTACTGTCGTTACGGATCTACGCAAGTTTGTACCATGTGACTTTACGGTGATTTTAGCATCCGCATTCGCCTACACGAAAGCTCGGCGCGCCGAGGTCCCTACGTAGGCACCCAGCGCGGTCGTTATTTATTTAACTTTTTTTTTTCCCTCGGACCACGCAACCTATGAATAGACCAAAGCCCCGCAAATCAGCGACTTCTCGAAAATCCGTAGCGGAAGTCCGAGGTTTATTCGATTAAAATTCCGAAAATTCTTCGAACCGAAATCAGCGGCGCGCATATTCGAGGTACTCCAACGACCTACTGATAAAAACCCAAAAGAACGTTCCCACGCTGCGTTTTTCGCGATAACTGTGGGGAAATTGTCGTAGGGATCCAATTGGATTCCCATACTTGTCCCTGTGCTAAAACGTCACGCTCATACGTTCGATTCTAATCGCGATTCCCCATTGAAATCCAATGCACGAATCCAATTTGAATCCCAAAGTATTCCCACATTATCGAATAAAATCCGATACCATTCTTGATGGATCTTATTGCATTCTGGACGTTGGATTTTAGAAACAAAATACATAGATATACAAAATGAGTGGATATAAAAAAAAGTATAGATCTTATCTTAAATAAGTACAAATCGCGTGAATAAGTGTATCTTCAAAATCGACTTGAATAACATCCTTGAAAATTCACTGTAATTATTGTTTGTTATTTATTTGATTGCACTTTGACATAAGGAATAGTATAAACAGTGTAAAACTTTGAAAAAATCGTTTTCTTTTTGCATTATCAGATAGTGTAGACGGTTAGGAACATGGACTTGGCATCGTCGATTGAACGTAAGTAGACAATTTATATGAAAATTCCACAGTCCAAACTTTAAACGCGTTTTTCTCGAAATGTCGTTTTTTAAATGGTGTACACTCTCAAAGGAAGAGTTTTCAAGCTATCCATGTCAAATTTTGACACAACATTCTTCACGCCATTCTTCATGTTGCTATGGAAGCTTTTTTTAAATATTCTTATTTTTTTTAAACGAAAAACTGCCGAAAAAGTAGGCTAAATTAGATACTTTTAGTCAAACCACCGCCATTTTGTCAATTTTGATGTTTTTAAAAACCTTCATAGCAAGATAGCGGCTTTCATACTGATTAATAATTTTTATTACCACCTTTTACAAATTTACTAACTTTTATAAATCAATAACTGTTAAATTAATAACTTAATGTAATAACTTTTTACAAATTTTATTTCTGATAATATTTACGGCCACAACCGTGTACACCATAAGGACTCCTTTTTTCAAAGACATTTTCAGCCGTTATAAAAGTTGTAAAAGAACTAAAGATAAACGTTTGAAAATTGTTTTTATATTCTCCATGAGTGCTTTGACTTGACATAAAAAATCAGACTGATTAGCATATTTTAACCATAAAATAAAAAATCGCGAGAGTCAGCTATTCTTCGATCCGTTACACTGTGATGATTTCATAATACACACCCCACACGTCTACGCTCACCTGCCTGCAGGTCATTGGACGATTCAACTTTGTTGGGACAACATTTTTATTTTATTTAGTAAAACTGAATAGTAAATGCAATCCAAACTTTTTTCACTTTTTCCCTAACTAGTTTGCTATCGAAGAATATTTTTTTCCGAATTTATAAACACAACAGAATGCTACGATGAGTTATGTGACTTGACTTTCGTTCAATGCAGACTCTGCAGTGTTAAAAGTTGTCATTTTTAAACCCATTATCTACCAATCTGAATAGTCGACGGTTCTGAAATTTAACTCAAACATGCATAACATGAACATGTATAGTTTCTATGTGACGGTAATTGAAATAAAGAAAATGCAAATTTGAGAAAATGGCGCGCATTGACAAAAAAATCAACATTTCACGCAACATTTCTGTAAAATGTGGATTGAAAAAGTAGTTTCCTTTCCAATTTTTCAAAAACAATTTTCGTCAAGTGGAAGGTACCAATATTATCAATATTTCTACCAAGTTTCAACTCAATCGGCTTAATAGTTTTTGAGTAATCCTGCACGCCAATTTCGATAATGCAGTTTTGAGAAAAAAACGTGTTTGAAGTTCACGCCCGCTCCGAATCCGAGCGGAGAGGCACAGCGTTGACGGGCTGTAACGTTTGAAGTTTTTCGAATTTCGCTTTGAAACTTTGGGAAAATATTCTACATATATTGTTCTATCGTTCGAAGAAAAAAAGAAAGAAATCGACTTTTTTTATCGTTGTAAATATATATCCCGCCTTAAGGGGTGAGATGCAGTTAGAATTATCAAAAAATCGATTTTTTAGATTTTCTTGAAGCATGTTTCGAAAATATTCCCTGAAAATTTCAAGTCAATCCGATGAACAGTTTCCGGGATATCCCACAATTAGTGAAGGGGCGTCGGGTCCCCATGGCAGGTAGCGACTAACAAACGCGCAAACGATAATACCCGAGAAGGCAGAATGCTTCGAAGATAACAACAAATTGATATTTTGGAAGCTTCCACATCGGCAGAAGCCCTATTGCATGGGCCAGGCATTGATGATACGATGTAAATCATTTTTTAATTAGTATTTCTATACATAAATCAAGTGTAAAATTGGAAAACTCTTTCAGAAATTTTCAAAAATGTATTACTCAAAAACTATGAACTTTAGCAAAATTTTATAAAGAATACTTTCGTTTTAAAATTGCCCAAAATGTTTTTAACAAATAATTCATCCCGAAAAACTTTAATTTCTTGCAAAATTGTTTTAACAATTGGCTATAAACAATTGAATGCTCGACTTTTCGACAAAAACTGTGATATTCGGATTCAGCCCATGAAAATACATGAAAAAAGTTTAGCTTCATCCATCGAGCTCAAAATGTTACGAACATATAATACCGTATCCACATCGAAAAACTTTAAACGCGTTTTTCTCGAAACTATGTTTTTCAAGTCAGTGGCCATTATAATTAAAAAACCACTCGATGGATTTTGGTGAAATTTCTTGTGGTTATTGATAGCATTAGAAACTAGTCCTTAATCGAAGGATTTTCATTTTTGTTGAAACTTTCTGTTATTTTTTAACAATAAACGAGCGATTTTTTGGTCGAACATCGAAAGTTATCTGTCGTAAGCCGCCATTTTTGTTAATTTTTGAAAAAATAACTTCGATTAAAGACTAAATTTATTATTAAACTAATGATTTTTTTTTTTTTTTTTTTTTATTTCAGATGATTCAGTAAAATTTTATGATGGTCACCACAAAGCACTACATGCCGAAGGGGGTCCGACAAAGATGGCGATATTTTCATAAATAATCGATATTTTTCTTTGAAAATTTGCACAAGTCAAGTTGAAATATAACATAAAAAGTCTGTGTAACCACTTTTGCAAAACAAACTTAATTACTACGAAAAAAAAAAAATGATCAAAAATGCTCTTTTTCACGCCTCTGACTGCATGTCCCCCTTTAAACCTCTTTCAGGAAATAGCGCGTAATCCACTTGAGTTTCAATATGGACTCCCTGCTTGCAGCGACCCTATCAAATCCCTATAGGAATGTGGTAGGACCTGGGGACTCCTCGCGATATTTCTGCACGGGTATCAGCTCCGGATACGCGGTATTAAATTTGCCAAGACCCAGATTCGATATGAGAAAATTTCGTGCAAAAGCACGCATACGCGGGTGCACACATGGTCGCGTGTTTATAATTGCAATCATTCGGCGCAAGTGCTAGACGGTGGGTGCAATAAATCACGTGTGCTCGGGGCTGCTGAGATTTTCTTTTGCGAGGAGGAGGTTATGCATGGCAACGTCATCCCTCGTGTGATTCATCTGGCTGTGTTTCTAATTCGGATTACCGCCTTCTTCAGAGCCAAGAAGGCGTATCTTTCCCGTAAGAGCCCTCGCCGTTTGCGGAGAGCCGGGCCTTTGTGAGATTTAGAATTCGATATGGTAAAGGAGAGCTTTGTAGTGACGAGATAAATCTGCTTGCTCGTGTATATGTGTTGATCTGCGTTTGTATGCCATGATCACGAACACTCAAGGCATATTTGCAACTCCCCCCAACCCCTCCCTCGACTAGACGTATAAATTAGACATTAGTTATGTCCGTCTCGGTCGTGATTCGTCTCTCTCGCCCTAGGAGGTCGCGGTTACTCTTTCACTGGCAAAAGGTGTGTATGCACTTGCATGCACGTACATGCGAAATATCCTACAGGGTGTCTCAAAATGACCTGAAGTTTTTTTAAATTTATTTATAAAACGTATTATTTATTTAAAAAATACGAATATTTTTATTTTAATATAAGGCACGTATTTTTATAATATTTATAATATTTTAATTTTAATATAAATAAATAATTTAATATAAATAATAAATATTTATAATATTTTTATTTTAATATAACGTGGAGGTTATGTGTGGAACGCAATGTCTGATAAATGGCATAAGGCCTTATATACACTTGTGATGGTAGGAATAATGGAACATTTTTTACAAAGTTTTTTTTTACAAAGTACAGATTTATTTAAATCATTTAAACTGATTTTTTACAAAGTACAACTTTGAGTACAATGTCTGAAGAACATTCTCACCAAACTTCATACAGATCGGAGCATTAGATTCGCGGTTATAGGTATTTCAACCGCACGAAGCGTGTTACGTTTGCCGAGCAGCAAGCTCAAGCAGCCACAAGAGACGGAAGAATTTATGCAGTATCAAATCAATGTTTCAGAGGCTGCAAATGATGCAGAAGGATTACTGTATGGCCGGGAATCGACGACTTCATGTTAGTATGAATACATTTACTTTAAATGTAAGAGAAACATAATTGTATCTTAAGGCCTTATATACGCGAACAATTTCAAATTTGTTTATCTTTTATTTTTTTAATTTTGATTTCATTAGCCTGAACGGTTATGAATATTTTAATTTTGAATTGAAAAATTCCAAAAATTGTTAAAGTTGCAGCATTTAGAGCTAGATAATAGATACCGCGCGGCGCGCCCGACCGCCAACCTCAAAGCCGTTTTTCCACGACTCACTTTTTTGAACCTTGTGAAAGTTCGAACTCTTGAACGAAGGTTCAGATCGCTTTGAAATTTTTACAACATATTCTTAGTATCATCGGCTATCGTGTGAACCACAGAAATAAAAATTTCAATGACTCAAGAAAATATAAAAAATAAAATACCGACAGAACATTGAGTAAAAAAATTATGAATAAGTTTCGAATTTTTATCATGATATTTTTTTTTCAGAATATTGTTGGTTCACACTGAAGATACATTCATTATGCAATTATAAATATGTTCATTTTTTTCAGACACCCACTTCGATGCTGAGAACTATCACCATCAACGCGCGCAAAAAAAAAGAATACATTTCTTTATTATGTTATATCTCCGCCATTTGTTACTATTTCTGATTTTTTTACATATACTTAACCATGTGCATAAATGATCTGTAAAAAAATGTTGTCAATATATGCGTCATTTTTTTACCGCGTCTAGAAAAGTACCATCGAAAATCGGCGAAATCGCGAATATAAGGCCTTAAACGCGATTATCTCAGAATCGTCTTTTTACTATTAATCTATTAATCCGATTCATACCAAATGTATACCACTTATTTATTATGATAATAGCTAGGGTCTGGACGAAGGATTTTTAATTTTGTGGAAAAACAAATTTGTAACAAAAAACCGAAAATTTAGCACTTCAAAAAATGAATTTTTTGTTAAAATTATCGTCATTTTCTTTTAAATCAATTTTTTTACAAATCCTTTGTCCAGGCCCTCGCCAATGCCATATACTAATGAATTCTTTTTCACATTCTGATTTCAGATGAACCGTTCTCGAATTATTATGTCCACCGCAACGGATGCTCAAAAGAAGGCCATCCTGGAAGACAGCTGGAGTTCTGCCATTTTGGAATATTTTGGAATAAAAAAATTGTACTAGTACATGAAAATATGTACTAAACGATGTTGTTCACAGTTTTTCAATAAACATTTATTGCCCCGACGAAAAAAAATCAAGAAAATCACGTCCCTTCGCCCGCTATAAGTGTATATTAGGCCATAAACGGCATGAACTTGGAAGACATACTACTGTGTCCAAAAAATAAGGTGAATGTGTTTAAAAAATAAAAAAATCTTTATTTATTCTTCCAAATCAATTTCGTCGCCTTCAAAGTAATCCCCACTCGATACAATGCATTTATGCCAGCGTTTTTTTTTTAATTCTCGAAACAGTCTGAAAAGTTCTTATCCGGTATGAAAGTTGCCCCTCAAATCACCCCAAATCTAAAAAATAGGGGCTGGAAACTTAAAAATAGCCGTATCTCGATAATGAATAGCCCGAGCAAAAAATATTTCAAACAAAAGTTGTTTGGAATAATAAGATACGCATAAAGGTATATAACGTCCAATCTCCTATCTTTGAAACTAGCGGCACAAAAACGCGTTTGTGCCGCTATTTTCAAAGCTAGGGGATTGAACGTCAGATAACTTTATACGTATCTTATGATTTCAAATAACTCTTGTTGAAAACATTTTTTTATCGGGCTATTAATGATCGAGGTATGGCGATTTTTAAGTTTTCAACGCCTATTTTTTAGAGTTGGGGTGAGTTGAGGGGCAACATTTCATTGGGGTTACTTTCTGTATGCAACCATCTAGCTCCAGTCAAAATTCTAATTCTACGCTAAAAGTGCTGGGTTTTTATCCCTTTCACTGGACTATATCTCGGACTTTTTTTTGGATTTTCTGAAAGGAAAAGTGTATGCCAATGATTCACAGACAATTCCGAAGCTCAAGGAAGCAATTGAACGCACCATTAATGAAATTAGTCCGCAATTATGCCAAAATGTTGTTGAAAATTTCGTCGAAAGAGTGAACGTTTGCAAACAGGGACGAGGGGGACATTCATCGAATATTGTGTTCCACACATAATCTCCATGTATGTACCTTATACTAAAATAAAAATATTCGTACTTTTCAAATAAATCATACGTTTTACTAATAAATTCAAATGCCAGGTCTTTAGAGACACCCTAGATATGGGGTGTCTCAACAAATTTCGTATGCTGCCATTTCGTGCGATACTGTATGTATACAGTGTATTACGAAACGTGACGCCCAAAAGGAAAATCTGGATGGCTCGTATGCCTATCCGAATCATACCCATATATGTTGCACGATCTTTTCTAGTTTCCGACAAAAAAAGCATTCATCTATTTTTCGTCCAGTTTTCTTGTAGTGTAGGTCCTTATTGTTTTTTCCCTTTTGTGCATTAACTTTTCTCTTGGAAGTTTTTAACACCAATTGGGAGTTACTTACATCGAACATCACTTAAGTGTCCGTCTTCGATTTTGTTGAATCTCATATATGTGATAAAGCGTTGAAAACTGTTAGACAGGTATTTTCGTTTGTCGACGAAAAAACGGTTTTACGGCGGGAAATCACGCTTCGAAGAAACACGTGTGACCCCTTAATTAAATTTTTTGCAAAACTTCTGTAGTGGACTTTTCATCGCTTTACGTTAGCAGAATTTTGGTCTTCGTTTCATTCAGATCGGTGGACTGCTTGTGGGTGAAACTCCAAAATCACCCTCGACACACCTTTCTTTAAAGGGTGGTTTTCCCCCTTAAAACAGTTTTCCGTCGATAACAAAAACATACGTGTCTAATAGTTTTCAATGCTTGGTCACATACATGAGTTTCAACAAAATCGAAGGTGGACACGCAAGTGCTGTTCCTTACTAGACTAGTATAAATATTTTTTAAGTAACTGAACTTTAGTGACTAATCTTCGCAAAACTATTTCTTTTTGTCGAAATCTGAGGCGTTTACGTTGGTGATCAGTTGATCTATTATTTGTCGCTTAAGAGTGCACTTTATAACAATAACAGAAGTAAAAAAAACATCGCGAGGAAAGTACATAATCAGGAGAGAAAATAATAAAAAAATGCTTGTTTTTCGAAAACTAAAAAAGATTGTAGTTTTGGATAGGAAACCAGAAATGTAGATTTTCCTTTTGGACCACACCCGAACATCACTTAAGTGTCCGTCTTCGATTTTGTTGAATCTCATATATGTGATAAAGCGTTGAAAACTGTTAGACAGGTATTTTCGTTTGTCGACAAAAAAAACGGTTTTACGGCGGGAAATCACGCTTCGAAGAAACACGTGTGACCCCTTAATTAAATTTTTTGTAAAACTTCTGTAGTGGACTTTTCATCGCTTTACGTTAGCAGAATTTTGGTCTTCGTTTCATTCAGATCGGTGGACTGCTTGTGGGTGAAACTCCAAAATCACCCTCGACACGCCTTTCTTTAAAGGGTGGTTTTCCCCCTTAAAACAGTTTTCCGTCGATAACAAAAAAATACGTGTCTAACAGTTTTCAATGCTTGGTCACATACATGAGTTTCAACAAAATCGAAGGTGGACACGCAAGTGCTGTTCCTTACTAGACTAGTATAAATATTTTTTAAGTAACTGAACTTTAGTGACTAATCCTCGCAAAACTATTTCTTTTTGTCGAAATCTGAGGCGTTTACGTTGGTGATCAGTTGATCTATTATTTGTCGCTTAAGAGTGCACTTTATAACAATAACAGAAGTAAAAAAACATCGCGAGGAAAGTACATAATCAGGAGAGAAAATAATTAAAAAATGCTTCTTTTTCGAAAACTAAAAAAGATTGTAGTTTTGGATAGGAAACCAGAAATGTAGATTTTCCTTTTGGACGTCACTTTTCGGACCACTCTGTATGTATGTATATATATATATATATATACGTATATGCGTACAGATAATATTTCCTCCTCGTCGTTAACTCTCCTCCGTCATCTCTCCTTTTCTCGCGGGTATATAGTTAGTGAACTACGTTTATATCTATGCGTGTATACTACCTATAGATCGATGACGAGACTTTGCCATGGCAAAGCATCAAGAATCTGCTCAGCTACTCGGTACGTTGAACGTGTAGGAGTTGTCTCACAAGGAACTATATGTATATACAAATATACCTATACAGGAATACACATGCCTAAATCTTTGATTTACACTCCTGCCGTTTTTCAATCGTACTGACACGTGCTCGAGGAGAGAAAGACGGGTATGCACATGGGTAATGATAATAAAGGCGAAATTCATTGAAAAATACAAACACTAGTATATCTATACTAGCCCGCGACATTACTCGCGAGTTTGACGGAAATTCAATTCGCTTGCTTGCCGGAAACCGATTTTAGGCTCATATCTTATTACGATATGTATACTGAGGTTATTATGAAAAGCACTTTTTCGATAGTTTAAAAAACCCGCTTTTCGTACAGTTAAAAAACTCGTTTTCTGGATAGTTAAAGGAATCATCAACGTTTGAAATTTAATACTGTTTAATAATCTTTTTACAAATTTTGTTTCCGATCATATTTACGGCCACAGACGTGTACACCGTGACTCTTTTTTCGAAGACATTTCCAACCGTTAAAAAAAACGTAAAAAAAATAAAAAAATTATTTTCCATTCTTCCTGAGTGCTTTGATTTGACATAAAAAAATCAGACTGGTCAGCGTATTTCAAGAATCGAAAAAAAGTCGCGAAAATCAGCTACCATTCGTTACATTGCGATGATTCCTTTGGGTATTCCTTTCACGAACTCGAATATTGAACAATTAAATGATTTTGTCTACAATGAAGGGAAAACAATGCCAGTATACTTGTAAAATGTCTAGCAAAATTACTGAACCTGCATTCAAAAATTACGATTTCTAAAACCGTCTCATTTGGACAACACTTTATGGAGATCACACGCTGGCCACATTTCTACCTAATAATTTATACACTAAACAGCTCTAGGTGCCCGATAAAAACTGCTCACGAGTATGCAATACTCTAAAGACTTCGTAACGACAATAAAAGCAGAGGGTCAACGAATATTAAAAAAAAATATTAATGATAAAACTTAGAAAAATTTGACCAAGACAAGAATTTTCGTGGCCGAGACTTTTCAGAAAAAATGTCTAAATCTACTAAATTTTGGCGAAATTTTTTACTTCATTCTATCGCTGGGTATAATAATTGGTTCTAACTTGTATCTATTGCCAATGATTCAAAAGGGCCCTCCTTATACCCCCCCCCCCCTCCACCACAAAATACGGCCCTTCGTGAAAGGGCCTATTCCTGCACACTCGCAATGAAATCATTAAGGGGCTCTACCAGTGTGACACTTTAAAAAAATCGATTTGTTTTGCCTTTTTCGACAAATGAGATTTTTATACTTTCAAGATTTTTATACTTTCACGAATATGAAATGAGATTTTTCAAATTTGCTGACATTGTAACTCAAAAAGCAATTATCCGATTGACGTGAAATTTGAACTGAGTACTCTTGAATATATTTACTCTACAATTACGTAGGATATCTTTGATTGGATGACAATTGACGATTTGGCATTGAAAAAAACGACCATTTTATAGGCAAGAAAACAGACTTTTATTTCATAACTACGCCATTTTGTTAGATATTGATATTTTTCGAAAATCCTACGTCATTGTACAGGAAATACCTTCCAGTTTACCGAAATTTTTTCCTTTTTCGGTTTCAGCTACCCAATCGGCCGGAATCATGTCAGCAGTGGAGGAATTTTTTTTGGCGCCTCCGAAGGCAGCGCATAAGTCGCTTGGATCTCAATATTTTTCTATGAAAAAATTATGCAATATAGGTCAAATATAGCCAAATATATTCTCAATTTTTCGAAACATTTAATTCAGTACCTTTCTTCCAAAAAATTCCCGAAAATCTCCCAAATTTTCAGCGTTCACACTGGTACAGCCCCTCAATTTGAGCAGATAGCCTGCATGTAATTGCACGTAAATGTATATTGTTACAACAATAGCTACGATGTATCCCGTCATCCCCCACACATCACAAGTACACAGTGCGTTGAAACTACGAAATAAATAAATCAAAGATCAGCTGTCCGATCCTCGATGAGGGAGAGCAGACGTATGACGGTTGAATCGACCGAGCGCTCGGTGATCCGACGAAAAAAAAGCTCGCTGCTTCATTACACGCTGGCAAATGTCACCGCCGTTGCGCACGTCGTGCACAATGTGTCATGCCCTTGTTATACATACACGTACATACGAAAAATGGGTTTCGATACGCTGTCGTGGATTTTTGTTATTCCTCGTCAGTGAATCGGCAACGTGCATCTGACAGGTCAAACAAGCGTATTCTTGCCAACTGAATTCCGTTTTGATAACGGAAAG
Organism: Ophion obscuratus; assembly: GCA_964007375.1. Taxonomy (NCBI): domain Eukaryota; kingdom Metazoa; phylum Arthropoda; class Insecta; order Hymenoptera; family Ichneumonidae; genus Ophion; species Ophion obscuratus. The sequence goes on along the minus strand of OZ023318.1, from coordinate 29,757,318 downwards.
CACGAAACAGAGAAACGGAGATTTTGTGAAATTTCAAAGAAGCTCTGAAGATTTTCATCTGATTGCAGCAATCAGAAAAATGCCATTAAAATGAAACCTCCATAAACCGCATCATGCCCAATCGTTCAGATAATTTTCTACTTCTCCACTGCAATTCTCCCCGACAGTTATGAATTAACGAGTAACCATGGTAAAAATGAGAAGAATCGACTTTTGCCACCCTATTACACAAGCAAATTGATCGGATTAATGGCACGGAGAAAAATTGTGCGCAAACACAGACACACACACACACATAGGCACCCATATTTAATTACACGCTCCATTTGTCTTTCTTTTCTTCGGAATCCGAGAACATACCAGAACGGTCCTGATTCCCTTTGTTGAAATAATATATTCCCTTCGCACAATCGTGAAACTGGGTGAGAGAGTTAGCTTATATACCCAAACTTGAAATACGCGTCTGGGTGCTTCGGCTTGGGTTCGCCAGGCCTCTAGCGCTTGAAATATTTGGCGTTAATTAGGCAGTGGGAGAGCCTCGTCTCAAGGAGGATTTCTCTCTCCCTCTCTCTCTCTCTCTCTCTCCCTCTTGCCCTCATACGCCCAAACAAACCCAAGAAGACATTCACAACCGTGAGGCAAGTGCCCAGAATCCAGCGCGATGTGCGTTTATACGTCATGTGCCTAACTACGACGAAATTCATTACTTGTCGCCCCGCGACGGACAATGCGAGACGACGACGTACCACGTCCAAGTTTGCCGTATTCGTGAACGTTATTCACGTCCCCGAGTAGGCAGAGCTACCCAAATGTACGTAGAAACGGAACATGAACATGCACCCATGTTGGAGGAAAAGTGATTTTGAGGAAACTCGACCTTGAAGACCGCCCTCATAGCTCGTGTCCCCATACTGAATACTGCGTGAGTTCCAACGTCTTCGAAACCCTCTTTGGATAAACGGGAGCATATTCACCGGGAGGTCGTTTCAAGGACAGCTCGCCTCCAAAATGAACGATCCGTTTGGAAAAAAATGTCAGGACAGTCGACTAAACAGCCAGGTGTAACGATAGCCAACATTGCGTGGATGAGATGGGTTCAAAATAGCCTTTGTCCGTATACATTGTACGGATGCTATCAAGCAGAAGGGCTCAACCGCCGTCACTTTACGTGCCAAATGATGTGGTTCACGTCCTTGAAGTTACTGCACGTCGATTCATATTACGCTTATAGGTTGGCGTGACCACAGAAGGGACGTGTACAGAGCGTTGTTCTTGTCCAAGCTTCCTGCGGTGACAGCACCCCAGCCAACTGTGTCTCTGCACACAGGGTTAATGGATAGGGAGAGGAAGCGAGGGATGGCCAGGGATCCGGAAGTGTGCGGATAGTCAAAAGCCTTGCGGAGGTTCTTCAACCTCCTGTACACACTATCCGCCGATTCACAATCTCTCTCGTACCACTCTCGCGTGACCGTAAGCCTCGACCAAAAGGCTCCAGTCGAGGCTTCCCATGATTTGAGCAAAGCCTCGCCGCGATAATTGCAGGCAGGATCCAGACGTTGGTAGCTATGAGGGGAAAAAGTTGCTTTTGGCACTGTTCGAACGTAAGCACACTGAGAAAAACAAATATATATATTGGTTGATTCAAATAAATGTCTGATCGCGGAGTGCCATCGATGTGTGAGATTGTTGCAATACTATAAAATATTGGAAAATGTCATTTATTCAAATAACATATTATTTTATTTGAAAATCTCTTCTGCTCTCGAAATATCCACATTATCCTTTAAATAAAATTATCGGAGTGTCTCCCCCATGGAGCCTAGATACCGGGAGGTTCAGCGGCAATGCAAAGACGCTGAAAAAAGCGTCCCCGAAAATGTCCCGAAGTGATGGCGCTGCGGTGCAGCGGCACCTACATATATAGTAATATATTGGTCAACGAGGTGAAAGTGATCGGATCAGTTTCTAACCTCACGACAGACCGATCGTGACATCAAACGTCGAAATATCCGTGGATTCATAATTTCCTCATGACGGTTCGGAAAAAAAATGCAAAACCGAGAAAAGATCTCAAACTCAAATTGAAAATGGCGGCGATACAGCCTATCTAGAAAAATGTGTTTTTATTACATATAGCTTCACGGGAGAACGGTTTTCTCGTAAAATATAAGACCTGAAACAAAAACCAAAAAAATGATAATTTATATATTATTAGCTATGAGACTACTTAGAAATTTGCTTTCAAATTTTGCAAAAATAGCGCACTTGAAGGAAATAAATCGATTTTTTGCAAAAAAAAGCAGTAAATTGTTTATAAAAAGAGGTTTACATTTAATAAAAAAAAACGGGTACGTACTCCCATAAAGAATATAATTGTGAAGCTGCTATCAAAATTTCAACCTCGAAATCGATGCATGCAAAGGTGTTCGAGTAATCCGTCTTCCGAGATCGAAAAAAGTGCTATCAAAATCGATGCATGCAAAGGTGGTCGAGTAATCCATCTTCCGAGATCGAAAAAAGTGGTTTCGAGAAAAACGCGTTTAAAGTTGTACGAGCAACTCAGCGCGCGCTCCAAGGCGCTGCGGCCAATTCGATAATTGAACCTTTAAATAAGAAAAATTGCTACAGGACCAATTGCATATTGTTTTTATGACACCAAAGTATTTTTAGGAAAGAAAACGTCTTTCCAAAATCCTAGTGTGGTGTTATCCCTTAACACTAATGAGGGTTAGGTACATCATCTGTGATCTGTCTTAGATCACACCCATGTTTAGCGTATATCTATATACATATAGGTGCCGGAGCACCCCAGCGCCATCATTTCTTGTTCTCCGTTTGGGGACGAGTTGAAAGGCCTCGCTGAACCTCCTGGTATCTACGCTCCATGGTCTCCCCGTCCGGATATCGGACGAATAAGCGTATGTAATTCGTCCGGATAGCGGCTCAGTTCACGCCGTATTTCATGTATACGTACATATTATTCTGATTCGTGTCAGTTAGTACGCCGACGAATAACCTATACATAATCGTCCGGATAAAACGTGTTAAATTGTTAAACAAACTATCCGGCCGAATCATTTACACGTATTCGTCCGAATAAAAGGTTTTTAATTATGTTTGGTTTGGGTTCGTTGGATTTGTTTGTATAGTTTTGTTGATTTCGGTTCATTTGTTTGGGTGTGATTGTACATATATATAATCGTCCCTATAGAATGCGGTAAATTGTTAAACAAATTATTCGGACGAATAATTTACACGTATTCGTCCGAATAAAATCTTTATAATTTTGTTTGGGTTTTTTTGGTTTGTTTGTCTGAGTGTGTTTGTTTGGGATTGTTTGTATAGGTTTGTTTGCTTGGGTTCGTTTGTTTGGGTTTATTCGTTTCGATTTGTTTGTTTAGGTTTGTTTGCTTGGGTTTGATTGTTTGGGGCGTTGTACAGCGTGAACTGCGTGAACTGAGCCGTTATCCGGACGGCTAGCCACAGCGTAAAATTTTATTCTATTGAAATCATTCTATATACAATCCGTACATGTATGGATGAAATAATTAAGCAGTTGCTACGACATTTTTTATTTCGTACAAAAATGTAATCAATAGAATGAATTATTTCTTTACTACATCGAAACAAATATACCATGAGACGTAAGTTTTTCAATTTATTTTTAATCTTAAACAAAAAGTGAGCATTAGAATGATCGTCCACGATAATAGTGGAGAGATAATCAGATGTCCAATGGAATATCCATGGAGAGAATATCAGATATTCAACTGATAAGAACAGATACTACACTTTCATCTTAGCCACAGGCCAAGAAGCGATACTATTTAGAGTTTCTTCGGCGTTTAAATAGATTTCCGGTTCGCGCTGCGCTTACGAGAAGCGAGCGCGCGTGCGGCTTCTAGCGGTTACACCAAGAACTACGGGTTTCCTCACACCTATAATTTCGGTGGCGCTCGGCCATGATTTGGTTGAATTTTTTCAACCAAATGCGCAAGAAACAAATTTTATTTTCACATAATTTTTTTAAACACTTTAGACATTTGCTGAATATTTTTTAATCAAAGTAAAATATTAATATTTCAACGAATAATGTACTTGAAAATCAATTTCAAATATGGTGAAAAAAATAAAATAACATGTTTACTCAATAGAAATTTTATTTGAATCAAACGAGCGAAATTCAATTTTTCTTGTGTACTCGAATCAACAATATTCATGTTATGAATTGAAACCCTTTTTTTGTTCTTTGCAGAAAATGCATTCAAAACTATATAATTTGTTCGCGATAATTTTTTAGATAGTTTCAATAATATATTGTTCTCGGCTAACAATATATCTTTTGAATGAAAAAAAAACTTTTAATTTTTTCACGTTATTAAAGTCAACAGTGTTTTGTTTGGATTAATAAATCCGATTATTTACACCAACAATTTTACAATTGAATCAACGAAATTTCATTCAATAACACCATTGATATTGGATCAATGATTTTATCTCAGTGCAGTCGTAAAAAAAAGAACTCACAGTGGAGGGAAAAAGCGGAGCAGGATTATTATCAATGACAAGTTGATGCTGGCGTTTCGCCCCATGTCGCTCAGACCCCAATCATCTTCGCCCTCATTTCCCCGGTAACCCTCCGCCTCATCCTCGCGCTGATAAATCTACCTCGAAACTTTACCTACCCCTGACCCTCTTTCTCTCTGGCTCTCTCTGAGAGCAACAAGATGCACAGGCCAAGATGATACGATCACTTTTTTCCAGCACTGTACATCGCCAACGCCTCCCCCGCTTAGCACGAAAAGAATGAACCACTCAGGAGAAAAAATCGCCGCGTCTTCCGCACCCTATAGGATTGTGGAATGATGAGACGAGGTCGTAACGTGGTCCCACTTGCTGCTTAATCAGTGATGGGGATGCTTCGATAGCCCCAGCCAGTTATTAATCTGAATCGTATCGTCGTTGATCGACCACGATAAACGCAAGATCGGAAATCACGATCATATATTAAGCGTTGAGGAGTTTCGGGACAACTGACGATATGTTACCATTTGATCCAAATTCATACAGTAAATCCTTTGTCATGGACTGAATGCACCCTCTACGTTTCATATAATATAAACCATATATGAAAGCAATCTCTAAATTTTAAGGGGTCTTCTCGCTTTAGACACTAAAAAAGGCTATTTTCATGAAATGTTCGATAGGTTTATATCATAGATATTGATATAACAGTTGTTACACTTAAGGGGCTATACCAGTGTAAACGCTGAAAATTTGGGTGATTTTCGGGAATTTTTTTGGAAGCAAAGTACTCAATTAAATGTTTCGGAAAATTAAGAATATATTTGCCTATATTTGCCCTATATTACATGATTTTTTCATCGAAAAATATTGATATCCAAGCGACCTATGCGCTGCCTTCGGAGGTGCCAAAAAAAAGATCCTCCACTACTGACATGATTCCAGCCGATTGAGTAGCTGAAACCGAAAAAGGAAGAAATGTCTTTGAGCTGAAAGGTATTTCCTGTACAATGCCGTAGGATTTTCGAAAAATATCAAAATCTAGCAAAATGACGTAGTTATGAAAAAAAAGTCTGTTGTCTTGCCTATAAAATGGTCGTTTTTTTCAATGCCAAATCGTAAATTTTCATCCAATCAAAAATATCCTACGTCATTGTAGAGTAAATATATTCAAGAGCACTCAGTTCAAATTTTAAGTCAATCGGATAATTGCTCTTTGAGTTACAATGTCAGCAAATTTGAAAAGCCTCATTTCGAGAAAAACGCGTTCAAAGATTTAACTATCGGTTTTTGCAAGATAAAATGATATTGATATAAATTATATAAATAATAATAATATTCGTGAAAGTATAGACTGTCGAAAAAGGCAAAAAAATATCAATTTTTTTAAAGTGTCACACTGGTATAGCCCCTTACATACACTTTAGAAATACATTTAAACCATTTTTATTTATTTATTGAAGTCACTATTTATAGACGAAAATGGTGGTTAAAAATTGTCCTAAAAAATGTAGGTCTGCGCTATTGATGAAATCTCGGAGATGGACCATCCGCAACAAAAAAATCAAACGGTTTTAGATTCAATATGTTAAAGAGGATAGCGCATATCATACGATTTTTGATATATGCAAAAATAACAAAATGTCGGGCATTTTTTTGAAAAAAACAATAAAACGTGTTTTTTCACCGTTTTTGGCAAAAAAATAGTACATATCACAATTTCAAAAAATCCTTAATATGCGCTATAGCTATAGTTGTAAAGAATATGTGGTTAAAATTTCATAAGGATCGGTTCAGTAGTTTCGAGAAAAACGCGTTTAGAGTTTGTTTGGGTTACATAAATACATTCAATTTTGTTTGAATGTTTTTCGAAAATATATGTATTAAGTGTAACAACTTTTACATCAATATCTATAATATAAACCTATCAAAAAGTTCATGAAAATAGCCTTTTTTAGCGTCTAAAGTGAGAAGACCCCTTAAATCGATCGTCTACACCGTTTCTATAAAATTTACAGTCGAAGAAAGACTTTTTAACATAGGAAGGCATCGCCATTAGGCATTCATCGATGCCTAATGGCGATGGTATCAAGGGAGGGTAAATTGTCATAACGTACTGACTGATTTGACAGCTTTTCACTCACTACCGTAAAATGGGGTTACTTTGAACAGGTTTTAACATTTTTTTGTAGGTAACATTCTTTTGAAATCCTCGATCCTAACTTTTTTTGCTCTAAACGTGAAAGAATGTCTCCTCTTGCAATCAAATGTATAAGGAAGTCAAGTCCCCCATCACTCGCCCGACAATTTTTGTTTGTTTTTTATTCAATTATCATAGTAACCTCGAGTGTGGAGTTTCTTTGACAAGGCATTGAAATGCAACTTATGTTAAATATTAAGGGTTACTTTGACATAATTTTCATACAAAATTTAATAGTTTATGCATTATACATGGAATAAAATGAAAAACAATGAACACAACAAATTTTTACAATCACATTGTCACAGTTATTAAGAAAACATTTTACATAAAAATATCAAGTACCTAGGGTACTATTATAGGCACTTAATCAGTCTTGTAATTACCATTGAGATCAAAATCAACTTGAGCAACATTACATTCAACTATAGCAACATTATAATAAACTTGAACAACAAATGTGAGCAACAATAGAAAAAAAGTTAAAAAAGAATTCGTCTGTGTCCTCGCACACGACAAATTCATTGGTAGGATTGGTGGCGCCTTTGTTACGCATGCTTCAGACCCAGAGTTTGCAAGTGATGCAGCATATCCAGTCTGCAGCATGTGGGTACAACCGGAAGTCACATCTACATATGTAACGGAGGTTGTTGTCCTTTTTGCCCTTCTTTATTCCCTTTTTGGGGACCAAATCATTTCGAGGAACATATTCATCGGAAGAAGGAAAGCACACATTTAAGGGGCCCGTCCACAGAAAATTTCAAAAAATCGAAAGCAAGCAAGACTCAGCATTGTCGAAGAAATCGACAATGATGAGCAATTAGAAGGGATTTTGTACGGTGCAGAAATTGCCGACTGAGTTGAGGTAAGAGTTTTTCATAGTATAAACTTCAAACGCGTGTTTCTCGAAACAACGTTTTCAAAATCTAGCTCCATCGTATCACTAAAACTGATAAACCGATTCTCTTGAAATTTCAACCACATATTGCAAACATGATTCGCAACAAGATGACCCTCGAGGGTTTTAAAATTTTTATTTTTACTCTTTTTTGCGAAAAACTGCAAAAAAACGCGTTTTTAAAATACTTTTTTCGTTTTTCATCTGTCATTTTTTATTTTTTGATAAAACTTTATATCCGAGGGTCATTTTGTAGCTGGTGTCATACTGAATCTAATGGACTATGATTTTTTGTTTCAGACAAGCCGTTGCCGAGTTGTGATGGAGTTACCTAGCCCACCTATTTTTGAGGTGTTCCGTTAAACTATAGTTTTTGTACTTAAATATGAACAAAAATGAATTGAAATTTGTTTTTATGTATTTCAAGACTATTTATCAAGCCCAACAACTTTTACATTCATGTCTTTTATAAAATCCTCAAAAAATCGCGAAATTAGCCTTTTTTCGTGGCTCCACAGTGGACTGGCCCCTTAAACCGTATTTTGGCGCTCTGTTAAAGTAGCCCCAAAAACTGTCAAAGTTGCCCTAAATGTCAATTTCATCATCAATTTCATAATGTACTGAGTGATATGACAGTTTTTCATAACCTTTTTGACCATTTTTTACATACCGTTTAGCGCGTACAACTGCCATTCGGCAATGAGCATAGGCATCCTACGTTGGAAAGTTTTTCTTCAATTGTAAATTCTATAGAGACGGTGGAGACGATCGATTTAAAATTTGCAGGTTCCATTCGGTATATGACGAAGAATTTACTGTATACATTCGAATGAAATGGTAACAAATCGTCAATTGTCTCGATTCTCCTTGAAGACATTCTACTCGAGGACTGCAACGTCAAGCAGTAAGAATGGCAAGACGCAAAGACGCCACCGACTACGCCATCTGGCTACACGTGATTGCACCTGGAGTGGCTCAATTGAAAAAGTAATATGTATAAAAAGACATCGATCATTCTTCTTAGGGTTGAGCAATCTCCTCGTGCAGTGCGACACACTGAGGTACTCGAGAAATACGGAACGTGTAAGAGCCGAACGACGATTGATTGTACGTCGTCGTTGTGCCAGCCAGAAGTCTCGCGATCTCAGCACTCCGAGCTCACGAATCGTTACGATCAACTGCGACACGATAGAATTCGATTGAAAATCATCTATCACGTTTTTCCAAAGACCCGATGATCGGTAGATTCCGTCAGGTACGAAGCAACATACCGACTGACGTTCTAGACTAACGAGAAATATTGAACATTGAAAAATTGCAATTTGCCGAAACAAAATTAATGTTTGGCATGCCAGAATATCAAAGGCCGGAAACAACTACGTTTCGATATAAGGAGGCTGCTCAGGGTCTTTGCGAGGCGGGCGCTGGGCGGCAAGAGTATGTGCTTAAGGGGAGGATAGGGGTTTCAGCGTGAAAAAACCACTTTTTTGCGAATTTTCTTCATCTATATGGATAGAGTTTTATTGAAACCTTTTGTGCATTGTTGAGTATCATTTCAAGAACATTCCGTGAAATTTGTACGCAAAAATATCCACAAACAAGCCGGTGCCGCGTTTTTTCTCGAAACCACTTTTTCAAAGTTCGTGTTCACCGCCATTTGAAAACTACATGACCGATTTATTTCAAACTTGGTACATACTTTCTACATATAAAATACCTCCCCCCAACGGTTAGTTTGAGATTTTTTTTACATTGAGGGGGTTTTCCACCTCCAAAATGGCGGAATTTTTCGTGAAAAATAGCACTTTTCACTTTACATGACCACCAAAAATTTAGAAATGAAAAAAAAAATATCAAAGACCGTTGGGGGGAAGACTTGATGATACTTTGACTAAATTTCAATGGTACTTGATTTCAGATAATTTCTAGCTGAGATACAGTGAACACCGCAAATCGTGTTTTTCCAAAGGCATTCTTGGAAAAGCTTTGTCACCGGCTTGTTTGTGGATATTTTCGCGCACAAATTTCACGGAATATTCTTGAAATGACACTTAATAATGTACAAAAGGGTTCAATAAATTTACTCTATCCATATAGATGAAAAAAAATTCGCAAAAAAGTTTTTTTTTCACGCTGAAACCCCTGCCTTTCCCTTAAATACCGGCGCCTGTAACGGCTGCCAACCCCGAATAATCAAATTTTCGGTTACGTGAAATAAATAAATTTCAGCTAATAAATATGTGGAATGCATATAATTGACTATTTAGAAATGTTATAAATCTTTTTGGTTCATTTACATCGCGAATAAGTTGTCAACCAAGTTGCAATGTGGTAAACGCGCCATTTAGTTCTCAGTAACTGGTATCACTGAGCTCAGATACGAACGCCACATCGTGAGCGCGTAGCTGTCAAACATCCTTCGCGAATTCCGTTTTTTTGTTCGGCGAAAATGAAAAGATGGAAGGGAAAAATTCAAACCGAAAAACAGTACAATCGACGGTTGGAACAAGTGCAACTTGGAAAGCGGCGAAAAAAGTAGTTGAGCTGGAAAGTGAATGCGCAGTCGAGGGACGACGCGTAATTGATTCGAAGGTTATGTCGAAACACATGCACTGCAGCTTCTGTAAAGAATGATTCAAAATAATTAAATACTCTTTATGAAACCGCGGTAAGAAATTTATAGCAAGGAAGCAATAGCATGTGCGTTTCAAATTTTGGCGCCTATTCAAAATGGCCGACTTGACAGCAGCGTTGCCACGTGCCGTAGAGCGCTTTATCGTTTTACGCGAATCAGCTGAAATTTCCTGTTTTACTTCACAAATATTTCGATAACGAGACAGACAAAACCCTGTACTCTTCGATGAAATAATTCATAAAAATTTCAAGAATTTTTCCGCCTATTTACCAGGTGTGTAAGTATGAAACCGGAATTTGCCCATAGGTGGCGCTAGATGTCGATGCAGTTACCGACACATCACGTCAGCGGTGTCTTGTTATTGTATTGATATCCGACAAAGATTTCCAACTCACAATAACACGAGTTTCATTCAGTAGCATTAGTTTATTACAGATAAACATGCCGAGTTTTGTGCCAACAAATAACGATTTGCCGACAGCACTACTTTTCTGTTTTCATCTGAAGAAAACCGCAGCCGAATCGCATCGAATGCTTGTGGAGGCGTTTGGTGAGCATGCTCTCGGTAAAACACAGTGTTTCGAGTGGTTCAAACGGTTCAAAAGTGGCGATTTTTACGTGAGGAACGAAGAACGTGGAAGACCACCGAAAAAGTTTGAAGACGCTGACCTGCAAGCCTTGTTGGACGAAGACGACGCTCAAACACAACAACAACTGGCGGATGTACCTACGGTAATGATATGATACTTTGTATCATATCATTACAATAAACGTGTTTTTTCTGTACAAAAATTCCGGTTTCATACTTACACACCTGGTACATTCAGTTCTTACTATTCTTATTGTGTTGTGACGGTCGTATTAGACTTCTCATGAAGCTTATGCCATGTCGCCCGTGTATAAGAGCCTAACTTCAATAATTAATGGCTCAACAATCACGCAGACGAAGTACTTGTAATTATACACGGAGTCGTAACACCTCTTCGCAAATATCCTCAATAAATTTCAGCAAATTCTCATTAGGACTTGGAATTAATTCGTAGCGTTCTTTTAATGAAAAAAATATATTTATTTTTAATGAAAAAAAAAAAAAATTCATTAATGAAAATATTGCCCCTCGCTGTCTACTACTTTTGACCATCTTTCGGGAAGGGTACAAGTACCGTTTTGGAAGAACGCTTCGTCTTTAGATGTAATCCACGAATCGACCCATTTTTGACAATCTTCGTAAGAAGTGAACTTCTGCTCAGACAGGCTATGAGCGATCGAACGAAACAAATGGTAATCAGAAGAAGCGACATCTGGAGAATACGGGGTGTGGGGTAGGACTTCCCTTTTAAGTGTTTCGAGATATTTTTGTACCGGTTTTGCGACGTGCGGACGAGCATTGTCGTGTAGCAAAATGACTTTGTCATGTCTTTCGGAGTATTCCGGCCGTTTTTCTTTCAAGGCACGGCTCAAGCGCATCAATTGCAGTCGGTAGCGATCCCCAGTTATGATTTGATTCAGTTTCAGCAGTTCATAATAAATCACACTCCTCTGATCCCACCAAATACAGAGCAGGAGCTTAGACCCATGAATATTTGGCTTTGCCACTGATGCTAATGGTTGGCCGGGTTTAACCCATGAATTCTTGCGCTTCGGATTGTCGTAATGGATCCATTTTTCATCACCAGTGACAATTCGATGCAAAAAACCGGGGAAAAAAGCGGGAAGTAAAACTCCCCGCAAAAACACTTTATTCGGCACAAATGTTGACATATTCAATAAATTATAAAGTGTTGTTATTTACGATTCAAAAAGAGGTTATGTACAGCAAATAACATTCAACCATAGCTGTTTCACGATCAATACATTACTGTCGGTAACAACGAAATACTGTACTACCTGCGCCATCTCTTGTAAAACGCTACGAATTAATTCCAACACCTAATACTATACGCGATAGCTGAGCAACCTCCTTAACAGTCGATACAAATGGCGCGAAAGGTCAACAAGATATCAGAAAAACACCGGCGAAAATTGTTGCAAGTGCAAACGAACAATATGTACAATAACAAGCCAACGCTCCACAGCTATTGTGAAATTTCTTCGACTCCGAGCTTTCACTTTTTAAAATAGAAGAAACGAGTGCTTTGCCTTGTCCGAGAACAAAAAAAAAGTAGGCAAACGATGACGAAATATTCTGGAAGACGAAAAAAACGTTGACAGGAATATAAATACGCTGGTCGAAGACAAAAAAAATCGAACATAAAAATGTAGCGGCGGAAGAACGACCTCAGCTTGAATTTTCGAGAATTTCGTCCTCGCTAATAGCCTGAAGTGAAATTAGAGAAAGGGAAAGAGAGAGAGAGAGAGAGCGAGTGGGGGGGGGGGGGGGAAGGGGGCAGAGGGCTAGGGGTTTTCAGTGGGAAAGCGTCTGAGAGTCCGAGACAGTGAGAGCAATTAAGACGGCTTGTGTCCTTCGTCACCGTCACCAAGACTTTCAGCCCGGATTTAATTTTGAGTTATACCAGTCCACGATGGACCAGCTGCTGACCTCCTTCAGTTGCAACCTGACGCGCGTTGGATAACTGGAGGCAAAAAAGAACGACGTTGGAGAGAAGAAAAAGAAAAGGAATCGTAGGAGTGAGGGACGCGGGAGGAAAATCGTCCGCGGGCGTTGAGCGAGCTTTGAGAGAAAAGAGGAGCCCATAGTCACCAAGTTTGCGGAGGATTTAAGGGGGAGCCTTTCTTATAAAAACTCCCGTCTTCGGATTAAAACGCGTTGGGAAAGGACGAGGAAATATCTTCCGGAAGTCGTTTGTCTTCTTCGTGGAAACTTTGCGGTGTATTTTCTTGATGGGGGGGAGGGGGTGGTCTCGCATCTTGGCACAAAGGAGGCGCAGATGCATTTCGACGATGAAGGACGATGTGGCACGTCGCACGGGGCTTAATAAAGAATGCATTTTATCACTCGAGGGAGAATTTCAGCCTGCTCTTCAATCCTTCAGGAAGTGGATTAGTCATCTGATCATACCGTGCAATACTTATCGCATACGATTGCCCAAAAGTCTATCCGTTCGATCCAACTTCATTGAATTTTTGGACGATCGACCTTTCCAAAATTCTAAGCTTTTTCATCGCTCGCACCACCTGAACGTGAAATACTTTTTCGAACGCGGGGGGAGGGGGCGGGGTCAAGGTTTGCGTTACGTCACGATTTTAGAACTGCCAGAAGTAGCAAAATTTCTGCATGGTCAAGTCTTGAATTTAAAACTCGCGCGCAATTTTACCGCGGAAAGTTCACAGCTTTCCATACGAAATGTCAGTTGAGGGGTTAGGAAACAGTAACGGGTATAAAATCATGTGCGAATTTAACAATTTTTTTTGTACGAAAAAGTAATTGACGCCTAAAATTAATTACACGTTTATTTAGTATGAATATCAAGCTGTTATAAAATATATATATTTTTTTCGATGTACAAAATGGCTGACCGCTAATATTTTCTTTTGTTATCTTTTTTTAAGCACTCCGCGGGGTGACATTTAGCATTCACAATTTTTTACTTAGAATAAAAAACAAAAATTCTCGTCAATCTACATTAGAATACATAGAGAAGTACGTACGGAATTTAAAAAATATTGTTTTATTCAAAAGGTGTAGGTATTTGAATTGAGTTGTAGGTATTTAAATGAATTGTCAGTGGAAAAAAATCGTATAAAACTGCTCAAAAAATGAAAAGTTTTCGATTAATCAGAAATTCCGTACGTACTTTTCTGCGAAATGCAATTAGGAATACAACTTTTAGGTTTGAAGTAAATCGAGTGAAAATTATTGAAATTATTTGTCACGCCAATTGGAAAAAGCTGTTTCGAGAAAAACGCGTTTGAAGTTTTAGGTACTCTACGGCCGTGCCAGAGGTGGGCTTACGTTATACGCTCAAAGTCGGTGAAAAAAAATGTCATGCTATAAATCGAATAGTAAATTATTCCTATGATGATAAAGCACCGTTTTAGCGAAAAAAATCGATTTTTTGAAAATTCTACTGTGGCCTTACCCCTTAAGGGGGGAAGTCACTGTGTAAGAACTTGCACAGTATCTTTCCCACTTGGGGCAAGCAAAATTTGAACAAAAAAATTTTTGTTTTTTATAATTCCTGAAAGTATGTATATTGAAAAATATGTTGGCAACGTCTTTATTCACAAGTCCGAAAATTCACGGAGTTACAGTCACTTTAGTGAGAAAAGGGAGCGCGATCGGTTAGTGCCCTCAGTCCCTACAGGTGTGGCATCGCTCACAATAGATGAAGTGCAGGCTCTTATTATTTTGTGAAATATAATGAAGATGAAGAACCGTCATATAACCCGCGACTGAATACTTTAATGTAAGTATCAATATTCTAGAAAAAAACATAACTTTATATAAAGAAAAACGGAACGATAACTTCGAACGCGTTTTCTCGAAATCACTTTTTTCGTCTTCGTCTCAGGGAATACTCAAAAACTTAGCAAAGGATTTTCAATTTTTTTTTGACATTTTTGTAAGTGCAGTTACTAAGGTTGTACGTAGGCGATTTTTTAAATTTTGGTCATTACTATATTTAAAGACTGCCTGAATACAAAAAAAGGCCTTGAAAATAGGAAAAAAAATTCCAATCTGTCGGCATTTTGTAAAAAAAAACCAAAATAAAAAACGGCTATGCATAGCGATAGCTACATTTGTATAGATATCGGTAAATTGTTGACTGTTTATCTATAGATAACCTTTCATAAAGATGTCGATGGAACAATGAAGAGAATTTTTTTTTCGTACTCAAATTAAAACATATATCTCAGTTAATTTTAAAGATTTTTTCATAAAAATTGGTATAAAGCTTGATGAATATATACTTTATAAAATGAGTATAAACCCGATCCTTTCATAATTAGTTATGGCTATGAAAAAATCGCAATTATTGACGATGAAGCACCCGTTACGTAACGGAATATAGGGGGGGGGGGGGTACGACTAGGCATTACGGTCCTGGTACGTGGGGAGGGGGAGGGGGGGGTACAATTGAAGAATTTGGCGTTACGTAATTTGTGTACGCCTCTCAGGAACATTTGAATATTTTTCTCGATGTAATATTTTTGGGTCTTTTGGGGTTTGGTAGCTGTCAATTCGAAAAAACTCCTTCATTGAAATAAGATACGCAGCGTGGCAGAATCAAAAAGGCAGCTGAACTTTACCAGCGTAATAGCATAAATGGCAGTAGCGATGGATGTTAAAAATAACAACCAGTTTGAAAACAATGCTCGAATGACAGTGAACGAAGGAGACACCCGAAGTTTAACGATAATCAGTGGCTTTACGCCAAAATTCATCGCGGACTTTGACGAGGCGAGAAAACGCATGACGGAATTTCTCTTCAGCCACCTCGTGGGCTTACGAAATTCGAACGCGTATATACATATAGGCCCACGCACATCCGAGTTGAAAAAATAAAATAAAAGTGATTTTTCAATTTTCCCTTATCTTCGTATCGCTATGAGGTGATCCCATATAACCTGGCAGGCTTTCGATGACTCAACTATTTATCTGCGACAATAAAGGGTTAGGAAATGCTACTTATCATTAACGGATTATGCCTAGTTGTGAGAGTCGAAATCAGCTCATTTTTTATTTTTTTAAAAAGTAAATCGTGATGATTAATTTCTATAAAAAATAAGTACTTGAAAAAAGATCATCTGAAGAATATTCTGTAGTTTTGTGTGTCAAAATATTTAATTTTAAACGATTTACAGCTGATAACGTCTTTTGCGGTGAGCAATGTCTTTCTGAACCAAGTTACCTAGTACTAAAAAATCAACACATTTCGTCAGTATATTAGTTTATCCTATAATTAAGGGAGGAAAGCTCTTTAGACGCCCGCAAATGAGTCATTTTTCATGATTTTTTTTTAAGTGGTAAAATAATCGCATCATTTTTAAATGTTGACGTTAGCTTATTACAACTTTCAAGTGTTAACATTTCTTTTCTTTCGTGAAACAGAACAAAATGGCAGCGTTATAAGGTATTCCTTTATGATATATATATATATATATATATATATATATATATATATATATACCTATAAAAACATTGAAAAGTATTAAATTAGAAAATTAAGTAGGCTTTGTAATCAAATTTTCATATTTTTTACCTTTTTCTCAGCAATTTACCCGAAAAAAGTAATTTGTTTACTCGATAACCTTAAAACTTTAGGTATATCTTTCCAATAATGTTATAGTGAGCAATCTCCCAAAATTTCAGCCAGATTGGTCAATAACTTTTTGAGCTATACCATGAGCAGTTTTTCAAAATATACCCAAAGGAATACCTTATAACGCCGCCATTTGATTTTGTTCAAAAAATAAAAAAATTGAACACTAGAAAGTTGTAATAAGATAATGTCAACATTTTTTAAATGATGCGATTATTTTATCACCTTTAACAAATTTATGAAAAATGACTCATTTTTGAGCGTCTAAAAGGATTACCCCCCTTAAGCGAAGGAAATTCCAGAGAATCAGTTTTTTGAATGGCGCTTGTACAAAGCGAGTCTTGATTTTTTTTCGAAAAAATGGGAATTTTTTATTCATCAAATCGTCCACATCAAAATTACACATCGGAAAGAAAAATCTTTTCATAAAATACTATATTTTTACGTCTAGAACGAACCCTAAAAATTTCAGAAAGATCGATGCAGGAGTTTTCGAGACTGTTTGCTTACTGACTTTGAAAACGTACTTTTGAGCCGAAAGCGTTTGAAGTTTCGAACGAGGCTCCGAGCGTTCCGACGGGCGTGAACATAACAGCCTATAAATCTGTCAATTTTGATCCGATCACCTTGAAATTTTCAGGGAACATTAATAAGATGATATACTGTCAAAATATATTGGTCAAGAAAAGTAACTTTTCGTCTATCACAACTAGGCATAACCCCTTAAATCATCGTACAAGTTATGTTCACGCGGATTCATTTTCGAACGAAAATGCCTTAAAAAAATAGAGGGGTATAAACGTGAGTTCTTTTATTGTCATCTATATTTAAAAGTTAACCATGAGCCAGATTATAAATTAAACAACGAAGGAAATAAACATTCTCTACTTTACAAATATTTTTTCTGGTTTTATTTCGTGAATGCGATCTCGAAGTTTCCCTCGCAGGACGTGTGTATCACGTAGTCGTTGGAAAATATTTGTTTTCGGAGATGAGTCAGAGTTGCAAACGCGCATATCGTCATATAGACGTCGTGGCGAGTTTGCAATGCGAAGAGACAGCTTTGGCTGATACTGCGCTGCGAAAATTGGAGATTTTCTGGAGAACGCAAAAAGCTGATGGAAACTGCGAGGAAAGATTTTTGCCAATTATTGGAATTTTTCAATCTTCCTTCGCAGGTCCTAGGAAGCTTTTGCAATCCTGTCGCTTCCGGCCTGCATTTGTCACTTCACCGTTTTCAGTTTCCCAGCTCGCTACCTAACGCACATGGGTAAAGCCACCAAAGAGTACGCACTTTAAAATATTTTACGTTCTCGAAAAATCAATTTTGATAATACACATTGTACTCCTTATTTAAATTAAGCTTTGATCATTTAGGAACATTATTTTGAATATAAATCTTAAGTAAAAAGCTCGAAAAAATATTTTTTTTAAAGCCAAAACTTAGAACTCGTCCCGTGCGCGCTTTTAAGGTGCTGTATTGCGAAGACTGAGCAGTAAGAACCTTTCATCGAAGCTAAAAGCGGTGCAGTGGTAGTCCAGGCAATAAGCACGAAAGCAATCACTTTTTAGATATAAATACACAAAGTTGATCTAAGGTTAATTGGATGTCACTGAATCCAATGGCGATAATAATTTTGCAACCAACCCCCGAGAAAATGTTTAAAAGTGTTAAAAAATGTTTAAAAACCGTTTAATCCGGAACTTAATAATTTTATCGAAAAATATGTCAAACAAAAGTTGTTTGGCACATAAAAGTACGTAAAAAAGTATTGAACGTTCATCTTCGTATCTTCAGAAATAAGGGAGAAAAAAACGAAAAACGGTCCAATTGGGGGACGAAAGCCTCGAAGTTTAAAAAAATAAAAAAATATCAAATTCGTAAATATATCGGGTTTTTTGCTACACATTGCTTCAATAAGAGTTAATCTAACATTCTAGATATTTTTATTGTTTTTATTTCTTTATTGTCTAAGTATTCAAAAATGACGACTGAACATTGACAAAATTACAGGTTGAGGATCACTGTCAGAAAGGGACGCACTACATGCCTATGGCTATATGCGCATGCGCGCAACGCGCTCCAACGAGTATCTTGCGTCTCTCACACTCCCAGTGGTGCTTCGGCTGCAAAGAGATTTTGTCTTGCAACCAAATTTTCATTCGTCTTTTTCTCCCTCAGTTTTAGAGACACGAAAACGAACGTTCAATACTTTTTTATGTACTTTTACGTGCTAAACAACTTTCGTTTGATGTATTTTTCGATAAAATTATTAGGCTCCGAATTAAACTGTTTTAAAACATTTTTTCGGTGGTTGGTTGCTTGCAAAATTATTATCACCATTGATAATAATTGATTGGGGGTTGATTGATTGCAAAATTATTATCACCATTTGACTCAGCGTCGTCCAATTTTACTTAGATCAATTTTTCTTATTTATATCTGAAAAGTGCTTACTTCCGAATTTTTTTACTGGACTATGGTAAGGAATAGTGATAAGAGTGCGCACTCTTCGGGTGCGAACTCTTACCAAATACATGTTTTCGTCTATGGTCACTATTATTTTCCTAAGCAACGGCGACATAACTTCTGAATAAAAACAAAATTTGGATCACAAATTTCAAGTATAATAACATTCGTTGGCTGCAAATGAATCGCAAACCTGACAAAACGAGCTTAAAATAGTAAAAAAAAAATAAGGTCAAACACATCGAAAATCTATTATTGGTCATAAAATTAGAAATAAATATCTTAGCGAAGCGAGTTGTTGTCCAACACCTTGACATCACATATGCCACTGACAGGTTAGGTTGTGTTGCCAACGTAAAAAAAATAAACATTTAAAAGCCCTGCGTACTTTTTGGTAGCACGCACTGTTTGGTAACTCTACCCTATGGTGTAGCGCATTTGCAGGAGGGCACAGGGAAACTGGGGAAAACCCATGTCAGTACAGGCGGCTGTATTTTTACTGCATATTGAGGTTGCGTTCATTATCAGAAGCTCATTAAAACTGTCTCATCTTTGGTAATCGACACGCCAATGCTCGGGGATGCGGTCACCCATCCAAGTAGTGGCAGGGCCGGGTTGAAATTCCGAACTTTCAATGATCAGAACGCTCAAAACTTCGGAAGAATATTACCCCGAAAGATCAATACTCCAAAAGAATTTTACCCGAAAGACCAAAACTCCGAAAAACGGAACGGGACCGGATTGAAATTCCGAACGTTGAATGATCAGAACGCTCAAAACTCCGAATATACACTACCCCGAAAGATCGAAACTCTGAAAGAATTTTACACGAAAGACCAAAACTCCGAAAATCTGAACACCGTCAAAATAATTCGGTTATGGAAGTATTAAAAGTTTCAAAATTTTCAATAAATCGACGAATTATTTCGAGAATTTTTATTTACTAAGAAGTGATTTTACGTCAATTTTGAAATTTGTCTAGACAATGTTACACGTTCTACATCATTTACAGTCAACTGTGTAGACTTTCGCTGGCATAATCTCGACGAACCTTGCAATTTCGGAACATTAAAATTAGGAATTTTAAACCGTCGGTGCATTCAAAGTTCGGAATTTCAACCCGGCCCTCATGTCAAGATCATGCCAGCGAAAGTCTACACAGTTGAGTGTAAATGATGTAGAATATATAACATTGTCTAGACAAATTTCAAAATTGACGCAGAATCACTTCTTAAGGAGGTCGGAGCGTTAGCCACAATCAAAGGTTAAATTTAATAAAAAATACATGTTATTGTTTACACTATACTGAGTCTTTACGAATTTTTTAAACTTTTTTCACCACCAAACACCAGAGATAAAAAATAGTTTAATGTATGTAATTTAACGTGCGGTTAGATGGGCAAGACGTTCACACTAAAGGTTATGTAATTTTTATTGTTATTTAGCACCAAGATAAACCATTTCTAACAACGGATTAACGCAATCTGAACCTTTGTGAACATTTAGAAAAAAAAATCTTCATCTTGCCCATCGTAAACCATGGGCCAATAATCTCGTGACGTAAATATGAATAGGCATAATTATGAATTACTCAAAATTTCATTGTGAATTGTATAAAACATTCGTTGTCGTAGTTTTTTTCATAATGATCATCGATAATGTTATGCTTTTGCAAGTTGGTAGTAACACAAAAGTTTTCTACTTTACGTAATAAAAATGTTAAAATGCATAATTTTGCCCTTAAATTATGTATTTAAAAAAATTAGCATATTTAGAATAAATCGGTACCTCGTATGCATTTTTTTGAGGTTTATTAAAAAAAAATGAATAAACCGTCATTTGACTCAACTGAATCGCTCCAACCTCTTTAATAAAAAAAGAAAAATTCTTAAAATAATTAATCGATTTATTGAAAATTTTGAAACTTTTAAAACTTCCATAGCCACTTATTTTCACGGCGTTAACGTATTCGAAATTTGCTCTTTCGTGTACAAATTCTTTCGGAGTTTTGATCTTTTGGGGTACTATTTTTTCGGAGTTTTGGGCGTTCTGACCATTCAAAGTTCGGAATTTCAACCCGGCCCAACCTTGAATTTCGGAACATTGAAATTCGGAATTTTAAACCGTCTGAGCATTTGAAGTTCGGAATTTCAACCCGGCCCTACAGTGGCTCAGGTCAACAAGACGATCGACACGGGGGATAAAATATCAGAATTCGAGATTAAGCGCGCAACGCAACGCACTGAAAACGACCATCACGACACGGGCTTTTCGCGAAGGCCAAGAGTAACTCTCGTTGAAACAAACGGTCATGTGTCTTTGACTGTAAGCACCTGTTGACTGTAAATCCGTGGATTTTGCCGAACCTCGAGCATTCTCTTGTTATTCACCGCGATCTTGAGAATGAAAAAAAATGGCCAAAATCGTCGGTAGCGCGAAGTTAAACTGGCAAGTCGAATAAATTCGTCTCGACAATCGTGCAACGAGAGAATCTTCGCTCTTCAGAGCGCCAAGAAACTCGTAAGCACGCGGGCATTCACAGCACCGAGAAAAGTAACGATCCGGGAGGCAAAGAAAAATGTTGAAACGAAAAATACAAGACTCGAAGAGGAGCAACGTTAGCTACGAAAGTGCAGCGGGGAAAAAATAGTCTGAAGGCCGATGCACTTTAGACGTCGATATTACGGGGATAAGGACGACGCTGCGTCTCGGAAATGCACCATTACGGAATATCCAACGGTCAATGTACTCGACTAAATAAACGAAGAATTAGCAGAAGAAAAAAAAACAAAACAAAAAAGGAAATTACGAGATCGGAGAATCTGACTGTATCCCGTTGGCAAGAAACATCTTTTTCTCGTCACTTTGCGTCGTCAACCACGAGCCAAAAATATCCGTGCACTTTTTTCTTTCCTGTGTTTGCGTCATTTGACGTCAGTTTACCAAACGAGAGAGTAATTTACGTAGCACGAAACACGGATGCAGGAAAAATCGAACGGTGCGGGAATGAAGAAAATTTGATATCAATTTGATATGCGGTGGAAAAAAATCTGAAGCTTAACCGGTCATGCCTAATTGTAACAGTCGGAACTAGCTCCCTTTTGGGATTTTTTTTTCTCAGAAAATCCTGATGATACATTTTCGCAATCATTAGGTATTAGGAAGAGTATAATCTGAAGAACACTCTGTCATTTTTTTTGTGTCAAAATATTCGATTATAATTGATTCACAGCCGATGTCCGGAAGACACTCCAAAACGTCTTTTGCGGTGAACGTTCTGAACCAGGTTGTCTAATATAAAAAAAAATCAAACGGATTTGCTTAGTATAATATTTTATACTATGATTAATCGAAGGAATTTCCTAAATATCGAGTTAAGGGGTTATATACAGTTAACATTTTTTTTAAAATCAATCTTTTTTTTTTTTCGCAATGCAAATATATTTAAGTTCACGCACAGAAAATTTCTTGTTAATCCGGCGAATATTCGCGAAGTTACACGCACATTTGTAATGACTTATCAGAGCGTTCGAAAGTGCTTTTGAAACTTTACACGCGTTTTTCTCAACACTGTGTTTTTAACGTCGGTGAGCAAGATTTCTCAGAAACGGCTGAACGGATCAGTCTTAAATTTTAACACCATCTTTTCAAGTATATTTTTTTGTAATTAACCAAAGGTTTTTTCTCACCGATAAATATTTTCTATTTTATAAATCATTTAAGGCCTACATTTTTGTCAAAAATCGATTTTTTTTATAAGCCGCCATTTTGTCAAAAAATATTATTTTGCTTATTCCTTCGATCAATTACAAGATAATCCATTGCGTTAACGAAATATTTTTGGCTTTTCCATTTTAGATGATCCAGTCCAGAGATATCGTGCTCACCGTAAGACGCCTTGTTTTAGAGGTGCTCCCGGAGATTAGCTATGGCAGCTTTCAAAATAATTATTTTTACAAATAAAAAATGTTGAAATGCACTTAAAAGTTACCATAATATGTGTACAAATTTTTACGTTAATAGATTGAAAGGTCTTCTCAAGAAAAATGCTTAAAATATCCATCTTTTTGGGCCTTTTGGCCGCAAATCACCCCTTAAAAAATAATTACGCATATCCGAAATGAGAATCTGTCATTTGGAAAAAAATAAACATCGGAAAACAATTTTTCGATCAAATACTATATTTTCACATCTAGCGGTAAAAATTTCGAACGGATCGATGCGGTAGTTTTTGAGATAATTCGCTCACCGATTTCGAAAACGTATTTTCGAAATAAAAAGCGTTTCAAGTTTCGAACGATGCTCTGAGGGTTCCGACGGACGTCGACATAACAGCCTTCAAATCTATCAATTTTGATCCGATCAACTTGATATTTTCAGGAAACATTTATAAGATAGTATACTGTCAAAAAGTATTGTTTTCGAAAAAAAGTAATTATTCGAATTTTACAACTAGGCAAGGGTCAATAAAAATTGGATATTGTCGTTCGATCTTCTCGTCACAACATTGCAATCAAATATTCGTAGAATTATTTCAATGCAATTTGCAAATATTTTAACGTTCATTTTCGGGAGTCCTTCATCACTACTTTTTCCCTTGTACAATAGAAAATTTCGCGATGAAATATGTACGAAAAATATCGCGCGGCACCTTGCAATGATTCACTTTTCTTCTCGCGAAAACCGTCAGTAGATAGAATGTTTGTAGAATTCTTCGGCAACGTATATACGATTAAACGTCTGCGTGAGTTATTCAGAGCGTCGTGCGCCCATTTTATTGCGGCTGTTACGCGAAATAATATCAAAATTATAGCCGCACGCTGTGTGAAGTATTCCTGAGTACTCTACAATCAAATTCTTTGTTGAATGGGCAAATAAATTGTTAGGCGTTTATTTCAGGCTGAACATTATCCCCCCCCCCCCGACAAGAATGGTGTTGAAGTTTGCATCGTTCAAATGCAACAAGTTTTTTTTTCGATTTTATTTTCACCATTTGTACCATGAAAGATCTTTCTTTAATCGACTTACATTGTAGATCGTTAAATAAATATTTTCACAAATGGTTAAAAGAATTTTGTAGGCAAAATTTACCAAAATAAATCGAAAGAATTCAGAAATATTAATTTTCGTTGCCTTCCAACGATGCAAACTGCAACCTTATCAACAAGGAATCTAGTCGGTGGATGTCGAGAAAAATCCAGTCGAGAGACCTCCATCTTGGAATAAGAAGGAAAAAAGTATATAGATATTAGGATTTTTCGAAAAAAAATTCGTCATCCCTCACCTCTTCGAACAATATTATTAAATATAAAAAAGATACTAATCAACTTGAACTTTTTTTTAACTTGGATAACTCAACAGCTAAGTAATATATCTCACATTCGGTTGGAGATTCTTAACGCTGATTCTGCCAGCTTTTAAAAGCTTTCTTCCTTATCTCGATATCGTCATTTTTACACGAAGTACAGACAGCCGGAAAAAGCTTTTTTTAAATTTTTGACAGGCATACGTGCGTTTTTTAAATAGCTGTAATTATTATAAAAATAATTACATTGAGTATTTTAAGGAACGTTTTTATCGAGAATCTCCAGAGGTAAAAGATAAGAGATTTGCATTAAAAACCTTTCGAGCCTTAAGAGGTAAGAGATGCATTCGTTTCGTCACGTTTTGATATATCTATATACATACGTGTATTGACAATTCCGAACGCGCTATATATGTGTAATATTGGCTATCAGCCGATCAGGCTAACTTTAAAGCTGACCTTTAAATTCTACCAAACAATTTGTTCATTTTGGGAACAATGTTGCAAATGGATAATCATATAACTGTCGATAGGTCAAATCATATCCTACTACATGCTGGAATTTCCGTTTAGTAAAAGTCCCACGGTCTTCGAGACAAAAATCATCTGCTTTTGATTTTTTATGCATGCCATTTCTACAAATGATAACATTTTAACCCGGTTTGAAAAAAAATACTCTAGGTTATTTCTTTTATCTAGAAAAGTCTTAACCTTAAATGTTAAAGAAACTTCATAAAAAAAACTTATACAGAATTTTCATACAAACCAATTCGAACATCTGACTGATAGTCTACGGTGTAAAAAAAAGTACTGCCCATATGGTGCCAAATACTTTAAAAAGTTGCTGGGTTATTGTCGATTCATATAATTGGTAGAAATGGCATGCCAAAAAACAAAAGCGGAACATTTTTTCCAACAAATAACGTAAAGTCCAAAATCTCGAAAACCGTGGGACTTTTACAAAACCGAAATTGCAGCATATAGTAGGGGCATGATCTGACCTATCGACACTTGTAGGTTTTTCCATTCGTAACAGGACACCCGGTAGATTTAGAGAAAGAGAACGAGAGAGAGAGAGGGAGAGAGAGAGATGCGTAGAATCTTTAGATTAAAAAAAATGTAGGTGAAGAGAAGCAACATAAGAATGGTGACTCCCGTAGGTATTTATACAAATTCCTGGAGAAGCGCCAAAAAGCTCGCACTCTACTATCGTCGTAACAGAGACCTGAGGTAAAGGTCTCTCATCCCTTTTTGCCGTTTCCTCCACCCCCCTCTCCCTCTCTCTCTCTCCCCCTCTCTCCTTCTCGCCCTTTCTATACCTTTGAATTTTTTTCCATTATATATTGACGTTAAGAGTACTTGGCGTCTTTCGTCACTCTGCTGCCTAACTTAACAAAAAGCTGGCAGGAGGTCCGAAGATTTTCACTATCAACTGACAAACAAAAGGCTACAAGTCAAGCGCTTCAACTTCGACAAAGCGACAGAAATATACGTCCCCGTGCTTGTGGGGCGATCGATAGATCAGTATTCTGATCAGAAATTTAATTACAACGGTAATCGTCTGGGGATAACCTTTCACCCGCTTGCAAATATTTATAAAGTACCCGGCAACTTTAATAACATCATCAGTTTTTTTCTTCACAGCTTAAGGAGATTGAAGCCAGTTGAGTCAAATAACGGTTTATGAGTTTTCTTTTTCAATGAACCTCAAATAATGCATACGAGGTATGGATTTATTCTACAGATGCTTATTTTTCATAAAATATATTTATGATCAAGGCAGTTCTGTAGTTTTGGTCAAATCTTAGGAATTGGCTGAAATTTAAGTATGGTGTAGATATGACCTTCATGGACTGATGCCCAAAAATTCAATTCGATTCACCGTTTAGTTCATGAGATAATAGCAATTGAATAAGGGTATTTTTGTACGCGATCCCTATACCTAACACGTAAACGGATAAGGGGTTGGTCGCATTTCTCGATATAGGTTCTAAACGGATCTCAGGATTTCAAAATAAAAACACACGTGTACGCAGGACTATTGTGGGATTGATCTGAAAAAAAAAATTACAAACTTTGACCGTTTAGTTTCGGAAATATCGACTTATGAAAAGTGGTAATTTTATTCCACACCGAACTCGGGCCCCACCATCTGTAACGGAATGGCAACAGTGTACGCTGCAGCCAGCTGATCGGCGCGTGGTCTGGGAACTCGAAGCGTGTTTTTTTCCCCTAGTTCTAGTAATTCTGAGACGGATGTGAAATAAATTTATTTTGCAAACAAAATTAATTTGTTCAATTTATGCATGTATTTATGCATGTATTTGTCTTTGTTACAGCGAATACAATTTAAACTGTCGGCAAGATGTTGTAAATCCACGATCCGACGTCCTTCGACGGCGAATTTTTGTTGCTGATCGTTGAGGTTGTGGTTACTCTCATCGCGTTTAGCCGCATATGCTTGACACATGGCTGCCACAGCTTTCAGTCTTTTAGCAAGCGCCTTTTTTTCTTGTAAACTTTCCTTTGTATTGCATTTGGGTTGACATTTTCACGCTTTTTTTTTTTATTTATATGAAATATTTCGCGAAAGACGGATCGTAGGAAGCTCAACGCTATGAGTGCAGGAAAATCGCGCTGTTGCCACGATTAAAGCGCCGCTCTCTATAAGAGTATGATACCTATCTATGCATGAGGTGAGAATGTGTGGGACATATAGAGGGTAAAGGCTCTGTCAAAAATGTACAACCAACAGCATCGTATAGCCATTGGATGTGACTATACGCTTCGACCGAAACTTTTGGCTCATACGTGTACCTACAGAACTACCTTAAAGGGCAAAATTATGTACCAACTTGAAAGAGTATAACATTATCGATGATTATTGTGAACAAACTGCAACGGCGAAGGTTTTATGCAACTCTGAATGCAATGTTGAGTCATTTATAATTATGCGTATTTATATTTGTGTCACGGGATTATTTATTATTACCATTAATTGATATTAAGTGTTGCCGAAATACGGCAACTTCGCGGAAATTGAGGTTGGCAGCAACGCTCTTCATTCGCCAGCCAAGAAACGGAATCTTTCACCAAAAACCTTGATGGTTCGATATTGAATATATATGGTTTACGATGAGCAAGATTGGGTTTTTTTGTAAATGTTAAAAAAATTTGGTTTGCGTTAATCTGTTGTTTATCAATGGTTTATCATGGTGCTAAATAGGCCAAAAAAATTACTACACCCGAAGCGTCAACGTCTTGCCTATCTAACCGCACGTAAAATAACATACATTAAAATATTTTTTACCTCTGGTATTTTATGATGAAAAAATTGAAAAAATTTGTAAAGACTCAAAATAGTCTAGACAATAACATAATTAAAAAAAAATGTAATCATGGTTTTTGTCTAGCGCTCCAACCTCCTTACCAGCAGGCTATAAGATTGCGTTTCTTTCGTCTAGCATCCTAAAGAGCCATCGAGAAACACTCAACCTCACGACGCAATCCAGCCACGTGGGTGTATGACGAATTTGAGTTAGCCCCGATTTCGAAAGAACTGAAGCTCCGCATTCTCTAGGCCTCTCACCCTCGGTTGCCTAACTGATCGATCATTCCGCGAGATCGAGATGAAGATGACACCACCTATGCGAGCCCTAGACTGCGCTCAACGTATTTCGGATCCATTTTAATTCGCGTACGGTTTCAAACTTGAATTACGATTGAAGGAATTTGTGGGGGCCAGTCTTAAGAAGAAATGGCGTACGGAAAAATGATCGCCAACATTCGTACAAATAATTCGTGCAAACCCGCGTCATCAATTGCGCCGACACGTGCAGGGACGAATGTGAATCACAAGATGGAACGATTGGCCCGTAGCGGGTACAAGTGCCAATGGTGAGGCAGGGTTCCGATTGGTTCCCCAATAAATGTACAATTCCGTAGCTTCGAAAGCTCGGATGAGAATCGTTCTCGCACCCCCATCGGGACCCGATATACCTCGTCTTCACGAGATTCTATCGCAGCGAGCTGGGAATTAGGGGAAAGGAAAAGCCTCCCTCCAGGGAAGGTACAATTTCATACTTGTTTAGGTGTGGAAGAATATATATATATATATATTAGGTGGCATGAATTTAAGCTCTATTTTTCCCTTTTTCTCATGAACCAATTATCTTCTTTGAAGAAAAAAACAATTGTCGCGGAAGCTGCGAGCGGTCAACAAATATTTAGAGATCGCTTTAGCCTCCCAAAAATTCAAATTTTCATTCAAAGAATCCATTTTTGTCCACTTCTCACCTATGGATTTTACGCTTCATAATTTTTAAATTAACCTAGTGAAGGCTCTAGCCGGCCAATAAATATTTAGCGGTGGCTCAAGAGCTTCAAAATTTCCAATTTCCACCAATCTCTTTTGCTCTTCTCACTCATAAATTAAACGCTTTGTAAAGTATTCAAAACAGTTAATGCCTTTTTCTTTAGATGGTTAGATGGTCACCTTATGGTGAGCTATCGTTTGGCTTTACATATTTTTGGTTGCTTCATAATTATTACGTTTCCGGGCCTCGGGAAGCAAACATTTTCTTGTAACAATCAGAGTACTCTTTTTCAACCGCCGCTATTTCGTAAAATTTCCATATTTTTTTTTATTCGAGGGCCGAACGGTAACCACATTCGTACACTGAAAAAAAAAAATTCGTTCATCCATCCAAAATTCAGATGGATTAACAAAATGTATCTTTAAATACGTTCAACTTGATTTTTGGTTGGCATAAAACACGTTTTGTCAATCTAACTGATAGTTTTAGTGGTGTGAACTGTAGCTTATTTAGCATGTCTGAACAACTGATAAAACAATAAAATTTAAAGTCAACAAAATGCATTTTGCACATTCAACGATTTTATTTTCTCAGTGTAATAAATAGAATTTAAAAAAATGTTTGTGTCAGATGACATGGTCGGCCTCAATCACAACGCCCGATGATTTTAAAAAACGTCACGCCATGACCTGCACAACATCCTATATCATGTCAAATTTCGAATAAAATTATTTGAAAATATTTAAGATGTTATTTCAAGTACATATATGAATAATGTGAAATACTAATACTTGTAGGTACAACCGCTTCTTCAAATTTAATTCCCAAAAAATCACCTTAAAAATGGGTGCTCACACTATAATATAGCCGTGATTGGAAGGAAGTCAAGTATGACACACTAGCTGCTTCCTTACGATTTTTTCAAGTATACCGCTTTCATATGAGTTCCTACAAAAACAATTAAGGACTTGGATAATTTTGAAAGAATTGGCCTTAGACTAAAAGCTTCCCTTGCAACAAAGGTGGCCCGAAAACCCCTTCGCATTTATTTGAAATATTCGCGCGTATCTTCAAATCTAAGGCAGATGTTCAGGTGCTCTATGGACGTTTTATGTGGACGTATCTGCATATATATATATACGTTATTGTGATTATTATCATTATTATCATTTCATCTGCATATATATATACCTTATTGTTGTTATTATAATTATTATCATGATTATTATTTTAAAAAAATAACGGCTCTTTGATTCTGGTGCAAAGACTTGAGTCATAAACATTATTTCTTCCCTCATATATCTACACTGAAGTAAGCCTATCCCAATAGAGATGTACACATACGTGGAAGATTCGAAAACAAGCCAGACCTTAATAATACATCGGCGATATACCGACGACGAGAATTCACGAAGAATAGGCAGCTCTCGGGATGTATAGAAACGACGATATCGAATCTCGCGTGTTTGCCAAGAATTTGCGGCTGTCTTCCATCGAGACGACAACCGACAATGGACCCAAAGAGCAAGAAAATTTGAGATCGCAAATGCGCGTGAAACAATGAATTACGGCCAATTTACTCGTGAACGTGTTGTGTGCATGTGTGTGCACGATATTTGGGAGGGACGTCGAGAAGGGTGATATTGAGAGCGTGCATGTGCATGACTGTGCTGGGCCAGGAGAAGCGACTCAGCGCTGCTCATTAAACCGGCCAAGAACGAATCTTCGAGCTCTGGTTCGCGTCAGGGAGGCTTTAAGAGCACATACACGTGTGCCTCGGACACCGGCAGCCGGAGTAATCTTTGGGAACAATAATTAATTGTCTAGGAGACGGATAAAACGAAAAGAGAGCGAGGGAGAGAGAGACAGAGAGAGAGAGAGAGGGGGAGAGAGAGAGAGAGGGAGAGAGAGAGACAGAGAGAGAGAGAGAGAATTCACTCTGACGACATAGAAAACGTTTGCCACTACGAGGAAGTACTCCTGACCCCGTTACGTCGACCTGATTTACAACCACTAGAAGGATTCGCGGTTTTCTCTCTCGTCCGCGGTTGCAACGCCAACCGTTATTGTTCCGCTCGTAAATATGTAAGTCTACGCGACAATGATCTAAGAATTCCGAGATAAGGTAATTTATAGATCTCTGACTCCGTGTAACGACAGTAGTGGACGCACTGTGCAACTTTGGCGATCGGCTTGAGTCAACACTTTGATGGGTGACGGCGTTCAGTCACATACTTGTGCACCGGCTGCCGAGAGAGCGGCACCTTTGTCCATTCGATGGTGACACAAGTGACACTCAACGGGCTACATTTACCTAGGTAGATAGAAAATTGCATCTTCCGAAAATATTTTTATTCGATAGTATCGCCTTTTAGCTATATTCCCTGAAAATATCATTGAAATATTCCTGAAAGAGAATGAGCTGCAGCTTCTAGCAGCCGGTCGGGCGAGCGGTAGCAGCACAATACTTCAAACTTTGAAGGCGTTTTTTCTCGAAACACTGTTTTCAAAGTCGGTGGACACGATATTTCGAGAACCATTTGATACATTGTTTCAAAGTTTACAGGAGATACGATGAGAAACATTTGAAGGTCGTTGACGTAAAAATGCCAAATAGTTACGTTAAAATGCCGACTTTTTTCATGGATTTTGTATGCTCGAGTCTCAATTCGTCGCCACGTTGAAGAAAAAAAAGATAAAAAAAATTGACGGTCGTCAACGATCGGTGTTTATTGTTAAGGCGATGTGCCACATGCCTCCGACCGCTTCGAAATTTTGACAAAAGAATTCTCCCAAACGGAACAACCGATTGAAATGAAATTTGTTGTGTGCATGCAGGATACTTGCTCCGAGGGGATGACGCCCTCCGTTGTCCAAAATTTCCAAAAAAAATTTACAGTTTGCGGTTACCCTGCGAAAAATGGTGAATTATTAACCATTGCATCGCATTTTCGGTAATTTTCTGAGCGTCATCCTCTGGACCGTGAAAAAGCACACATTTTAAGCTTTGTTTCACCTGTTTTCATGAACAAATGGCGGAGATAAAGCATTTTGAAATTTTTACATAAATGTAGCAAAAATGTACCAACAAAGCTCAATATATCAGTTACCGGAGCGAGCGCTCAGTTCATCCGTATTCTCACTGGCGGCGCGCAGCTCGCTTCGTTCTGTTTGTACCGACCGCGCTCGCCTCCTTTCGGAACAATTTATTTTTTGACAGGTCGAAAGCAGGACCTATAACCTCGCAAATTCGTTCGAAGTATATTTCATCACACGATGTGTTTGATAGAGTGTAATAAATGTTAATAGTGTGTCATAGAGTGGAGTTTATTTTCGTCGCGTTTTGGTGAGTTTTTTTTGCTGTGAAGAGAGCCTCAGGACGCCGGCACACCACCGACGAGAAATCCCGACGAAACAATAATCGACAATAAATAAATAAATAAATAAATAAACCGCCGCGGCCGATTACACGAAGAAGATCGAGGAACATAATAACAGCGAGAAGCCGAAGGAGAAAACGCTGGAAGTCAAGGTACGTACGTGCTATAACCTCATAACCTCAATTTATGTACTTTGTCATTTGCCACGATCTTCCATCGCATTGTTTTCTCGCTCGCCTATGTGTCAAACAGCCAACGGCTCCGGTGCAAGAAATTCAAGCTTATTTGCTCTTCACAGACATACCGCGTTATTTATTCGTGAAAAATCGCAGATAGCATATTTTCCGATGATCCGTAGCCATTTCCATTACCCCTTGAAATCCTCGATTTCCTGATCAGTGTGCGACCAAAATAAGGCACAAAAGTTCAACACCCTTTGCCTACGAACGCAAAACTGTCACGTCTCAAACACGGTTGATTTGTGGACCTGTGGCTATTCCTTGATACCTTCACCCTGATGGCCGAGAGTACTATTGGTATGGCGTATAAAGATAAAAGACCCTCGGTATACCTGTATGGTAGTATACCGCTACACGCAAATGTACATGTTACTAGTATGGTACTGGTATACTGTGCAATAGTAAAATATACTGGTTCCGTATCCTCACCATACTAATACTCGTACCCATAGCGTACACATATACATGCTAGGTACGGTACCTGGGCTAGCATGTAGAAACCAGAACTAATGTAATGTCGGATTTACCATCTAGATGGACCATCGGATTTATCAAGGGCAGCAAGAACGCACTGTCGAGGATGAGAAACCGTGTCACTCGTCGCGGCCATGGTATAGACTCCCAGTATCGGCGAGGATATCACCGCTGTCTCCAATCTCTCCGAGAGCATCTCACCATGGATCGCACCACCAATCTGTGCAAGGCCTTTCGCTTACGTATGTACGTTTTAGAACAAAGGGCGACGACCATTGCATCTCAATGGTTACGGCTACCATCATCTCATACTCAGAGTCGACGAGTCTAAACCTCCAGCCCAACAGCATTGAATGGTCAACGGTTGAATGCGTTAAGGTAGAACAAGCGTGTGCTTTTGATTTGTATAGATTTTGTTTAAATTTTAACCAGATATTATTCGTATCATTATGCATGTTTCAGTGAAATGTTAGATCAGTCGACTATTTAGATTCGGAAATTATTGATTTAAAAATTGCAACATTTAACACTGTACGGTCTGCATTGAAAGGCCATAGCCGGGTAAGTAGGGAAAAATTGCCCCCGCATTTTTTCCAGCGAAATTTGGAGTATATTGGAGGTGTAAAAAAAGAGGAGTATATTGGAGGTATAAAAAAAAACAAATTTTCTGAAAATTTCATGCCCGTCAACGCAATGGTTTTAGAAAAAATATTTTTTTTTAAATATCAAAAAAAATATTTTTTTTCCGGAAACGGTACAGTGGATCGATTTGATTTTTGTTTGGTACTTGTTCCGATCGAACGTGTTACGAAATAAAATTATAGAACATCTTGCGAAAGATTAAGGTTTGAAAAAAAATAATGTTCCTTGTTTTATTATTTTTTACTATAATCCACTTGCGGTACAATAGCGAAAATTTTTTCATATAATCTTTGGGCACCTTATTAAATTATATAATTTTTTCAAAATGATCGGTTTGGTACGCCACAGTGAAAAAAAAAGAAACACACTTTATTGATATATTTTAGTTATATAGATATATAACTAAAATATATCAATAAAGTCTGTTACTTTTTTTGTCACTGTGGCGTACCAAACCGATCATTTCGAAAAAAATATATAATCTAATAAGGTGCCCAAAGATTATATGAAAAAAAAATCGTTATTGTACCCCAAGTGGATTATAGTAAAAAAAATAAAACAAGGAACATTATTTTTTTTAAACCTTAATCTTTCGCAAGATATTCTATAATTTTATTTCGTAACATGTTTGATCGTATCAAGTACCAAAAAAAATCGAATCGATCCACTGAAGCGTTTCCAGAATTTTTATTTTTTTTTATTAAAAAAAAAATTCATTTTTCCAAAACCATTGCGTTGACGGGGATGCAATTTTCAGAAAAGGCCATAGCCGGGTAAGTAGGGAAAAATTGCCCCCGCATTTTCTCCAGCGAAATTAGGAGTATATTCTGAGGTATAAAAAAAAAACAAATTTTCTGAAAATGTCATCCCCGTCAACGCAATGGTTTCGGAATTTTTTTTTATAAAGAATAACAACAATTCCGGAAACGCTTCAGCGGATCGATTCGATTTTTTTTGATACTTGTTACGATCAAACGTGTTACGAAATAAAATTATAGAACATCTTGCGAAAGATTAAAGTTTAAAAAAAAATAACGTTCCTCGTTTTATTTATTTTTACTATAATCCACTTGGGGTACAATAACGAAATTTTTTCATATAATCTTTGGGCACCTTGGGTGGGGGTAAAAATATCGAACGATCAATATTTATATGGGCCAAAATATCGAATTCGAAAATGTTGAATGTTCAAATATAGATAGACCAATCTAACTAGAGCCTGCGAAGGCGAAAATAAAAAATATGAATATGAATATCTCGAAGTTATATATAGCGAAAAAGAAAAATCAGATGTCATAAAATATCGAAAAACATAATATCAATGAACCTGTATCGGGTGGAGGGACAAATGTCGAACGATCGATATGTAGATGGGCCAAAATGTCGAATTCGAAAATGACGAATGTTCGAATATAGATAGATCAATCTTACTAGAGTCTGTGAAGTCGAAAATAACAATTACGAATATGAACATCTCGGAAGTTGATATGTAGCGAAAAACAAAAATCAGATTTAATAAAATATCGAAAAACATAAAATCGATGGGCCTGTATGCATAACACCAAATAATTCGAGACGACAATTCTCCGAATTAAAAAAATGGCGATGGTTCACAATGCAGAAAATCATTAAAGCGAACGGCCGAAAAGTCGAGTGGTTGAAATCGCGGAGGGTCAAAATGTAGAACGGCCCGAATGGCGAATCGAGCTATACGTCACTTGCGCCTCAGAGTGAAGCTGCGAGATGGCGCTGGCGGTCTGTAGGCTAAAATATCGTAAGGCAGTCATCCCACGTGACGGGCCCCACCACGTTCGCCATTTTGGCCGTTCGACCTTTCGGCGTTCGACATTTCGGGCCATCGATATTTTGCGTTTCGATATATTGCTTTTCGCCATAGACGGTATTACGCATATTAGGCACTCGCTATTTTCTGTTTCGGAGATATGGGTGTTCTACATTTTTCGATTCTGTATTTTTATGTTCCGAATTGCAGACAATCTGAATATTCGTTTTCTAATAAATTACCTCTCCAATAAATAATGGTTCGATTTATAGTCATTCGATTTTTTTATCAGTCGAAAGATAAAATTTCGAATGATTTAACCTTCGTTATTTTGAGAGTTCATAATTCTGTCGTTTCGAAATCTTTGTCGTTCTATATTTGGTCATTCGACATTTTTATCCCCACCCCGATGACCTCTAAACAATTCGCGATAGTAAAATTTTACCGCTCTTCTGTAGAGCGAGACTTCTCTGATCGTCATTGCTAGAAAATTCGATCCTTGGAGAAACCTGCCGAAGATGAATTCCGGCAGAGAGAAAAAAATGCTAAACGTATTTTTTTTAGCATAATTAGTAATAATTTAGTAATAGTAAAAATTTACCACTTTTTCGCAAAGTGAGACCCGGTCGATCTCGTTCACTCGCGAATTAGGTCGGCCGCGGACAACCTGCCGAAGTAAGCCATGGCAGAGAAAAAAATGCCGATCGCAATTGTTTAAACAAAGAGCATTGTAAATTTTTTTAAGTTTCCAAGGATTTTTTAAAAGTGCTTCCAACAAAACGATTTTTCGAAAATTTTACACCGATGAACTCTAAACAATTTGCGATAGTAAAATTTTACCTCTTTTCTGTAGAGCGAGACTTCTCCGATCGTCATTGCTAGAAAATTCGATCCTTGGAGAAACCTGCCGAAGATGAATTCCGGCAGAGAGAAAAAATGCTAAACGTATTTTTTTTTGCAGTAACAATAAAATTTTACCACTCTTTCGCAGAGTGAGACCCGGTCGATTTCGTTCGCTCGCGAATTTGGTCGGCCGCAGACAACCTGCCGAAGATAAGCCATGGCAGAAAAAAAATGCCGACTGCAATTGTTTAAACAAAGAACATTGTAAAATTTTACAACTCTTTTGTAGAATGAGTCTCGAGCGATCTCGGTCGTGACTCGAGATTTTAGCAGAGATCGAATTCGTCGATGATGAGCGACATCGAGATGCCAAATAGTCTTCGAGCTTATTTGTTTAAATTTATTAAAAACGAGTGGAGAAATGCTAGCACCCTTCTACCATACGAGTCTCTAGCAAACCCTGTTTGCTAGAAAGTTCAACCATAAAGAAATTTCCACCGATGACCGCCGTCAACAAAAAAATCGATTCGAGGGCATTTGTTTAAACAATGCGCGATTGCAAAATTTCACCGCTCTTTCGCAAAGCGAGGCTAGCGATCTTGATTGTTCGAGAAGCTGACCAGCAAAAATGCTGCCAAATATGAACCCTGGCAGAGATAAAATGCTGAACGCATTTGTTTAAATAATGAGCATTGCTAAATTTTACCACTCTTTTTTAGAGTGTGTTTTGAGCAATTTCGGTCGCTCGAAATTTTGGCAGGGATCGAAATCGTTAACGACGAATTAAAAAAGTATGGCGAAATGCCTGAGTCTTTTGGCTGTCGCCGGCGTCGAAAAAAATCGATTTAATGGCTGCATATACAATGTAAAATGCAACAAAGTTTCACCGCTCTCCTGCCGAGCGAGCGCATGCTTCCAATACAAGCGTAGCGTGGTCGCTACGCATAGTTGTGTGAATTGTGTGACACGCACATAGATGTAAGGTGCTTGTGTACGACCGAACGGCGTGCGAGAACGGATTCGTTCTTTCTGCAACGCGGGCGGCGTAGCAAACACACACACACACACACACACACACACACACACACGTGCGCGCTCAGCGATGTCGTCTATAGACCGAATAGACGTCGTCTATTTGGCTTCGACTCTTCGTCCCAGTGCGAAGCATCGAGACCGAATTCGCGATCGCTGCGCTGTCCGTCGGTAGCGACTCGTAGCTAAAAACTACGAGATCTGCGCTACCGATGTAACGAGAGGCCGCGTCGAAATTTTCTGGCGTGTGGCACATGGCCTTAACTTGAATAACCCGTTTGGTTTGTAGATTTCAGATGGACCGTTGAAGCTGGAGAATGGCCACCACCAAACGGCGCGACAAAAATGTCATCATCTGGTATGTTTTTGTTGTTCTTTCTGTATTTTTTGGTGATTTTTTTCAAAGGCTATATATAGGCTATATATAGGCTATTTTTCAAAAGCAATATATGTAAATTAGATTTGAAAAAAATGCGTTTCTTGTTTTTGGGGGCTTTCCGCAGTTTCCCCATGCCCTCTCGCGAACTCCAGTATTCACACACTCTGGGGGCAGGGGTGTCTGTGTGAAACCGGAATTGGAGTGCAAAGGGCGGGATGAAGTTCAAGGATGAGAGCGTGAAAGTCCGAAAGGGGGTGATTTTTTAAATTGTTGAAGAGTCCCTAGATCCTACCACATTGCTATAGCGATTTGATAGGAACGCTCCACGTAGGGAGTCCACATTGGAGTCCAAGTGAATTCCGCGGTATTTCCCCATTGGCGTCGTTTGTGAATGTTTCATTTGGAAGATATTAGAGTTTTCATCGTTGGAACGAAACGAAAGTTTCCTAGCTCAAGTTTTTGGCACATTTAGCCATCCAAAATCACTCGAACGTTTTTCAGGATCCTTATTAGAGATTTTCAGCCTAAATGAAGAAAATGAAGAACATAATAAACGATTATCGTTGTATCTCCACCATGCAAACTTCAACATCGTTCATTTGAAGTGTTGAACCAGAGCTCGTTGCAGCTCCCAAAAAAAAAATTCTTCCATGATCCCGTGAACAACTTAGTTCGACTCTCAAGATGCGCCCACATCTCTATAGGAATTTGTTAGGTACACGGCACATAGGGTGTCCTCATTAGGATCCAATTGGATTCTGCACCGTGTTCCCCAATGAAGGCCGTTTCAGAATTCTTACCACGTTCGAATCGCAGCAAATATGTGAAAAGTCACGAGTGTCGAAGTGCACGCTTCGTGAGCGTGTACATGTATGGTAATGTTATGCAATCGTGCAGTTTAATAAATATCAAGGGATAATCACAGTTGTTTTTTTAATAATGTGATTCAAATCAATTTCCAATGTTTATACGAAAAGATTTATACTTTTTTATTATAAATATATACAAATTATAAATATATATAATATATAAAAGATATATTTTATATATATAATATATAAAAGATTATAGCTTTTTACGAAAAGATTTATACTTTTTCAATGTCCACTCGTTGCGTATATCTATATATTTTGTTCAGAAAATTAATCGTAGGTGTAGAATGCTATGTGATCAATCAAGAATCGTATAGGATCCTGTTCGATAAAGTGGAAATCCTCAAGGATTCAAATTGGACCCGTACATTGGTCCAATAGGAAATCCCGATTAGAAACCAATGTACGAGGGTGACATATCAGCCCAGGGATCCAATGCGATGACCCATTGGGTCCCTGTCAGGAAGACGGAACAAGTATGGGAATCCACTGGGATCTCTGCAGCAATTTCTGCCTAGGAAGTTAAAAAAAAAACGATACGTACGAAAAACACGATTTATCGATCATTCGTAATTTTCATCTAATCAATTGACAGCTATTTTCAATCACAATACTACACGCATCGATCAGAATTTTTTCCCAACCCCCAAATTTCTCGCACTCGTCGCGGCTACTCGTTTCTTCAAAGCCAACTGACACAGCGCGCGTACACACGGGTGCATTATTGCCTTTTCCCATTGCTCTATTTTCCACCCCTTCCCATCCCCCACCAACCCGCAGCTATATTGTTCTACACACTATGTCGCATCTCCCGCGTAGAAAATTAAATTCTCGTACAATATTGTATTCCGTTGCGAGCTCGCAAGAAACGCTTTGCGTGCGTGAAACTCTTTGCCAGAGATCCGTAACAATTGCCGCTCTTCTGTATATTAAAAAGGGGCGCATACTTCGCGTTGCGTTGCGGGTGGAACGAGAAAATAATGATAAAAACGCCCGGAGAAAAACACACACTGGCAACGTCATATCAGCCCAGATGGTACGTACTCCCCTTTTAGCATGATACATACGCCCATGTGTGCGCATATATATGTATATATAGCGAACCGGAAATGAATCTCGTCGACGAGGAGAGGCCGATACCGGAAGAAATTCCGTGCTCGCAGTCTTCAGAGGGAAATAAAGCGCGAGTGAGAGGGAGAGAACGAGAAAGAGAGCGAGACAGAGAGGGAGAGGGAGGAAGAGAGAAAGACGATAAGAGAGAGAGAGAGAGAAATAGAGAGAGAGAGAGAGGATCCACGACAGCAAAGAGAAAGAAATGATGCTGTCGTTTCCAATCGTCTCCCTCTCTTCGTCTCTGTACCTCTCGCTCTCCCTCCCTCTCTCTCTCTCTCTCCCTCTCTCTCCCTCCCTCTCTCTCTCTCTCTCTCTCTCTCTCTCTCTCCCACCCCCCCGCTTTCCCTTTCCCTCTCCCCCTCCTGCCTCTGCGCTCTATTTCTTTCGTCCCAGTAAGAAGATCGCACGAACTACCACGTAATTTCCCTGCGAAAGATTGTGTACTCCGCAGGATCAAAGGGCTTAATGAATCGATGTAGGATATTACGTGTTACGAGGGCTGCCGAGGAAAAAAAAACGAGATGCGAAATATCGAGAAAGGGAGGCGGGAGGGATGGTTTTCAGGATTCTTCAGCAGCGGCCGCGTCTGTCAACGAGGGAAAAAGGGAGGAAGAAAATTCGAACAAACTTCACCGCCAGGCAGTGCAAGAGGACGGCGGTGGAGAAAGAAGGGAGGGGGAGGTAAAGGGATTCACCACGCTGAACCGAAGAAAACGCGAAAAAGTTCGGTCTGATCCGCGCAGTTTTGTTCGGGCTAGAGAAGAAGCAGACGAGAAGGAAGAAAAGGAGAGTAAAGAAAAAAGAAGATAAAAAAAGGTAAATCCGGCACGTGACTTTTTTCTCCGTCTTCTTGCTTCCATTTCTTCGGAATTTTGTCCCCCTCCCCTGATCCCTTTCCCCGTTTCTTTCTCTATATCCCCAGTCACGTAATTTCCTCTAGCGGCTTCAAAAGAGAGAAGGAGAGAGAGAGAGAGAGAGAGAGAGAGAGAGGGAGAGAGAGAGAGAAGCACGTTGGTCTCGTCGACGATAGACGTTTGGATTCATGTTGCTCTGGCAACTGGTCCAAGGTGAAAGAATAGCCGGAAGAAACGTGCGCCCGTATCCTCCCGCTCACCTCATCCCCTTCACCACTCAACCGGCACCATCGAGAAAGTCTCAAGGGGGATGAGTTTTCTTAACCTCCGGGTCGTTTCATCGCGAGAGAGTACGCGTCGCCATGACGACCGCCGTTAAGACGCTTTTTGCACAAGTGTGTGCTCTCAGCATCCCGTATACCCTTATATACATATCTACGTACAACATTGATATCTTTTCAATCATCTTTCGATTCGTATTTGCATCAGAGAACGACGAAAATAATCATTTTTCGATCAACCGAGCGATTTTTTTTTCCGTTCACACGATTTCTCTTCTGAAGCGATCATATGCATGTGTTTTTTCAAACCGATGCCACAATACGATACTTTTCCGGAAGTCATCCCGAGTATTCGCCGTTGACTACGGAGATCGAGGAAAAATGAAAAAAAAAAAAAGGAATTCGGTAGTAGACATTTTCCCGTTGTATTTCGAATACATTCGAAGTTTGAACGAACGATCGGGTCCTTTCGAAGGCCACGAGACCAACGATCGATTGTTCAATCGTTGCACTCGCGCGTCTTGTATCTGACGCTTGGACTATTTTTATCTTATACCCATACGTCTGGGCCTATAGTCTATTGAGGGGAGAAATCCCTTTAGACGTCCGAAAATAAGTCATTTTTCATGAATTTTTTTAACGGTGATCAAATAATCGCTTTATTTAAAAATTTAATACTTGCAAGTTGTAACAAGATGATGTCAACATTTTTAAATGATGCCATTATTTTATCATTAAAAATGTTGACTT
This sequence comes from Ophion obscuratus, assembly GCA_964007375.1. Classification (NCBI taxonomy): domain Eukaryota; kingdom Metazoa; phylum Arthropoda; class Insecta; order Hymenoptera; family Ichneumonidae; genus Ophion; species Ophion obscuratus. The sequence continues at coordinate 29,716,104 of OZ023318.1, read as the reverse complement.
TAATGTTATTTAAAAATGTTGAAATTACAACTTTTAAGTGTTTAACATTTTTTTTCTTTTTTAAACAAACCAAACGGCGTTGTTGTAAGGTATTCCTTTAGGCGGCTTTTGAAAAACTGTTCATGTTATAGCTTAAAAAGTTATTGATCGATCAGGCTGAAATTTTGGGAGGTTTCTCACTATAACATTATTGGAACAATATTCCTATAAAAATATAAAAAAATATAAGATTAAAAATTAAGTAGGCTTTTAATCAAATTTTCATAATTTTTACCATTTTCTCCATGATTTTTACTCCAAATAGGTAATTTATTTACGCGATAACCTTAAAACTTTGGGTATATCCTTCCAATAATGTTATAGTGAGAAGCCTCCCAAATTTTGAGCCAGATCGATCAATAACTTTTGGAGCCATGTCATGAGCAGTTTTTCGAAAAACGCCTAAAGGATTACCTTATAAAGCCGCCATTTTGTTTTGTTTAAAAAAGAAAACATTTTCTTTGACACTTGAAAGTTGTAATAAGATTATGTCGAAATTTAAAAACGATGCAATTATTTTATCACCTTAAAAAACATTCATGAAAAATTACTCATTTTCGGGCGTCCAAAGGAATTTCCCCCCTTAAGGCTAGTCTGGAAATCCGTAAAAATCTATTTTTTTGCCTTTTTCCAAAAGTATAGACTATTAAGAATGTGTTCTCAAAAGAAAATGTCAAAATACTCAATTTTCCCACCAACGAACGAGACCAGAATAGGATCGACCGGTTGGAGTTACGAACTTTAGCAACTTTTAAGGAAGCCAGAACTGCTTGCGGAGAAGGACGATCTTCAGAAAATCATCATTTCGAAGTCGAGGAAGGCACACTTTACGAGGCAGGAATGGCCGATTAATATAACGTAAGTATAACATGCCATTATACCACTTAGATAGTTGCGGTTGTCTGAAACTGTACTCAAAACTTTAAACGCTTTTTTCTTGAAACTACTTTTTTCAACCTGGTTGACATTAAGTCTAGAGTTCTATTCAACCGATTGACGTCAAGTTTGATATGGACCTTGAGGATGTATCCCTCTACCTACCACGGGCATTGAGAAATTGTTATTTTTACTATTAAAAAAAAATACAAACTTTGAAAGAAAAAGGGCGAGAAAATTTACTTTTTTTAGACAGTCGCCATTCAATTTTTATTTTCTGTTCAGTACCTGCCAAAATGACATTCTTATTAGTAAAGAAAGTTTGTTTTATTTCTCTTTCAGATGAATGGGAACTTTGGAATTATGTCAAGCGCCTGAACCCTTTTTCCACGACTATTTTAGAAGCTCATAACTTTAAAAAAATTATTGTAAGTCCTTGAAACATCAATAAAATTAGGGTAAAAAATGGATGGTATTTTCTTTTGTTTTGTTTAATATATCACGCTCGAAAAACGCCCGATATTTAGGCTTCTAGACTAGAAAACTGCCTTAATGGGGGAATAAATAAATAAGTAAATATATGTTTGTGTGTGTGTGTATACACACACACACACACACACACACATATATATATATATATATATATATATATATATATATATATATATGTGTGTACTACCGGCCAAAAGTTTCCAGACACTTCAGATAATTGCAAAACTTTCCATCACTTTGGATAATTCCAAAATGATATTAGAATAATATAATTAATTATAAAGAGCTATGTAATATATTCGTAAAATAATCGACGAAATGAACTATATTAATCTAACATTATTTGGCAATTATCCAGTGATGGAAAGTTTTGCAACTATTCGAAGTGTCCGGAAACTTTTGGCCGGTAGTGTATATGAACAAATATTTATATATATACGAATAAATATATATGTTAGTACACTTTATGGTGAATCTAAGGTGAAACTAATGGCAACAATAAAGTTTGTCGGGCCAGTGTAGCTTTTCCATTTTGCGTTCGAATAATTTTCCTGAGAGAAATCATTTTATTCGAATCAACCTAATGCTTCACATTCAGAGTATTTTTCTTTAAGCAACTATGTTTTCATTAAGGACTGATATAATGTTTATCAAACTTCGAGAAATGGAAAGAAATTATACATATAATTATAATAATGTATATATAAATATATATATAAGTGTATATGTCAAGCTATACGATCGACCGTTCGCATCGAATAGACCAGATGTCTTTGACATTTGCCGATGCAGGCGAAAGACCGAGAGAGCGCACAAGAGGGAGTGAGACGAAAAGAGGAAGGCAGGGAAAGCGGGAGAGAAATAAATTGCCGGGCAGACGGAAATGGCTGCCTGTACAGTAAGCTTCTTAAAAAAATCTGGGCGAATGTAAAGTGCAGTTTTCCCGCGAGAGATTTGTAGGAAAAAGAACGTCATTTTCTTTTTAACGCCATCCTTTTGCACTCGCGCTACAACGAGAATAACTTGCAATTAGAGTGAGCACTTAGGCAACGCGGACATGTTCCAAGGGTGAGAAAGTAAAGAGACTTAAGAGGAAAATAACTTACGTGCCCGCCTTCGATTTTGTTGAAACTCATATATATTAAGCATTAAAAACTATTCGACACGTATGTTTTTTTATCGACGAAAAAACAGCTTGGGGGGGGGGGGGGTTGGTGTCCACCTCTCGAAGAAAGGCGTTTCTCCCTTAATCATGTTTTTTTTTGGTTTTAGTGTCATTGAGATCGGTACACTGCTTATCGGTGGAACTGCAAAATCGTCCTTCTACACGATTTTCTTCAAGGGGAGGTTTCTGCCCTTAAAATCGTTTTCTTCGGCAACAAAGAAAAACGTAATAGTTTTCAATTTTTTATCACATACATGATTTTCGACAAAATCGGAAGCGGACACTCAACCCTTCGTTGACGCACTTGCAAGGAACATCACTCAAGTGTCAAAGCATTGAAATCTATTAGACACGTATTTTTTGTTATCGGCGGAAAAATTGTTTTAAGGGGGGAAACCACTTCTCAAAGAAACGCGTGTCGAGGGGTGGTTTTGTAGTTTCACCCACAAGCAGTCCACCGATTTGAATGAAACAAAAACTAAAAATCTTCTAACGTAAAGCGGTGAAAAATCCACTATAGAATAATTTTTTTTTTTAATTAAGGGGCGACACGCCCTTCTTCAATGGTTTGTTTCCTCCCTTAAAAACGTTTTTCCGCAGATAAAAAAAATAGCTGTCCAATAGTTTTCAATGCTTTATCGCATATATAAGTTTCAACAAAATTGAAGACGGACACTTAAGTACTGTTCTTTGTAATATCAATTTCACCCGAATAGTACTTCATCCACATGCCATGAACAACCCTTCCGTCGGTGTTCATTCAAAGAAATCAGGAATACACTATAAACCTTTCTCAATATGTCTGCATAATAAAAATTGGAAAAATATCAAGTTAAATCGTTTGAAAAAATTATCGAAAATGTTTAATTTTGGAAAAATGAGCATCTTACCAAAAATTCATCCGCGTCAAAATGGACCAGTGTGTCAACGTAGGATTAAGTGATGTTCCTTAACAAATTCGAGAGAGACAAAAAGATTTTTTACAAATACCTTTTATTTTTCTCCCCAGCCTTCCGTTGCTGTAGGTTAAATTATTTATAAAAACGGTGCCTATTTTTATAACATAAATATTCTCGGCGCGAAAGAAGCAAGATCTTCGAATTTATCAGGCAGGACAAGAGAGGGGAAGTAGTCGTCATTTTTACACGTTTTTTTTTTTTTCATTTCGTACGTGTTTTCCGTGGGTCCGAATTTTTCATGAAAAGTCTACCTTAACAGGAGAGTGCATGAATATTCGAAAAGGCAAGAAGAGCGAAAAAAAAGCCGAAGCGACGGTTGGTAAGGTCTGAGCAAATATCAAATTACCTTGTCAGGCCTGAGACGTCTCCCGATCACTCGGTCGTGAGTCACGTCCCTCCTTTTTTTTCTTCCTTCCCTTCCCTATACCACGTTCATTGCAATACCGAAAATTCTCGGGGCGACACATTTTTTTTTATCCCTCGCGACCTTCTTCTTCTCGTCATTTCCAACGACGATCACTCAAAGCCACAAACGCTTTTTTCGCTTTCCTCCCACTCGCTCTCCCTCTCGCTCTTATTACTCTCCTTCAATGTACCCCCGCAAGCGGTGTAAACTTTGCGGCAGAGGCTGCTTGAATAATGAGATCGAAGCCTTTTCGCTCTTTTATTACCGCGTCCTCGTGGCGATCGGGCTCGCGAAATTTTTCATTGCCCTCCAACAAAAAGAGTGAGAGAGAGAGAGAGAGAGGGAGAGAAACGTCACGGCGAATCGGACGTCGCGATCGCACCAGCACCAGCCGCATATCCGGAAACGTACGGCCTTATTTTTTTTTTCTTTACATTTTTAACGCGCACAAAATTTGAAAAAAATTAAGAAAAAACAATCGAAGAAGAAAGTTCACGAATTAATTGAGATGGTCGAACGACACTCGACTTTTAACGATTTCTCACCAATTATTATTATCGAACAATGTATTATCTTGGAATTATAAATATGATCGATAGATCGTCGTATAATCGTTTTATCGTTATTTTCCATTATATCGTTTTATAATTATTTTCCAATATATCATTTTATCGTTATTTTCCATTATATATTTTTATAGTTTTATCATTATTTTCTATTATATAATTTTATCGTCATTTTACATTATATCGTTTTATCATTATTTTCCATTAAATCATTTTATCGTCATTATCCATTATATCGATTCCTCGCAATTATTTTCATTATTCGATATAACAAAAAGTTCGTCACGTAACTTCCCACGAGATCATATCGAACCAGCACTTCAATCAACTTTTTCTTCTACCAGCGTAAAAAAGAAACTACAGAAACGGCCGTAACGAGCGAATGAGTGAATCGGGGGTAGAAAAAGGAAGATAAAATCGTCGAACTGACTCGTCAGAGCGGAAAGACGACGAAAACGCGGCGCGAGACTGAAATTCGGTCGTCGTCGTCGTCGTCGAGTCGACGGTAAAACCGCGTGTGATGATGCCAGTAGATAGTGCTGTGTTCGTCGCGGCGAAAAAGCGACGGCGGCGCTCTTCGTCGGGACGCCCACCACCTGTGGTTACACATACACATCCCCTCGATCGCCAGTCTGCGCTTTTCTCGATCTCTCGTTCTGTCTTTCAGCAAAGTTCAACCTCCATTTGCTCCATACACACGTACTCGCATGCTACCAACGCTCACACGTAGTTCATTCGACGCGAAATAAAATGTCACATTACGTGTAAGGTACTTTTTTTTTGTATTGTGCACAATCTGCAACAATTAATGCATATTCGCTTTTACGAAATATATAGGGCTGGCCAAAAGTTTCCCCTCGCCCCTCATTTAAGGTGACTTCTCACTTTAGACGCTAAAAAAAGTCTATTTTGATTTTTTTGAAAGGTTTATATTATAGATATTGATATAAAAGTTGTTACACTTGATAAATACACTTTCGAAATACATTAAAATTTTTTTTGTGTATTTATGTAACCCAAACAAACTTTAAACGTATTTTTCTCGAAACTGCTGAACCGATCCTTACGAAATTTTAACCACATATTCTTTACAACTATAGCTATAGCGCATTTCGAGGATTTTTTTAAATTTTGATATTTACTTTTTTTGCCAAAAACGGTGAAAAAAGTTTTTTTTTGTTTTTTTCGAAAAATGTCCACCATTTTGTTACTTTTACATATATAAAAGATCGTATGATATGCGGTATAGCCTTTAATATACTGGATCCAAAACCGTTTGATTTTTTTGTTTCGGATTATCCATCTCCGAGATTTCATCAACAGTGCAGACCTACCATTTTTAGGACATTTTTTTAACTACCATTTTCGTCGATAAATAGTCACTTAAATAAATATATTTTGAAAGTGTATTTATTAAAGGGTAAGCCACAGTAGAATTTTCAAAAAATCGATTTTTTTTCGCTAAAACGGTGCTATATCATCATGAGGATAAGTTATTATTCGATTTATAGCAAGAACATTTTTGTTCACCGACTTTGAGTGTATAACGTAAGCCCACCTCTGGCACGGCCATAGAGTACCTAAAACTTCAAACGCGTTTTTCTCGAAACAGCTTTTTTCCAATTGGCGTGACAAATAACTTCAACAATTTTCACTCGATTTACTTCAAATTTAAAAGTTTTATTCCTAATTGCATTTCGCAGAGAAGTACGTACGGAATTTCTGATTAATCGAAAACGTTTCATTTTATGAGCAGTTTTAAAGGAAATTTTTCACTGAAAATTCATTCAAATACCTACAACTCCATTCAAATACTTACAACTTTTGAATAAAACAACAGTTTTTTAAATTCCGTACGTACTTCTCTAAGTATTCTAATGTAGATTGACGAGAATTTTTGTTTTTTGTTTTAGGTAAAAAATTGTGGATGCTAAATGTCACGCCGTGGAGCGCCTAAAAAAATTATAGCAAAAGAAAATATTAATAGTTGGCCACATTGTACATCGAAAAAATATATATATATTTTCTAACAGCTCGATATTCATACTAGATAAATGTGTAATTAATTTTATAAGTGAATAACTTTTTCATACGAAAAAAATCGTAAAATTCGCACATGATTTTATACCCGTTACTGTAGCCTAAACCCTCAAGTGTAACAACTTTTATATCAATATCTATAATATAAAACTATCGAAAAATTGATGACAATAGCCTTTTTTAGCGTCTAAAGTGAGAAGAGCCCTCAAAACGACTATTCATTATTAAGTGAAATTTCGCATATTTACAGTATACAAATAATACGAGGAAGGGGGAACTTTTCGCCAGCAGTGTATTTTATTTTTTGATTCTATTTATAAAAAATGTAAATGGCCTGAAAATAAATAATCTTGCATGTTATTGTCGCTCTCGCTGGGAAAAATGAAATCAAGTGGGCACGTAAAAAGGGAAAGTACGATGAAAGTGATAATTGGAAAAAAATTGCTCTCGCTGTATGAGTGATCTGAAAAATCTGAAACTTGGAAAAAATGCTTTTTTTCAGACTCAGTAGCGTACCGGAAAAATTTGAAAAGTAGCAGTGGGTAAGGACCAAACATAGGCCAGTTTGGTTTGGAATGTCTCGCGTACATATATCTGTGTGTGCATTTGAAATTTATGTAGGTATGCATGTATGTATGTATGTGTATGCATATGTATATATGCACATACATACATATGTATTTATATATGTCTGAGTGAAGCGAAGAGAAACTTTGGCGCGTGTATTAGCGACTCGCTGAGGACAGTGAGAGAGCGACGAGAGTCTATTTCGGTTAACCGTCGACAATGGCGTCGACGAAACGTCGATAGACCTAAGGATAGACTGGGGAAATTCATGTAAAAATGTTTTTGTCACTCGTTCCATTAGTCGAATTGCTTATCCGTTGTTCCTTACCGTCAGTTCGCGCCTAATAACGGCCTCGATTAATTTATTGACAAACGAATTATTTCTCTCGCGTTCTAGTAATATTCTGTACAGGCGATCCACGTTACTCCGGGAAAATGTATCATCGCTAATTTCTATTGCTGATAAAAATATTCATATTCATATTCATATAAATATTTTTTAACTTGATTTATATATATATATATATATATATATACAGGGTGTTCCTCTTATATCTGCCACCCGAAATAACTCGGTAATTATCGACGTCACAAAAAAATGTTCCAGACAAAAGTTGTACGGGGTGAAGGGGGCCGTCAAATGCGACCAATTTTTTTTTATTTCGATGGAGGCGCTGACGCGCAGTAAAGGTCACCTCCACTTTTTTTAAATGGAATAGTACATTTTTTCAACCATCTTGTGGAGCACCTCAAGCCGTACAAAAAAACATTAGGGGCTCAAAGTCGTTCAAGGTCATCCAAGGTCACCTATTAAAATTAAATACAAATCTAAATTTCTCGGATCACTACCAAATATTTGGTAGTGTTCCGAGATATTTAGATTTCCATAATCTTTACTGACCTTGAATGACCTTGAACGACTGTGACGCCCGAATGTTTTTTTGCGGCTTGAGGTGCTCCACAAGATGGTTGAAAAAAATGTACAATACCATTTTAAAAAGTGGAGGTGACCTTCACTGTGCATCAGCGCCTCTGCCGAAATAAAAAAAATTGGTCGCATTTGATGGCCCCTTCAAACCGTACAACTTTTGTCTGGAACATTTTTTGTGACGTCGATGATTACCGAATTATTTCGGGTGGCAGAGATAAGAGGGACACCCTGTATATATATTTATTTTAATATATTTTTAATAAACCATTAATAATATAATTATTTAAATATTTTTATTTGAAACTTGATTTGTGTATGTGTGTTTGTGTTTGTGTGTGTGTGTGTGTGTGTGTGTGTGCGTGCGTGCGTGTGTGTGTGTGTGTGTGTGTGTGTGTGTGTGTGTGTGTGTGTGTGTGTGTGTGTGTGTGTGTGTGTGTGTGTGTGTGTGTGTGTGTGTGTGTGTGTGTGTGTGTGTGTGTGTGTGTGTGTGTGTGTGTGTGTGTGTGTGTGTGTGTGTGTGTGTGTGTGTATTATACGAAAAAGCAGAACTTTTTAAAGAATCGCTCGTCCATTTCATAGCACGTAAAAACGCATCCAAATAAATAAAAAGTAAATTTATTCTCGGTTGGCCGTCGAATATTCGACCAGAGACCGATTTTTTTTGTTAATCCGCATGAGTGCGTAAAATAAAAAATCAGCAAAAAGTATTCACAAAGGTGACTTCGGTGTATCAAGGAGAGTTAAAATGGTCAAAAGTATTCTCACTGATTTCGTGAAGTTTAACAAATTCCATTCGACTAAAAAAAAGTGACTTTTTTACCACATTATTTTTGGAGTCATGCAAGGTCGATTTTATTATAAATGAGAATCTTTCCATGAAGCAAAGAAACATTTGTCAAATTTTCCACTTAATTTTTCTCCCAGCACTCTTCTCTCTCGTTCTCTTGCTCTTTCTGTTTCTCTCTCTCTCTCTCTCTCTCTCTCTCTCTCTCTCTCTCTCTCTCTCTCTCTCTCTCTCTCTCTCTCTCTCGCTCTCTTTATACAAATCGCCTCTGACGTCATACTCGTTGGGACGTGTATCTCAGCGATGATCGTTAGCGACATGTGCGACACTTGTTCGGGATGTTCGAGCACTCAATCTCACTCAAAACATCGCTGGTCCGGCCGTGTGCTCATCCAATTCGTCGTTTCGCGAGCGCATCGCAGCGAAGTTTATAGCTCCGAAAGATCTCCGAAATGTTGAATTTCGATAAATAAAAAAAGGCGACTAAAGTTGTGCACGAGCTTGCCGACGTGTTAATCGAGTGCAGTCGTATAGTCCCGAGTGATTGATATCACGCGTACGCCGAGAAAAATTATTCGTTTCAATCAACAGAATGCGGTACATTTGACTTATTTTTATTTGAGGCAACTGTAATTCTATTTACTTTACTTTACAAAATATCGGTAAAACTCAGGACTTGCAGAGATGGTTATAATTCAAGCGTACCTGTCACTCCAAATAATCCTTTCATAGTATGTTTATTTCAGAAAAATGATTAATTTCAGGCAGTATTTTAATGTGGAATCTTGAAAAATCGATATTTTTTTTGGCATTTTCTCAAAGTACAGACTCTTAAACCGGGAGCCTGAATTAGAAGGTCCAAAAAGGAGTTTTGTCGGGAATTTTTTTAGAAGGGAACAAACAATTGAGCTCAGTAAACATTGAAGTATCTTTTCATGTATATTTGAAATGTATGAAAACAATTTCAACATGAAACAATAAATAACTGCAGGTTTATCAGCATATTCCATGTAATTCTTGACTGAATCAAATAAACCAATAAAATTTTCAATTTTCATATATTTCCTTCTGGGTGAATTAAGAAAAAGCTGAAAAAAATCGTGAAATTGTAACTTTTCTCAGGTTTGAAAAAAATGTGTTTAAAAAAAACACTTTAACGTGCTATAAGAATGGTTTAGAAAGACTTTGTCAATTACTTTTTTAATTCATTCAGAAGAGACTTTCATACTGAAGAAAATAAACTTTGGTTTGACTCAATAGGTCGTTTAGTTTTTTTGCTATCACGCCCGCCAATTTGGAAAAATCGTAAAACTGAAAACTGGAGAAAAGGCGCTTCAAAGTTTTCAATAGGGTGAAATGTCAATATCAAATATCAATCGCTTCCCTGCTTTTGGCCTGGCATCTTCGAAAATATTCACAATTGACTTCTGTTACTTTGTAAATATATTCTTAGATAGTTTATCTATCGATTGGAGCAATGTAAAATAAAGATGTTTTCGAACCGTCTAGTTTAGGCTCCCGCCTTAAGCATATATCATCAAAAGGAAATTTCGAAATTCACAATACTTACGCCAACACACAAGACCAGAAAAGGATCGAGCAGTCGGAGCTACGAACTTTGAAAGCTTTTAAGGAAGCTTGCTTGCAGGGAAGACTTCCAAGTCGAGAAAGGCACACTTTACGAGGCAGGAATGGCTGATTCATATAACGTAAGTATAGGGTGTCTCAGAATGACCTGACATTTTTATTTATTAATAAAACATATTATTTATTTTAAAAGTACGAATATTTTGATTTTAAGGGGCTATACCAGTGTTACACTTTCAAAAAATCGATTTTTTTGCCTTTTTCGACAGTTTATACTTTCAAGTTGGTATCAAATTGGTATTATTTTCCTTTCAGATGAATGGGAGTTTTGGAATCATGTCAACCGCCTCGACCATTTTTTTCACGGCCATAGGTATTTAGAAGCTCATTGAGTTTTCATTTTTTTTTAATTCTTGAAATATCAATAAAAAAAACTGTTAATGAAAATAAACGGTAAAAATGTTTTTTGTTCTCTTTACTCAACCCCGAAAAATACTTGAAATTTAGGCCTCTAGACTAGAATACTTCCTTAATTCACTAAGTGCTTTTATTGGTTTATTTATTCATTTACTAAATTATTTATTAGTTTTTAATTTTACCTTCGTAAATGTACTACAAAAATCCACTCTTTTGAATGTTGTGTCTTCATCTCCGACCTGACATTTCGTCGTGACAGGCTCCGAAATTTTATCCACACCCACCAACAGAAAAAATATTCGTTGACGGAATAAATAAGGTTATCCAATTTGAATAAAGTGAATTATCATAATCGCATATACATTTTTTCCATCAAAGCAACATCCTTTTTTCACTCAATGAAACATTTCTTCAAGTTAACCATATAATTTTATCGGCATTGATGTTTTTTCAAGTTTATTCAACGTGAATGAAATTTCTCTCGAGTCAAATGCACGATTATCCTCAAAGTCGGTTCTAATCGATTGAAACATCCAGTTGAAGTAAATATATCATTCAATTCAGTACCAAACAAAAGTCTGGTAAGTCGTGATTCAAACGAAAATTCATTTTATCCAAACAAACGATTCTTCCCGGTGTGTCTATAATTATACGTAGCAGGCTCGTATTTGGCGTCAGTGCAACATCCGAGTGGAAAAAAAATAGAATCGTAACAACGTTACGACGTCACGAATTTAAATGCTCTCGGCGTTGCGCGTTCCGATGACAAGCTTAGACGTCGTAACATCGCAACGCTATTCCCTTTCTCGTCTCTTTGACGTTTCGTTCATACGCTCTCAAATTTACCGCGGTTTCAATTCGGGTTTGACATTGTTGTTTATTTTAAAGCCCCGTGTGCTTATTGATACGGGAGCGTCAATGAGAAGAGCGAGGGTTTGGGAGACAGAGCGAGAAAGGGAGCGGGGGAGGGGGAGAGAGGGAGGGAGAGAGAGAGAGAGAGAGAGAGAGAGAGAGAGAGAGAGAGAGAGAGAGAGAAAGAGAGAGAGAGAGTGAGAGAGAACGTTGGCACACGAAAAACTTTAATGAATGTATATTTTCTCTACCGCGTTCTTCTGCTGACTTCCTGTTTCATGTTCATCCTCGTCTTCCCCGGAGTCCCCGTCGTCACCGCACAGAGAGGCACACGAGAAAAAGGAAAGAGCAAGAAATGTGAGAATCATCATCAGCATCACGCGGTACACGCTGTGAAAAGGAACTTCCCTTATTTTGTCCGTGACTATGCTCAACTTTAAAGATCTATTTTATTCCCGTGCAGAAATTTTGGCAGGGATACAGCTGGAATCTGACTTGTATCCCGGGCTCCCAGTCGGGATCTAGTCCGATATTGGATCAGATTCGAAGACTAAATGTAAGATCCGTAAACTGGATTCCATTAGGGATCCAGAACCGGATCCTTTAATGACTCTAAATAGATTCCCCATGGAATCATTGAGGAATCTGGGAAGGATCACGGATGAATACAGGCTGAAATAAAATGTCAAAAATGGCATGTTAAATGACATGTTAAATTTATTATAAAAATAAATAACATTTATAAAGTTTTGGTGCATTAAACTATCAATAAAAAAAAATTTGTCCAAAGATTCAAATGGCAGATCGCGCTCATCGCGAGATTTCGATGTGAATTAAAAAAAATTCACATCAAAATCTGTGAGTGCAAATGTATTGACAAGAAATTATAAATACAAAAAAATTCACAAAACTAGGTGTGAATTTTTTCGTATTTAAGACAAATTAAAATCAAATTCATAAAGATTAGATTAAAATTTGCGCCAAAAGTGAGTTCGTACGTATTTTGAGAGAAAACATTGCCTCGAGGCAAAGAAAATTTTGCACATACCTTTTTGTGGGAACATTTCTTTGCCTTAACACAATGTTTTCTCTCAAAATACGTTTACACTTGTGGTGTAAATTTTAATATAACTGTCGTGAATTCGATTTTTATTTTCTTCAACTCGAGGAAATTCGCAACTCATTTTGTGATTTTTTCATATTTATAATGTAATATTTGAAATTCACAACTTTTTTTGCAAAAATTTCTTTGCCTCGACGAAATGTTTTCTCTCGAAATACGTAAGAACTCACGGTTGGTGTAAATTTTAATCTAATCATTGTGAATTTTATTTTAATTTGTCTTAAATACATGTTTATACCCACCGACATGTCGGTGGGTATAAACAGAGACTTATTCCCCAAAACCGATATCCCGGATAGAATCCAACTTGCATCAGTATCGGAATATGTACGACGACAATGGCATAATTTTGAAAATTTTGGCCTCACGTGTAGTTTCGGTATTACTATGTAATTCCTATCTATAGATAGGAATTTTATAGATAGGAATCTGTAGACAGAAATTCCTATCTATAGATAGGAATTCCATAGTAATACAGAAAATACACGTGACGCCAAAATTTTCAAAATGATGCCATCGTCGTCGTACATATGCCGATACTGATGCAAGTTGGATTCTAACCGGGATACCGGTTTTGGAGAATCCATGACAAATCCTGATCGGGATTCGATCGGACATAGGGTATCCCGGTCAAAATTTCTGCACGGATTGGGGTAAAATTTTTAATTTTTTAATTTTGCTGGATCGAGAAGAGCCAATGGACAGAGGAAGGTATATTATGTGGTTATGGCATAGCAAATAAAGTATTAGTATAAAACTTTTCATTTTATTCGCCCGTAAAATTCAGTTTAAGGGGTAAGGCCACTGTGGAAATTACTACAAGTCGATCTTAATCAAAGGATTAAGGTGGGGAAAATTTCTAAATACTTCTATTTTGAATTTTGGCGCAGCCCCTCTCAGCCCGATGCAATGCGTACCAAAAACGTTAAACGCGTTTTTCTCGAAACTACATTTTTCAAGTTGGACGGACTCATAACTCGAACAAATCTCGACAAATTGTCTTGAAATTTTAACTGTATGTTCACAATTACATGCTGCATACAAGTACGTCAGTTTTTACTCGATATATTACATAGTTTTTTTTATAAACAATTTTCGGACGATGTTTTTTTCAGAATTTTGAACTTTTATTTTAAAAACGTGCTGTTTTTGCAAAAATCGATATATAAAAAAAATCCTTCTTACTTATGTAGCTATTCACATGTATAATCGAAAAAAAATTTCATTCACTGTAAATTACAAATTGCAGGTGCCGTTGGTCCGGCCGCGCGCCTATGAAAAAAGGCTTCGTCGATGAAAAGCTGTGCAGCCGCCATTATGTTTTATATTACTTTGAAAAAAAAAAACTTTATACAGCCTATAATATGTACAATAAATGACTTGTTTCAGAATTTTGAATTATTCCATTGTCCCGCTAGAAAAAAATTCCCAAAATATACTTACTTTTTCTCCGCTACAGTGGCCTTACCCCTTAACTTTAAACGCGTTTTTCTTGAAACCAAATTTTCCAAGTTTACGTAAGTGCTCCTACCTCGATGAGCAGTCGGTATGAAATTTGGCAGGCACATGTACAACAAACGTCTTCATTAGTTGAACTGGAATTATTCAAAAATATTCAAACGTTTTTATTTTATTAACAAAAAACTGCAAAAATGTTTGGTAAAAAACGAATCTTCCCCTTCGATCGCTCACATTTTTTTTATTTTTCAATTTTTCTTCTTGATTCTAGTTGGCCTTATACACAATATTACAAAGTAAAAATATGTTTGATTTTTATGCTTCAGATCACCTGTTCAGGACTTAGGACTTCCGCAAGCGAAGAATACCATCGCGGACGCACTGACATACGTGGCTCCTCCCACTCCCAGTATCATATTTTGTCAAGTTTTGAAAAATATTACCATGATTAATAAAAATCGCACAGTAAACATACCAAATTTCAAGATTCTATATTAAATATTTTTTGGCATAAACAATTCGTGAAAAATCGAACCTGTTTTGGCCCAACAAAGTATAAACCTCCCTTAAGGAGTTTCGGTGCAATTGAGGAAACGTGTAACATTTGATGCAACTCTGTACAGTAAATTCTTTGTCATATACTGAATGCAGGTCCAAAATTTTATATCGAACGTCTACACCGTTTCTATAAAATTTACAATTGAAAAAATACTTTTTAACATAGGGAGATGCCTATGATGAGATAGCACAGGAAGTAGGTACATTATGACAATGATGACGAAATTGTCATATTGGACTGAGTGATTTGACAATCTTCATAATATTTTTAACATTTTTTCACACTCCTTCCTGCAAAAAAATCGATTTTTGTTGCCTTTCTCGACAGTTTGTACTTTCAAGAATATCCTGTAAAAATCTCAAGGCAGTACCTCTAATCATTTCATCTTGCAAATAAATCGATAGTGAACTATTTAAAGGCGTTTTTCTCGAAATGAGATTTTACAAATTTGCTGACAGTATAACTCAAAGAGCAATTATCCGATTGACTTGAAGTTTGAACCGAGTACTCTTGAATATATTTACTCCACAATGACGTAGGATATTTTTGATTGGATGAAAATTGACGATTTGGCATTGAAAAAAAACGACCATTTTATAGGCAAGAAAACAGACTTTTTTCACAACTACGCCATTTTGTTAGATTTTGATATTTTTCGAAAATCCTACGTCACTGTACAGGAAGTACCTTCCAGTTCAACATTTTTTTCCTTTTTCGGTTTCAGCTACTCAATCGGCCGGAATCATGTCAGCAGTGAAGGAACTTTTTTGGCCTTTTTTTCTATGAAAAAATTATGTAATATAGGTCAAATATAGCCAAATATATTCTTACTTTTCCGAAATATTTAATCGAGTACTTTTCTTCCGAAATATTCCCGAAAGTCACCAAAATTTTCAGCGTCCACACTGGTATAGCCCCTTAAAGAGTGTTTTTTTTTTTCAATTGTAAATTTCATAGAAACGGTGCAGACGATCGATTTGAAATGTTGGGTGTGCATCCACTATACGACAAAGAATTTACTGTACAAATTTGAATCAAATGGTAACATTTCGTCAATTGTCTCGAAACTCCTAAATGCAAACACGCGTTTTTCTGCCTCGAAAACTCTATATGGAGAATTTCTAAAGATCTCCTCGCCGCTCTCTCGCTTTTTCTCTTCCTCTACTTCAGTGTCCCGTAATTTCCGTCTTTTTTTCATGATTTTTTCACCTCCGTCACTATCGGTTTTATCCTACACCACATTTTGCCACCCCTCTCCGTTGTTCTCATTTTCACGAGCCAGTTTTTTCATGACCCTAACCAGGAGTTTGAAAACTCACGCCCACGCGCAGCTTCCTCGAGGAAAAAAAATACCGGAGGTACGTTATTGTCTCACGGCTCGCGTAAAAAAAGAGAAAGGGGTGGGGGATGGAAGAGACTCGCTCGCACAGTTAATACATCTCGTAATATCCGAAAGAGTCTTTCGCGGAGCTCGTAGTTTCTTCTTCTTTTTCTCAACGACTTCATGATTTACGATAGTAACCTTCGCGATCGTATTTCTTGAAAGATCCGATCTTGGGAACTCGCTGGGAGTCTTCGAGCAGCTGTGGTAATCTTCGCTCGATTGTTTGATGCGTTTGGCCTCTGAATTTTGATTTTTTTTTCCATGCAACTCGTATACAGTGAGACGTGCGTTGGCGTAGGTTGGAAACGTGGCAATAGCTGAGTGGATTATTTCTAGAGCAGTAAGCACAATAAGAAAAATCGTGAAATTCGTGTCAACCGGACAAATGCTTTTTTTTTACATCTTTGAAAAAACGACTTAAGGAGTTTCGGGACAATTGCCGAAATGTAACGGTTTCAAATTTTACGGTGTCAAAATGACCTGACAATTTAATTGATTGATAAAACGTATTATTTATTTGAAAAGTACGAATAATTTTATTCTAATAGAAGGTACAAACATGGAGGTTATGTGTAGAACACGATATCCGATAAATGGCCACCTCGTCCCTGTTTGCAAACGTTCACTCTTTTGACGAAATTTTCAATAACATTTTGGCATAATTGCGGACTTATTTCATTAACCGTGCGTCCAATTGCTTCCTCGAGCTCCGAAATGGTCTGTGAATCATTGGCATACACTTTTACTTTCAGAAAACCCCAAAGAACGAAGTCCAATGCCGTCAAATCGGACTTGTTGGACCGTCTCTGAAATTTCTTCACCATTTTTGGAGTGCATTTTCACAATTTCTATGCATTGCTCGATCGTGTCAATCTCCATGACTAAACTTCAATAATTCCTGTAGCTATAGTTGTCTAAGATTAGTATTCTATGGTCGCTACAAAAAAAAAATGGCGGGAATTTAATATTTCAGATCATTTTGAGACACCCTTAATATAGTAAATTTTTTGACATATACTAAATAAACCCTCCAAATTCAAAACGGTCTTTTCACTTTTGACGCTGAAAAAAGACTATTTTCATGAATTTTTTTTATAGATTTATATGACAGATATTGATATAAAATTTTTTCCACTTAGTAAATACACTTTCGAAATACATTTTAAAAAATTATTCATTTGAATCACTATTTATAGACAAAAATGGTAGTTAAAAAATGTCCGAAAAAATTATGGGTCTGTGCTCTTGATGCAATCTCAGAGATGGATCATCCGAAACAAAAAAATCAAACGGTTTCAGGTTCAGTACGTTAACGGCTAAAGCGCATATCATACAATTTTTGATATATGCGCAAATAACAAAATGGCGGACATTTTTCGAAAAAAAAAAAAAATGTGTTTTTTTCATCGTTTTTGGCAAAAAAATAGTAGATATCAACATTTTTCAAAATCCTTGATATGCGCTATAAATATAGCTGTAAAGAATATGTGGTTATAATTTCATAAGGGCCGGTTCAGTAGTTTCGAAGATTTTATCAACAAACCGTCGAAAAAAGTTGTTTCGAGAAAAAACGCGTTCAAAGTTTGGTTTAGTTGCATAAATGCGTTTAAAAAAACTTTAAATGTATTTCAAAAGTGTATTTATTAAGTGTACCAACTTTTATATCAATGTCTATAATATAAACCTTTTAGAAAAAATTCACGAAAATAGCCGTTTTTAACGTCTGAAGTGAGAAGAGCCCTTAAATCGATCGTGTACACCGTTTTCGTAAAATGTACAATGGAACAAACACATTTTAACATAGGGAGGTGCCTGTGATGAGACAATATAGGGAGTACAGTATGACACGGAGGAAGAAATTGTCGTAATATACTGAGTGATTTAACTGTTTTTTCATAACATCTTTTAAAAAATGTTCACACTATGCTATGCGTAAAACTACCATTCAGCGATGAGCGCAGGCATCTCCCTACGTTGAAAAGTGTTTTTTTTTTCAATTGTAAATTTTATACAAACGGCGTAGATGATCGTTTAAAATTTGGAGAGTGCATTCAGAATATGACAGAGAAGTTACTGTATAAATTTGAACAAATGGTAACATTTCGTCAATTGTCCCGAAACTCCTTGACCGACTACATCCACCTAACTGTGTCAAAAAATTGCATTTTCCAAAAATATTTTTATTCCATAATATAACCTTTTAGCTATATTTCCTGAAAATGTCATGGAAATGTTTCTAAAATTGAATGGGCTACAGCTTCCAACAGCCGGCAGGGAGAACGGTAGCAGCGCCATACTTCGAACTTCAAACGCGTTTTTATCGAAACACTGTTTTCAAAATCAGTGGACATGATATCACGAGAACCACTTGATGGATTGTTTCCAAATTTACAGGAGATACGATGAGAAGCATTCAAAGGTCGTTGACGATCTGACTTTTTCAAAATCAATTTCCATTTTTCAATATTTACGTAGAAATTACGACTTTTTTCATATATTTTTTATGCCCGAGATTCAATTCGTTGCCACGTTGGCAAAAAAAAAAAAAAAAAAAAACATTTACAAAATTGACGATAGTCAACGGCTCGTATTTATTATTAACTTAAATAACCCGTTTGGTTTTTAGATCTCGAATGGACCGTTTAAGCTGAAGAGTGTCCACCGCCAAACGTCCCAAAAAAAATTTAATAATCTGCCGGCGGCCATGTTTTTGTTGTTTTTCTGTATTTTTTAAAAGTCTCTCAATATATGTACCTTCGTGTTTTAAAAAATGCGTTTTTTTTTCACCAACCGTTTCCCAGCAAAAAATCCGAAACTTGGCAATTTTTGTTCGGCCCTCCAGGTAGATGTACCCCCTTAGTCCAACAGAACTGTCATCGATTTTCACAGAGATGTTGCGAAAAAAATGCGCAAAGATTCGTAGCAACAAATAAGCCCAAACAAAGCCAAAGATCTACCAAATTTCGCAACTCCGACTCTCACTCTTCGCGTGACGTTTTTCTCCCCTTTCTCACGTTAACGACCAAACTCTGCGCATCGGAAATTCTCTCGGATAAACGGGATAAGCTCGCGTGCTCGATGGTGTAGCTCGGAGCGTTCCAAGTTTATCTAACCTACCTACAACCCGCGAGGACAATGAGCGGAGGGTGAGGAGAAAAAGGCGACATTAAAAGACGGAGAGAGTAAAGAAATGGAGGGAGGATGAGTGTCGTGCCTGTTGTGCCACGTGCCCTGTGCTGGAATTAAGGGTAGTTTTATCGTGAAAGAGTTTCCGGCGATTGAGGGCGCTGGAGTTGCGTGACTGTAGCTTCCAACCCAAGTTACATAGTATGTGTCACTTTGCCTGCTGTGGGTATACGCTATACGTAGAATTAGGGAGGGTGTATCGGCGAAGAAGAAAGGATTGTATAGGGTGAGATGGCCAGGGGGTGGAATTGCTCTTTTTTCGCCCTGAACCGGGGGAGGGGGGTGATAGGGAGAAGGTGTACTCTCGAGGTGACGGTGGTCGACGAGGCACTGTGAAGGGATTCACGTCGTTTCGCAACAACGACTCCTTCCTGCCGTTGTACGACCGAATCGGTGTCTCATCCAGTTAGCTTGATAGCCAGCCACGAACCATGGCTATTCACTCTCACCTACACTCTCCTGCTCTCCTCCTCTCATCCACACACATTCTGCCTCCACTATCTCGGTCTCTCTCTCTCTCTCTCTCTCTCTCTCTCTCTCTCTCTCTCTTCTTCTGTCCTATCATTTTGCCAACGAAGCTTGCACATTGTGCCTGATGGCTCGGAGCCCTGCTGTGTAGCTGCTTGCCGTGGAGCACGTTGAAAAGTTTTACCGGAGAGCCATTCGTAGTGGCGCGTTGCAGACACTTGTTTGACTACCACGCGGACAGGTCGACCAACACCGGGCTAGACTAGTTTGAAGGTAACGTCTCTCCCACTCTCTTCTGCCCTCTTCCGGGAGCTTTCCGCAGATCGGATCGATGCTAATTGCTGAATTCCATGGGCATCCGCGAAACTTAGGAATTCATAATTGAACGATACTGTACTTGTTGAGACTAAGTTTCTTTTAGTTTGCCATCGCGTGAACTAGTTGACGAGCAGCTTTGTACGGGGATCGTAACTTGGTTCGGCAAATAAGATCGGCCTCAAGTGTTGAGAATTGAGCTAAGGGTGTCGAAGACATTCTTTTGGTGGTTCGTTCTAACTGAGTAACATTTTTCATCGAACGATCTGGTCTCACAAGGGATTACAACTCTCTGTTGGGATTTTTCACCTCCACTGAATAGCATAACGAAAGGAAGACCCAAAGTCACTGATGCTAATTGCTGCATTCCATGGTCATCCGCGAAACTTAGGAATTCGTAATTGAACGATACTCTACTTGTTGATGCTAAGTTTCTTTTAGTTTGCCATCGCGTGAACTAGTTGAGCAGTTTTGTACGAGGATCGTTAATTGGTTCGGCAAATAAGATCGGCCTCAAGTGTTGAGAATTGAGCTAAGGATGTCGAAGACATTCTTTTGGTGCTTCATTCTAACTGAGTAACATTTTTCATCGAACGATCTGGTCTCATAAGGGATTACAACTCTCTGTTGGGATTTTTCACCTCCACTGAATACCATAACGAAAGGAAGACCCAAAGTCACTGATGCTAATTGCTGCATTCCATGGGCATCCGCGAAACTTAGGAATTCATAATTGAACGATACTCTACTTGTTGATGCTAAGTTTCTTTTAATTTGCCATCGCGTGAACTAGTTTGCGAGCAGTACGAGGATCGTTAATTTATTCGGGAAATAAGATTGACCTCAAGTGTTGAGCATTGAGCTAATGGAGTCGAAGACATTCTTTTGGTGGTTCATTCGAACTGAGTAACATTTTTCATCGAACGATCTGGTCTCACAAGGGATTACAACTCTCTGTTGGGATTTTTCACCTCCACTGAATACCATAACGAAAAGAAGACCCAAAGGCACTGATGCTAACAAGAACATCCCTCAGGTGTCCGCCTCCGATTTTGTTGAAACTCATATATGTGATAGAGCATCGAAAACTTTGAGACACGTATTTTTTTTATCGGCGGAAAAACGGATTTAAGGGGGGAAACTGCCCCTCAAAGAAAGGCGTGTCGAGGGTAGATTTTGCAGTTTCACCCAGAAGCAATCCACCGATCTGAATGAAACAAAAACGAAAATTCTTCTAATAAAAAGCGATGAAAAATCCACTATGAAGATGTTAAGAAAAAATTAAATTAGGGGGTAAACCACCCCTCAATTTGCCTTTTTTCACTGCACACTTAAGGGGGTTGTATGCAGATTAATAAAACAGGTATCATTTTGAAGGGCAATTAAAATTCAAGTTTACGCGTTTTTGTGTTTCAGCGGGACAGCAAATTTAAGGGGATAAACCACCCCTAATATAAATTTGTTCATCACCGTCGTGTTTTCTGTGTTTAACATGTATCCGCGGATTGAAAATATTCTCCCGCGTTTTTAAATTATTACGTTTTTCAATTTTAACATTTTCAGGGTAAACTACCCCCTCTAATTGCTTTTCGTTTGAGGTTTCGCGAAAGGTTTCACGAATTTCGTTAAAACTGTTTTCATTCCATCGGTAATATCAATGTTATGTTTGTGTGTGCAGGCATATTCGTTTTGAGCTTTAGGAGCGGTACTTTGGGAGTGGGGACGTGGGGCTACCCCTTACTCATAAGACTGATATTTTCGTGTCGAAACGCTTCCGATTTTAATATGCACGTCCATTAAGCATCTCCATAGGAATAAACATACAAGTCTACTATATCATTAATTATAATAATTTCCAGAATAAGTTATAAGGCTCACTTCGTATATTTCGGAACGATGATGCGCCTGGATCAAGCGACAATTTAGCCAGCGACGTAGTTTTGTGGAGGTATGTATATTTTTATTATTTTACCGTTTATTTAATTAAACATATTAGGGAAACTGAGGGTTTTAGAGTATGTTAACGAACATGTTTTAAATATATTTTGACATATTTTATTTGGTAATAATTTCAGCTGATTTAATTAATAGTACTTGTGAAAAGTATTGCAGTCATATGCCATCAAATCGTTTTCTTGTGATATATACTTTTTTTTCTAGTCTATCAACTGTCAACCGTCAACAATCATGGCTCATAATTCCTGCAATAATGATAATCGTCAAAAAAATGCTTTAAACACAACGATTTTTTGCACCATGCACATCTGATAATGGCCAAATTATTGCAACCGGGTATTTCACAATGTGTGTTCGATTCACCAAAACCAAAGGTAACAGGATTTTCAAAATCTTCTGATTTTTTTAATGAATGGAAATGAACAAATTTATGTTAGGGGTGGTTTACCCCCTTAAATTTGCTGTCCCGCTGAAACACAACAACGCGTCAACTTGAATTCTGATTCTCCTTCAGAACGATACCTGTTTTATTCATTTTCATACAACCCCCTTAAGTGTGGGGTGAAAAACGGCAAATGGAGGGGTGGTTTACCCCTTAATTATATTTCTAATCAACACTCTTGTAGTGGATTTTTCATCGCTTAATATTAGAAGAATTTTCGATTTTGTTTTATTCAGATCGGTGGACTGCTTGTGGGAGAAACTTTGAGGGGTGGTTTCATCCCCTAACACCGTTTTTCTGCCGATACAAAAAAAACATGTTCAATAGTTTGCAATGCTTTACCAAATATATGAGTTTCAACGAAATCGAAAGCGGATACTTCAATGATGTTTCTCGTCAGAGGGGTAGTTACCCCTTGAGACGAATGTCATAATTTTGACATATTGTAAAACATTAAATTGTAGCTTATGGAAATATTTAAAATCAGCGGATATACTTTAAACAAAGAAAAAACGACCATGATAAAAAATTTATGTTAGGGGTGGTTTACCCCCTTAAATTTGCTATGCCGCCAAAACGCAAAAACCCGTCAACTTTAATTTTAATTGCCCTTCAAAATGATACCTGTTTTATTAATCTGCATACAACCCCCTTAAGTGTGGGGGCAAAAAAGTCAAATTGAGGGGTGGTTTACCCCCTAATTAAATTTTTTCTTAACATTTTCATAGTAATTTTTTCATCGCTTTTCATTAGAAGAATTTTCGTTTTTGTTTCATTCAGATCTGTGGATTGCTTCTAGGTGAAACTGCAAAATCACCCCTCGACACGCCTTTCTTTGAGGGGTGGTTTCCCCCCTTAAATCCGTTTTTCCGCCGATAAAAAAAATACGTGTCTCAAAGTTTTCGATGCTCTATCACATATATGAGTTTCAACAAAATCGGAGGCGGACACCTGAGGGATGTTCCTTGTAAGTGCTGCATTCCATGGGCATCCGCGAAACTTAGGAATTCATAATTGAACGATACTCTACTTGTTGATGCTAAGTTTCTTTTAGTTTGCCATGGCGTGAACTAGTCTGCGAGCAGTACGAGGATCGTTAATTTATTCGGGAAATAAGATTGACCTCAAGTGTTGAGCATTGGACTAACGGTGTCGAAGACATTCTTTTGGTGGTTCATTCTTACTGAGTAACATTTTTCATCGAAAGATCTGGTCTCACAAGGGATTACAACTCTCTGTTGGGATTTTTCACCTCCACTGAATAGCATAATGAAAGGAAGAACCAAAGTCACCGAATGGAGAAGTCCACCAGGATTTACACCGCGAGAAAATCAAATTATGTGAATAAACGTTTGAAAGTGACTTCTGCTTCGCCAGAAATGTCACCGTATTTCCTGTCCAATTGTCCCATAATCATCGGCAAGCGTTCCCGATGACACCAAAGGCACTTTCCGAACTTTCTTGAGTTAGTGTCCCAGTGGCGAACATCCCGATGTGCCTCCGATGAGTTCTCCTACTGGGAGCAAGCAGAATTTGATATACGATTCACCCTCATTCAACGAAATTCCCGGACGAAACAATCATTCTTGCCGTGTATCGCCGAATAATTATTTAGAGGGGTCGACAAGTAGAAGCATGCGGAATGGACAATACTCCTAAGGAGTATCGATTGGTCGGAGAACTATAGAGGTGATCCGTTAACGTTGGGCGAATCGGAATGGCCTCAGGGGAGAGATCTAGTTGAGAGACACGATCCGTTGGCAGAGCCCTCAAGGGCTCATTCCCAATGAGATCATGGCCACGCGTGTAGCTCGCAACGGTCTCGCGTATCCCGCCAAATTAATGTTTGTCCAGGTCGGTAACTTATCCACCGAGACTTCGGTACATTACGGGGTTCGCCCGATCACCGTGTGTCCGTCTTGACGTATCGCCGCCTATTTCGCCGTCCCGAATCGCTATATCTCAGGAAGACCCAACCGGAAGCGGAGGCGCTCATGCGCTTGTTCTCTTTTCCGCGCCGGAAAATCCAAATGAAATAACAGACGTCTTTTGGCCGCGGCCGTCGCTAAGTTTGACATATGTCAAATCGCCCCTGATGTGTTCTCCCGTGCGAAAGATCGCCGGCTGGCTTTTTTTTCTTCGGCCCGTGGGCAAACGAAATTACAAAGGTACGGTGGCAGAATGGAAGTAGGAGCGAAAAGCGGAAAGGATCTTCGGATTCCACGGAGTTGGGCCATGAGAAATCGAAAGGAGAAATAACATTCCACAAGCTTCTTTTCTTCTTTTGCTTAAAATACGAGGAACCGGACGCTTTTGGCGTTCCGCAAGTCGTTAGTTAAACCTGACGTTTGAAATTAGATCCGTTTTTATGGCGCTCCTTTCGATCGTTTCGCGAAAAAAAAGGACGCATGAGCATTGGGAGAAGGCTGGGCACGCAGGTCACAGATATTTTGCGGTAAAAATTGAATTCTTGCGACGTAGGTATTGGTGGACCAGGTCAGTATGAGAAGTCGGACGTGCAGAATCTCCCGGTTACGTTTGCTTGCGGAAAGCCGCAAAACCTGCTTTCTCCAATGACAAGATTCCGCGGGTTCACTACTTTTCCCTCCTCCACATTCACATCCTCCACTGAGACTCTCTATTCTTCTTCGTTTATCTCTTTCTCATCCCGTGGCACGTTTCGGGCCACAACCCGATGACGCTTTAAGGTGGTTGTGATAGGTCTGGTGCATCTGTAACGTTTGCATTCCTTGGCACACTGCCAAGCTCCGTAGCAGTTTTCCTCTCACGTTTCTCCTCTGCTTTTGAGCTTTCTCTCTCTTTCTCTCTGCCGCGTGAAAGCCTACTCGTGCCTTGCGCCCCGCTAGGCTGATGCTCTTTCGTCCAGTACACTTGGAGCTCGCTCTTTCTCTTTCTCTTTTTCTCCTCATGGCGTATAGAGTCAAGAGCCAAAGAGCTTCTCATACAACTCATACGATATATCTATATGAAACAGTAGTGGTTGTGAAGTAGTCGTCGAAATGCTTGATTCACTTCGAGCCAGAGCTATCTCTCTCGCTCTCGTTATGAAGAACCTCAGGCTCGAAACGCATCAGCGTATGGATGAGCATAGAGAGGTAAGTTGTGCACATACGGCCTGTGTTTTAGGCCACACACCATCCGACCCTTCTTTTATTAGACTAAACGGAATAAACGTATGCGTAATCTGACCTAACCCGACCCCAAAGTTGAATTGAACGACTTTTCGGGGTCCTGAAGTTCTCTCTTACTCTCGCTTGCTGTACCTTCCTCGCCTTTCACCGCCAAACCACTATTTGCCACGATTTTAACGCTCTGAATCGCAAAGAAGAACTCGTCATCGAATTACCGCACGCCACCACGAGAATCGTGCTCTCTCCCACTTTTGACACTTCCGCTCTCTCTCTCTCACTCTTTTTCTCTTGCTCCCTTCCGTCCCGTAACGGTCCTCAAATTATTCTAAAAGCTCGTTTCCGCGCTTCGTATAATTTTCACTTGACGTAGGTCATTCGAAATTCTGGAGCGTTAGAAGAACTCTTTACAGCCTTACAGTGAACCTACGAGAATACTTATATATATATATATATATATATATATATATATAATATAGAGTATGTATGTGTATAGATGTTTTTTTATACTTCTCCAACGGTATTTCCTTTCAGAAAATCCAGGGCGTGTAACCCACGCGCTCTCTTGAAGCTCTTTACGACTCGGGCCCGAGGCATAAAGGGTCAGCGAGTTCAGCAGTGATTTTATTTATGAAAAGTATATATATATTCTTCGTTTAGTTGAAACTTTATTTTTCTATACGCCGAGGAAGTGGATTAATGTGGTCACGGTCGTTAATCGGGTCGAGAGGTAAATTTTTGTAAAAAGCGAAAAGTCGAACTTCATCGTTTCGGATGAGGTAGCTCGAAAGAAGGCGAAGTTCCATTTTCACGACAATTTCATCAATTTA
Organism: Ophion obscuratus; assembly: GCA_964007375.1. NCBI lineage: Eukaryota > Metazoa > Arthropoda > Insecta > Hymenoptera > Ichneumonidae > Ophion > Ophion obscuratus. The sequence continues at coordinate 29,689,553 of OZ023318.1, read as the reverse complement.
TTAAACATTTCAGCAACCAATAACGCGCTCTCGTATGGGAAAAACAAATGGAAGTTCGAACAATCGAAGCCCTCGCTTAGTTCAAGGAAGCTTTGTCTGGATGGAACGATTGTTTTATATCATTATTTCCTTTTCGACTCTAACTTTCTTTTTGAATTCAATCGGCCTTTATTGTGAACGCGAATAGGGAAACGGCAGAAATTTCATTTTCCATTGAATATAACGATGAGAAGGTATCATGTATAATTGTTCTGATATATAATTGGTCCTCTTCTTCGGCTTTTATCTCCATAGAGTCCGCGTATTAATTACGGAAATGCTGCGCTTTTACGCCGCGTCTATACATTGCTCCTGTGTTCGAAGTGGCGGTATTTGTCCATCATCCGCGAGCCAATATCCATCGTATTGTTATACGAATTTAGGTTCCGCGTACATAAAGGGTACGAGGAATTCCACTATCTGCGGATTTATGATCCTGGGCCTTTTGTTTGAATGGGGGTAAGTATGCAATCCTGGGAACAGGATGGACTCGCGTGTAGAGCTGTGATGGGTGTGTGTGTGTAAGAGAGGAAATTACAGAGAGAACATCCACCGGATGCGAAAATCTGCTTCTGCGATACCGGAATGTCGAATTACCGGGACGAATTCGTAAAACTGACGGACAAGTTCCTGACATGCGAGAAACGACACACATGGTGGTTCAACACAACCGGAAAGGTTACGTGGTATCTTTCGAATTCGGAGAAACGACTGCGAAATCCGGATAAACGCAGACCCACGAACAGCATGTAGAGATTTAACCGCTGACGGACTAAACCGGAGGAAGTGCACGAACGCTAATGGCGAAGTTCATCTCGTTCTCCGAAGTTGACCGTGGGTCGGCGATGCAGGAATGTTGGTTCTGTCTCGGTACAACTTTAGCATCACATGTGTGATACAAGGTAGGCGCTAATGGTATAGCGTAATGTTTACAGAGATAGGAGGATTTAACGGGAGAATAAACGTCTCGAGTAGCGAACTCTCCAAACTGAAGCACCCGTACCAACTGGCCGTAACGAATCAGACTGAATGCTGAACCGTTGTCCATCATCGCTCGAACAGTCTGTCCTATTGGTCAAAGTAATCATCTTTGTTCCCGGCGACAAAACTTGTGAGACTATCGAGGATAGTCTTCCTACAGGTGTAAGGGAGACCCAGGAGGGTTGACGAAGAGGTAAGTTGAAACAGTGTCAATGTCTCGGTGGATGTGATTGTTAGCGAGCTGGCAACAATGCCATTCTTTCGTTGCAACAACGCGAGCCACTTGTCACTTCGCTCCGGTGCTCTTGCGAGCTCAGTTGCGTCACGTCGACACCTGCGCCAAAAAAATTGGCAAAAGTGGGTATTTGTCGTATTTTTCATTAAGCTTTAGCTACCTTGTTTATATATTTGATTGTACGTGATATGCATTGCTTGGAAGCTTACTAACTTAGCATTCGATTTGTCATATTGAATTTGTTATTTTGCAATACTCTTTATCAATAGTGAGTTCCGTATCAAGTGGCATCGCATTTTTGACACCTAGGAGGGTTGAAACAAGGTGTTTCAACTTACCTCGGTTGCAGTAATGTTTTTATACGTTTATTTTTTGTGGTATGGTTTGCAATGCTTGCATTTGTTTTATTTCAGATACCGAATAAATATATTAGGAAAACGGATAGAGACATGGCGAGCAGAGAAATATATGAACTCGCCGCTGAAGAGGTAACTCTACGGGACGAAAGATCAAGCACAAAGAGAACGTGGCAAGTGAAGACGAGGAAGTGTATTTTTGCGTGTGTTGTATGGAATCGTATTCAAACAGCAGGCCAAATGAAAAGTGGGTGCAATGCCTGGAGTCCAAAGCATGGTCGTACGAAGCCTGCATTGGTGGAGAACTTTCATATGTATGTCGAAATTGTTTGTCAGAATAGCGATTGATTGTCTTTTTTGCCATAAAATTTCTCCTTCAATTAATTTTGTGGTTTGCTATATTTTGCTATTTAATTCCGTGCGATTCGTGAGTTTATATTAGTTTCGGTTAGAACTTATAAAAATTTGTCAGACTGAATACAAAAGCGAGACTTAGATCAATGTCGATGTTAAGTTTTTTAATTTTTAATTAAGTTTTATAATAACAATGTGTTTTGACACACTTTATTCCCATGTTTTTTACCAATTTCCAGGCGTTTCAGGTCACCTCGACAGCTGTTTCAACTTACCTCGATATGAGAAGCGTTGAAACAAAACGTTTTGTTGTACTTAAATGGTTTTTTTACAGGTTACATAATTCCTATAGTCATTTCTAGTCAAAAATCGCTTAGTCGATTAAAAAGCTACAAAACAACTTCATATTTATCCGAATCTCTCGTTTCGATGGCGAGATATGGGGTGAAATCTGAAAGTTGTTTCGACCCTCCTAGGTCTTCCCTACTCTGCTTGGGCGACTGCTGTCTCATTAGGTTGAAAGTGTTAGCAATCACCGAAATTAGGGGGCATCCATTAATTACGTGAGGTGATTTTGGCGATTTTTCGACCCCCCCCCTCTCCCCCTGGTGAGATGTCATGAGATTTTGCTCGACCCCCTCCCCCCTCCACTAATCTCACGTGAGATTTTTCAAAATGCATACGTTCATGGAAAATAAATTGTAGTAGACGTAACTGCGGTTGTAGTACCATTTACTCCACCATGTAAAGTAGCTGGGAGACTCTCCCTACGTGATAAAAATTACGTGATTATTAAAATTACTAAAATTACAAAAATTACGTGATATTTGCCGAAGACCCCCTCTCCCCCACGTGAGATTGGGTGAGATTTCGCTCGACCCCCTAAACGCCTCACGTAATTAATGGACGCCCCCTTATTCAAGCTAGTGCGAAGGCAAAGAGTGTTGGGATGATATGTTAGGTACCGAAAACGCCATACTCCGGAAATTATGTATTTTCGAAAAGTCATTACCCAAAAATGTTATTTTCTCGAAATGTTACCGAACTAAAAGTTGCCACTTTTCGGAAGTACGTCATTGCTGGGTTCTGACAACCTCTCGGCTAGGATAGTGAGGCATAAGTTGTATAGTGCTGGATAAGCGGGTACATTGGGTGCTTCAACGGGCCAATAATACGTAGATATGGTTTTGTAGAAGCGAGTGAACGAGACTCGGATAGAGAGAGAGGGAGAGGCGAACCGTTCATCTCGAATATTCGTCAACTTCTGATTTGGCAAAGTTCAACGTTGACTTCTGTGACTGGAATTTCCGAAGGATTTCGAGCAAGTCGAGAACAGCAACGCTTTTGACCCTCTCCGTATGTCGCCGCCCTCCAGTCCCGGCTTCACTCTCTTCTCTGCCGATGGAAAGCGCAAAGGTCGCTGTTGCCACGACCTTACAGCTCAAGCTGTTCGATTTATGGACTGTCGCGATCTTCATCGAAAGTCAACGCTCTGGATTGCAGTGGGTAGCTGCAAAAAGTGACAAACCGTAACTTTGGTGTGAAACCATCCAAGTTCTTCTGAAACTACCCAGATCTACTGTCCATCCTCGGAATGTTTCGAGCATTGATTAGTGTATATGACGAGTCATCAACATTTATCAGCCGTCAATGACCGATAAAACTGCTGATTTGGTTTAATCTACCATCAATGGCTGATTCATTGCTGTGTCTGACTTAGATCCGCCATCAATAGCAGATTCACTGATTTGTGTGACTTGGATCCGCCATCAATAGCAGATGGATCTACTGATTGGAGCACATCGATGATTGGATCTATCCACCTGACAACTTTCCATACCGCATAATTCAACTCAGTAATTACTGAACTATCCATCCAACTTTGCTACTGTAATAGTCTGCATTGAATAAGGATGGATTCAGCAACCGTGATGGAGCCAGGACAGCTAAACGCTGGGAGTTCTCTCTCCGTTGAATGTTCACGTGGAAGGGTTGATATTTTGCGGTCCATGAGAAAGGGGTTGAATAGTGAGGATAACGCAAGGTACACGTGTGTATGTATGTTCATATTGCAGTGAATGCCAGCTCCGGGGGATGGCAACGCAGTTGGATATATAGTTGCGTAGCCGAGAGGGGTGAATGGAAGTGAGCGCACGACCGGAAGCGGAAGCTCCTGCAGGCGCCACCGGAAGTGACCTCGTAATTCTCGTTCCTCGTTCGTCCATCCAACCATCAACCCGTTCCCTCCCTCTCTCTCACTCTCTCTCTCTCTCTCTCTCTCTCTCTCTCTCTCTCTCTCTCTCTCTCTCTCTCTCTCTCTCTCTCTCTCTCTCTCCTCTTCCTTTCTACTCTCTACCTCTTTCACGCTCCGAATTATAGGGAAGTCTGTAAACCTTTTGTCCCCGCTTTTCCTGCCGGTGGTTCTCGCGTTCAACCTCCATTTCTCTCCATCTCTCTCTTTCTGCTTTCCATACATGCTTCTCTCTTTTGTAATGTTACCTTTTCGCATTCTCCGGGTCTCCCTGTGTCTCGCCAACAGTCACACACACATACACACCACGCTAGACCAGACATTTTCGGCTTCATCCACTCTTTGTTCCATCCCGTTGTCCATGTATCCATGGATGGTATTGTGTTCTATCAACTATTGTAGTCATGTGTCCGACTAGTTTCTAATGTATGTATATTAGTATGTGTACACACGCGGGTGCAGGTGTAGCTGGGATGCAATGGGGCTTGTTCGTGATTCTTGCTTCATTGTTTTCGAATTTGCGGACCGATTGGGCAGGAAAATCGTACACTGTCCAAATCGAGAATTTCGGAGAGAGAGAGGGAGAGGGAGAGAGATAGAGAGAGAGGGAGAAAGACTCTCCAGTCAATGAATTTCAAGAAGTCGTTTGATTTGAAAACAAAACCGCATTATAGTTGTTACAAACGATTTTTTCGCGAGAATCATATGCATCTTTATATTTATTTTCGAATCAATTTTGGAATAGAAGGAAATCACGGAGCCGAGAATCTGAGTTTCAGATTTTTTTTATGTCGATACTTGAACGGGTTTGCATAAGCTTTGGACCCAAATGACAGGGCTGTTTTTCAATTTCATGAGACTATTGTAATGACAAGGTCAGGGTAGACACGATTGATACATAGTCCTGCCAAGTTTCGTTTTTGTTTTAATGAAAAATCATTATACACAATTGAGTTATTATTATTTGAACAAAATGTCGCCAAACCGTGCGGGTGGTTCTAGCAATGAGGGTGATCGGAAATAACAAATAAAAAACGTACTTTTCGTATTAATAAAACTTTTGTATGATCGCATGCTTTTTTGATATTTAGAAATTTACAAAAATGGCCAGCGCTAGAAAGAAAGTTCGATTTTCGACCAAAAAACACTTGAATTATTTGCTATTAATAAATAGATGAATAGGTAAAAAATTATCCAGTGATACGATAGTATATGCTATAGACTATGCTCCGTCCGAATTTGATGTGAATCGGATGAATAGATTTCCAGATACGGCCATCACCGTTTCATAAAACACAGTTTCGAGAGGACGGCAAAATAAAAAAAGGGCAAATCGCAGCGGTGCCGTATGCCATGGGGGTGACCCAACCTTTCACAAAAATCGCCATAACTGGATCAATTTTTCGAATTTTCACAAAATCTTTGTTGCAATTTAAAGTTAAGACCCGGTGCTGTCACAAATGCAATAAAAATACACTTCAAGAGTGGTGCAATAGGGAAAACTCATGCAAATCTCAAATACGATCGATTTTTTATAACCTTCAAAATCCGGTACATCTCCAACGAATAATCTATTTTTACCAAAGACCGAAATTTTGCGACGCTTCTCAACCCCTGCGAATTAAAAGGCGCGACATGACGAATTCATGCAAACAACGAGTTGTTGAGCTGCTGCGCAAATTTAATTGGCAACACTCGGCTTATCGTTCGTCGTCATTAAAGGAGACGAAAAAAAAACGTGAATTTACCCAACGAGCCAGCAATTTGAAAAAAATTCAAACGACCCACTAATTTTCAGCCGTTTCCCGACTGTGAGGCAATCTTACGAGAATAAAACCGCTGGATCGTTATGCATAATTTGCCCCGTTCTTTTTCTCGTGTTACGTTTTTCCTCGTGTTACGTTGTTTTTTTTTTTTTGGCAAGTGCGCGGCTTACGTGACGTGACGAGAAATATTAATTATCGCTCTACCGTGAGGCTTCGGTACGTACGCTCCGCATATACGAAGGGGTGGTAGAAAAAAAGCGCAAGAGTTGGGTATCAACGTACACGTTTGACTGAGTGTGCCTAGACGCCCTCTTCGGAGCGCCAAAACGTGTACTTGATGGGCTCTCCTGCACCACCCGTATTACGCGGCACACAGGTCGCGCTTATTACGAAAAAAAAAATCGAAACGAGATAAAAATAATAATAACGATAAAAATAATTAATCAATGAAGGTGGTAAATTGCGATGGGAATTAAAACCGCGTAATAGCTTGCTTCTTCGAAGGTCAGTCGCGGTGCGCCCGAGGAATAAGGTAAAATAAATAAACTCCGGAAATAAATGACCAAGAGGGGTGAGTGCGTCAAATAGCCGGAGGGACGAATGGGGGAGGGTTTAGGTTTCGTAAGCTCTGAGCTTCCAGCCAGTGGACGTGAGAAATAGTTTGCGTGCGCACGTATGGATGTTGAGAGAGAGAGAGAGAGAGAGAGAGAGAGAGAGAGAGAGAGAGCCAGTTTTTCGAGGGAACGAACGACGAAGGCGTGGAAAACTGCAGGGGCCGCAGTAACTTCGCGGTCCACGAAACTCCTATTCACGGGAAACGTTGACAGGGTAGAAAGCTCTCGAATAATTATTTATTCGCTACTTTCCTTCGTTGAACGTCCCTCCACCCACCCGACCTCGCCGTCCTTCTCTCTCCTACTCTTTCTCTCGGTTCAGTCCGTGCGGCTAAACAAAAATAAACAGCCAGAACAGATGGCGACCTTTCGCTGGCTGCTGCTACTCCCGTTCAACTACTCGCAAGCCAAGCCATTTTAATCGCTTTTTTATTTTTCATTATCTTCGGGTAAGCTCGTTCCGATTCCACGGATTCAGCTTTGGCATAAGACGAATATTATGTTTTTTCTTGAATAACGACAACGATAATAGTAGATATGATAGTAAGAATGATGATAATGATAGTAATGACGACAATTATAGTGACAAAGCTGATGAACAGTAATGATATCAATGATTACTGCTTTAGGGAATGTTTTAGAACACTAACGAAACTGGATTGAGAAATAAAACTGAGGAATATTACGAAGAATGGATCCTCAATATCTCCGTTAAGACGAATATTATGTTGTTGTTAAAATAACAATAACGATAATAATAGATACGATAGTAAGAATGATGATAATGACAGTGATGACGACAATTATAGTGACAAAGCTGATGAACAGTAATGATATCAATGATTACTGCTTTAGGTAATGTTTCAGAACACTAACGAAACTGGATCAAGTAATAAAACTGAGGAATAGTACGAAGAATGGACCCTCAACATCTCCATTAAGACGAATATTATGTTGTTGTTTAAATAATAATAGCGATAATAATGGATACGATAGTAAGAATGATGATAATGATAGTGATGATGACAATTATAGTGACAAAGCTGATGAACAGTAATGATATCAATGATTACTGCTTTAGGGAATGTTTTAGAACACTAACGAAACTGGATCAAGTAATAAAACTAAGGAATAGTGCGAACAATGGACCCTCAACATCTCCGTTAAGACGAATAATATGTTGTTGTTTAAATAACAATAACGATAATAATAGATACGATAGTAAGAATGATGATAATGACAGTGATGACGACAATTATAGTGACAAAGCTGAAGAACAGTAATGATATCAATGATTACTGCTTGAGGGAATTTTTTAGAACACTAACGAAACTGGATCAAGTAATAAAACTGAGGTATAGTACGAAGAATGAACCCTCAACATCTCCGTTAAGACGAATATTATATTGTTATTTAAATAACAATAACGATAATAATAGATACGATAGTAAGAATGATGATAATGACAGTGATGATGACAATTATAGTGACAAAGCTGATGAACAGTAATGATATCCATGATTACTGCTTTAGGGAATGTTTTAGAACAACGACGAAACTGGACCGAAAAATCAAACTAAGGAATAGTACGGAGAATAGACCCTCAACATCTCCTTTAATTTCTAGGAGTTTCTGAATACGCATGCACTGATTGCATTAAATTACGGATGGCCGCCGAGTGCGCCATCCTTCTTCGTTTACTTCCCACAATGTACGTCACAGCGAGGATAGTTCAACAGCGCATTGTTCGAGATTGCGGTGAGTGGTGGAAATGACTCATGTACACGCGAATATGCCCGTGACAAAGGGACGAAGAAGCCTCATAATCAGTTGAACTTAAGTAAGACAAATATGTGGAAAAAAGAGATGCGCACTGGCGCAGATCTTGGAGTGCAGAAATCGAGAAAAGATCATTGAAGAAGTTGAACAATCTGCTTCGAAGTCTTTGCAAGATTCACCACATTGCTTCAGGGAAGAGGAATATACTGCACCCTCTCGTATCGGAACCTTCGCAGACGCAACAAGCCCCCACTATGTGGCGAATACCGATCGGTGCAACGCGGGGTGGGTGCCACGCCCTACTATCTACTATAGCAAGCCCCACTACTCCCACGCGACTGCCCAAAGCTGCGTGGCGCTTGTGTCGTTCTCTCGTTGAACGCAGTAGAATCAAGGAAGAGCGCTATGAGAGACCCTTCAATCAGCTACCACAGCTGCGCAGATTCAGCTTGAGTGGATGATGCGCAACGTCCATTTTTGTAAGTGCAATGCGGAGCCGATCCCGCCGCTGTGCCGATATGAAAGGTTGCTGTGTATACTTGATTTTTAGTCACTTGACACAGTTTCCCGTGTAGACATTATCACAAAGGTCCAATTGGATTCCCATACTTGTTCCTACTTCCTGATAGGGATCCAATTGGTCATCGCATTGGATCCCTATACTGAAACGTCACGCCCATACGTTAGATTCTAATCGGGATTCACCATTGGAATTCAATATACGAATCCAATTTGAATGTGAAAAAAACTCGGCGTATCGAAACCTAACCTTCGCGCTTCGTGAGCGTATACGTGTGTTGTGATGTTATGTCAATGTGCAGTAAAATCCATAACAAACGATAATTACCGTCGATTTTCTGTTATATGAATCAAATCGATTTTTAGAATGTACATTTTTAAGCGAGTTATACTTATCGAAAGATAAGATTCATACTTTTTCAATTCCAATCATCGGTGTATCTAATAATTTGTTTAGAAAATTCAACGTGCAGTATACGATGCGATCCATCGAGAATTGTATCGGATTCTGTTTGATAATGTGGGAACTTTAAGGATTCAAAATGGGTAATCGCATTGGATCTCTATACTGAAATGTCATGCTCGTACGTTGGATTCTAATCGGGATTCCCCATTGGAATTTAATGTACAAATCCAATTTGAATCCTAAAGGATTCTCACATTATTGAACAGAATACGATACAATTCTTGATGGATCCCATCGTATTCTATATGTTGAATTTTCTAGACAAAACATTAGATATACAAAATGAGTGGATCTTAATCCGATCATTATAAGGGGGAGGGCGTGTTAATTTGACCCCCCCCCCTGACTTGATTATCTCGAACGCTACACTAATCGGATTAAAAAACATGAAACTTATCTTAAAAAAGTATAAATCGCTTAAAAAGGTATATATTGAAAATCGATTTGAATCACATCAGTGAAAATCCACAGTAATTGTTATTGATTTTACCGCATTGTGACATAAAACATAACTGCACACGTATACGCTCACGAAGACTGCAGGTTACGTTTCAACACACCGATTTTTTTTTCTTGACATATCACACATTTTTTATTCGAAAGTGGTGAAAATTCTTAAACGGTGTTCATCGGGGTACAGGGCAGAATCCAATTAGATCCCAATGAGTACTCCCTAACAAATCCCTATAGAAATATGGGTGCACCTTGGGACTTCCCAACAAATTTGTGCACGGGATCACGAAAGACATTTTTTTGGGAGATCCAAAAAGTTCCGGTTGAGAATTCCAAATACAAAATTTTCAAACGACGTAAATTGGGAATGAAGGCCTTAGGCCACTCTATAGGCCGAAAAAGAGACTTTTTGGGGATTTTGTTTTCAGAAAAACTACAAGATAAATCGAGATTACAAAAAAGGGTGTTTATCATACATATCAGTGACTGTATACAATAATTTTTTTGAAGCGATTAATTTAAAAATAGCGACTGTGCAGCGTTTATCTCAAAACTGCATTTTTTAAGTTGGCCGGGAACATAACTCAGACAATTTTCAACCGATTCACTTGCAATGTTGAATATATCTTGGAAAATACATTGTCTATGGAAGTACGTAGGATTTTTTTATATTGCATAGTTCATTTGTTATTAACAATTATCTGACTTTAGATTATTTGATTTTGTAGGCAAATGTTTCACTTTTCACTTTAGAAGTCCCAATTTGGCCAAAAATCAATACATCGAAAAAATTCTACGTACTTCTATAGCAGTTATTATATATAATCGAAAAAAATTCAACGGCTTATTATAATTAAAAAATTACAGGAGCTGTTTGTCCGGCTGTGGACCCTGGAAAAACGGAGACGTCATCGCAAAAATGCTGCACAGCCGCTATTTTGAAATTAATCGCTTGAAAAAAAATACTGTATACAGTCACTGATATGTATGATAAACATCCTTTTTTGTAATCTCCATTTATTTTGTAGTTTTTCTGACAAAAAAAATCCCCAAAAAGCCTATTTTTTCGGCCTCTGGAGTAGCCTAACCCCTTAATGCGGAATCCACTTGGATTCCAATGAGAAGTTCCTACGTGCGGCGTCCACGCCAAATCCCTATAGGGATATAGTAGGACTTAGGGACCCCAAAAAATATCTGCACCGGCCTTGGTGAAAGATTTTTTTTTTTTATGCTCGCATAAAGCAGGAGTGGATCTCGCAGAAGCTTTGCAGTTGAACTTTCATTGGACATAGCTGTTTGAAAAAAAAACAGTGCCCCTGAGCATTCATCGCTGAAAAGCTCGGGCCTCGTTAACAGAGCAAAGCTTGTCAATGCCGCGATAAGGAATCGATGCCGCGTTTCTTTGTTCGTCATTAACACGGCGCGAGGAATTCAGCCCGGCTCCTATCAGACTATCTATCCGTATACATATACATATATTATCGGTTGGGGCGAAAGCGACGTGGCCGAGGGAGGGAGATGCCGTGACGTCCGAGTTGAAACTTTGCGCGAAACCCTCAGGCGAAATTTCAAGCATAACTGGCATTTTTCCCTCTCGGCCGCTTCCTCCCCCCCTCTCTCTCTCTCTCTCTGTCTTTCTCTCTCTTTCTTTACTTTGCATTCGCACAACGAGAAATCTCGGATCCCGTAATTAATTCCTCGGGCACCGTAATTGGATGGAAATGAAGATTAAAAAAGTCCGAGACGATCCACCGATGATACGAGGGAACAAAGGGAAAATGTATAATAAGCAGAAATACCCGAGAAAGAAAAACGATTTTACTGATGGAACGGTGAAGAAGACGTAGCTGTGATAACGACCTACTTGCCCGCTATCTCAATCTGCTCTTATTTTCATCTAGAATAGCCATGATAGAAATCATAACAACTATTATTTTTATAATTCTAAAATTATAGTTATGATAATAATTATTAAATTATAGCTATTATAATAATTATTAAATTATTACCATTATTATTAGTATACCAGTACGTGTATTTCATTATTTTTTAAATATTTTTCGAAATTGGCAAATTTAAGGTGTACAAACATTTTCATTTTGACGAATTTCAAAAAGAACTGCACATCAAGTAATATGACGTCACTTTATGTAAAATACTCATCCTCTCTTTGTTCATCGGTCTGTCTTCCCTCTCGCTCTCCCTCTTAGGCTCTCGAATACAAAACAACATCTTCGAATTCCGTATGGTCCATATATTATGTTATATGTGAGATATCCATATGTTATGTTATATGTCCATATATTATGTTATAAGTCCATATATTATGTTATATGTGAGAAAATTAAGGAAGTGTGAGCCGAACGCCCAAAACTAAAGCTCATTTGCACACATTCACACACACACGCGGGTGTGTGTGTGCGTGCGTGCGTGCGTGCGTGCGTGCGTGTGTGTGTGTGTGTGTGTGGGCGCGCGCGCGCGCGCGTGTGTGTGTGTGTGTGTGTGTGTGTGTGTGTGTGTGAGTGATGTATGTGTGTGTGTATATATACATATATATAAAATAGTTATAGGTGTAGTATTTCGTTCAGTAAAGTCAGGAGACGGTTCTCGAATACAACCGAGCCTCGCTAGTTTCTAAGGTAAATTGGCAATTTAACAAATTTTCAAGTTCCGAGAGGGCCCAGCTCTCGAGCTCGCGAACTTCATCCACCTTTAGCGTCGAGCTCTCGTCCGGCTACTTTCTCTCTCCCTCTCTCTCTCTCTTTCTCTCTCTCTCTCTCTCTCTCTCTCTCTCTCTCTCTCTCTCTCTCTCTCTTTCTCTCCCTCTCTCTCTCTCTCTCTCTTTCTCTCTCTCTCTCTCTCTCTCTCTCTCTCTCTCTCTCTCTCTCTCTCTCTCTCTCTCTCTCTCTCTCTCTCTCTCTCTCTCTCTCTGTCTACCTGTCTTTTCATTCCTCCGCAGTATATGGTAAAGAATGAACGTCGAGCCTGTCTCGTATCTGATATACTCGTGAACGTGGTAACTGCGGCGAAATCTTATGTAGAGAAGGTACGATTTTCCATGACAATGCAGAAACTCTGTAACAGACAGTAGAGAGGAAAAAAAGATGAGGAGAGCATCGCGGCGAATGGCAATCTACCCGCAATTGCATCTCTGCAATAAACCATACAGGACGACGAGAAGTGTTGAAGTTTGCATCGCTGGAACGCAACAAAATTTCTTTGTTGCATTTTCTTTTCCATGTTCTTTCTATTAGAGAAGAGCTTTTTCAAATAGATTTATATTGTAGATCGCTTAATAAATATCGTAAAACATAGTTGACGGATTTTCTTAGGCAAAATCTACCAAAAGAAATTAAAGGAATTCAGAAATATTAATTTTCGTTGCATTCCAAGAATGCAAGCTTCAATCTCATGAGAATAACAGATGCATGATGAGGTGTCTCGTGCTTGAGATCATGGTGATTGTGTGATGTGTAGCCTGAAAAAAAGTATTTCTGGAACTCTTGACAAGAAGGGGAAGCAGGGCCAAGATGATAACGTCACGGTCATGTTCAAATATAATAATACATATGCGATTAAGTCAACTTTAGTTATTCTTTTAAACGAATCAACATTTATTAATCTATTAATTTTGGAAGCACAAAAATCAGCCTTCCTGATTGTTACCACACAATGTATATTTTTAATGAAACTTTTATTCTTCCCATCTTACCCCGTATGCGGGGCAATATGAAACGCAGTGAAAATGATGGGACACGAATTATTAACATCTTTCGCATATAAAAGTGGATTAATTCTCAATACCAGCAATTTTATAAGCCCACCATCTAAGCTCTGTAGTACTTACTCCGAATAAGCTTGCTTCTATATCATTTTAATAATTCGTAAGTTCTTTTTCTTCCCCTGTTCGAAACACCGGTTGAAGAGGAACCAAAGGCTTTACTAGTTCCATTTCACCTTTTCTAACGTAAATAGTCGTACGTTGTAAAATATCGCGGCTTTGCGATATCTTGTATTCGTCTTGCCCCATTGACTGTTGACAAATTAACAAAAAATCACGCAATAACCTTGAAAATTCCTGACTACAAACAACAATACCAATATGGCTGAACAAAATCCCTCATTAGCATTGCATTTTTTTTCATTAACTATAAGGACCAAATTGTATATTCTTTATTTTTTCCCCTTACGTTATTTTCTTTTCTTTTCGCACTACTGTTTCTCGTTATCAGGAGGGCACAGGGAAACTGCAAAAAACCCGTGCCGATACAAGCGGCGATATTTTCACTGACTGTCGCCTGCGTTCGCCAAACTCAGTACAACCGCATCCACTTCCGATAATCCACGCGACAAAGCGGTCACCCATCCAAGTATTGGCCCCAGCCAACGCTTCTCGCCATGGGAAATCACCGCAGCCGCATACCAACCACTCGTCCTCTACTGTCGGTTTATTGTCACGAATCTATATATATATATATATATAGATATATATATATATACACACCACACACACGTATATATATATATATATATATATATATATATATATATATATATATATATATATATATATATATATGTGTGTGTGGGCGTGTGGATCCACCAACGACTTTGTTGGTAAAAAATTAATCGATTGATTGGCTGGCGGTCGTGAGATTTCTCGACGCGGAATGAGCCAATCGAAGCGAGAGACCGAACGCCACGGAACAAGGGCCAGCTTCAATCGGTCCAATCGTCGTTAATTTCGGTGGTGGTTGATCCGCGGTTGCCGAACGCGATCACGCCATTCCTGCGTCACCTAACGCACACCCACGATAAACGCGCGGATCCTACACACTTGACGAGCAAAAAGGGCGTAAATTGTACGATTTTATACATCATTCCGTCCAACCTACGATCAATATATATATATATATATATACGAACATATCGAACTGGGTCAACGAACATCGATGTGTAGCTACCTTACAATTTGCGTGCTGGAAACAAAGGCTTTGTCTAATCCACCATCAGCGATTTAATCGTTTCGCCTCTCCTCACCCCGCTCGATCTCTTCCCATCCCCCTCCGGGGATCATTCTCTAATTAGTCAGACGCTGACCAGTTTTACACATAAATCACGAGTCACCGCTGTAACGCGAGCACCGCAGTTCGAGGATCGACCACGTTGCCCTCTTTGCTATATATAGACGGGATAGATCGTACATGGGACTCGCTAAATCAGGCCGAAAAGTGAAAAGGGGATGCACGGGTATAGTAGGTACGCCACTCCGGTCGAGTATGAAGCAATCGAGCGTGTTCTCGACTATCGGTAGGATCCAATCGACACAGAAACCCACTACAAAGCGTATTTCCGAGTACCCGGGTACATACGATCTCACTAATGCCTGCGACAGGAATTCGATTTGATCCATCAGAAATTCGCAATTGCCAACTTTTAAATATATGGATATATAGATGTGGGATATTCCACGCCATTTCAGCTAGCCCGTGTCCCCGACGATTTTTGGTTTTCTTGATTTTTTTTTTTGTAAAATTTTACCACATGGAAGGAATACGCACAACAATTTTTAGATTTTTGTCTCTTTTCTTTTGGGACTTATAATTTTCCACAAAAATGTCGATTTCGGAAGTTTTGGACTCGTTTAAACGCTGATAACGCCTGAATTAATTGAGGTATCGACAAATGGCACGATATAATTTTTTTTTTTCATTTTGGCGCATACTCTCGTTAAAAAATATTTGAAAAATTATCAATTGTGAATGTCAATGTTTTTTTGCTTTTATGGTGAAAACTATTTTTTTAAGATGATCGCCTTTTTTATTTTTTTCGAAAAATTCTCTAAAATAGAGTGACCCATTCTACGATTTTGAAGACTAGTCTCATCGTGGGCTTATTTTTCCTTCTATTTTTTTCGAATTAATCATATTTTTTCAGACGTTTTTTATCATTTTAATGTCCATTAATGACATTAATGATAATGTGATTTCCAATATTCGCAAAGTTTGCGATTATCCGTTGAATTGCTTCAATATCCTTATGCGGATTTGATTTTGTGCCCCATGGATAAGTAAAAAACTCACGCTATTTTCGAATATGAGTATCCGTCGTGGAACTAATGTAGCGTAGACAATTCGATATCTTAACGAAGTTTTTGGCAAGAATGTGGTTAATGAACGCACAGTACGTCGATAGTTTAGGAAGTTCCGATCTGGCGGTTTTGATCTTCAAAATGAACTACGTGGATCACCTGAGAGGAAGGTGGATGATAATGAGCGGAAAGCTGCAGTGGAACCGGATACATATCAAATTACACGTGAATTGGCAGCAAGGTTTAGCCTTCCTATTCCAACGCTATTTGATACGATTTGAAATGAATCGGTAAGGTTAATAAATTGGAACTTTGACATTTCGTACTCAATGACCTAATATGTATAGATTGTAATGTATGCAATAATTAATCAGGAATTTATGCAACCACGGGTTGTTTATTTATGCTCATGGGTTTTTTATTTATAAATATTTGTTTGGAAATCACTATTTAAATTTTTTTTTATTGTGGCTTCCATTTGTAGAGGGTCCTTTTCCTTATTACATTCCCCACCATATTCCACTTCATTATAAAAATTACTATTTTTATATTCTTATTTCCTTCGTGTTATTCAAATGGGAAACATTATATTTTTTCACTTCTACTCCTCCACAAATAATTTTTAGTTTGTGCGAGTTTCCTGCGAATTGCCTATTTTATTCTTCATATCCGTCGACAGTTCACGAATTAAAAAGATTAACATCAAAGTACCTTATTGGGATAATTATAATTGCGGACTAATTTATTTGAAAATAATAATACAACGCTCCGTCGCTTCGTTGAAGGCAAAAGCCTGAATTGGAAGGTCGAAAAAAACGTTTTGTCGAGAATTTTTTAGAAGGAAAATAAAACAAGTGAGCCCAGTAAATATTGAGGTATCTTTTCATGTATACTTGAAATGTATAAGAAAAAATTCAACGTGGAACAATACCAGGTGTGTAAGTATGAAACCGGAATTTTTGTACAGAAAAAACACGTTTATTGTAATGATATGATACAAAGTATCATATCATTACCGTAGGTACATCCGCCAGTTGTTGTTGTGTTTGAGCGTCGTCTTCGTCCAACAAGGCTTGCAGGTCAGCGTCTTCAAACTTTTTCGGTGGTCTTCCACGTTCTTCGTTCCTCACGTCAAAATCGCCACTTTTGAACCGTTTGAACCACTCGAAACACTGTGTGTTTACCGAGAGCATGCTCACCAAACGCCTCCACAAGCATTCGATGCGATTCGGCTGCGGTTTTCTTCAGATGAAAACAGAAAATTAGTGCTGTCGGCAAATCGTAATTTGTTGGCACAAAACTCGACATGTTTATCTCTAATAAACTTATGCTACTGAATGAAACTCGTGTTATTGTGAGTTGAAAATCTTTGTCGGATATCAATAAAATAACAACACACCGCTGACGTGATGTGTCGGTAACTGCATCGACATCTAGCGCCACCTATGGGCAAATTCCGGTTTCATACTTACACACCTGGTAAATGACTACAGAATTATCAGCCTATGCCATGTGCGTCTTGCCACTGAAAGATGGTTGGGCCTGTTGGAAAACGCAGCTCGTAATTCTTGACTGAACGAAATGAACCAATAAAATTTGCAACTGTCACATATTTTTCTTCTGGCTGAATTAAGAAAAAAGCAGAAAAAAATCGTGAAATTATAACTTTTCTCAGGTTTAAAAAAAAATGTGTTAAAAAAAACTGCAACGTGCTAAAAAAATTATTAAAAAAAAAAAATGTCAACGACTTTTTTAATTTACTTTGGAGAGATTTTCATACTGAAGAAAGTAAACTTTGGTTCGATTCAATAGGTCGTTTAGTTTTTTTGCGATCACGCCCGTCAATTTGGAAAAATCATGAAAATGAAAACTTGAGAAAACGCGTTTGAAACTTTTCAATAGGAGTAAATGTCAATATCAAATATCAATAGCTTCTCTACTTTTGGCCTTGTATCTAAGAAAATATTGACAATTGGCCTCTGCAACTTTGTGAATATATTCTCAGATAACGTGTCTATCGAATTAAGCAATGAAAAAACGATTTTTCGGACTTTCTAATTCGACTCCCGCTTTAAATAAGAAAATAATGTTTTATTATTTCTCCACAAATGATTACTCGGTGATTTTATTCGTTTTTATTCGACCCTTTTTTCAAGTGAGAAATCCTCGGTGCACCTGTCAATTATCCGGATAATTACAGGTGATGACGATTAAAACTCTGTGCTCGTTTCCGCCAAGATTTTTCTCTCGTCCAAGACAAACTTCCGTTCGATCCGAAGCAAGAAGAGATCGTGAAAAAATTTGTCCCGACTCCAGGTGGGAAACTTCGATTTCTAACGTGCCACTTTGGTCGATTCTCGCGACGTGCCGTGCCCCGCGAGACGTAAGACCGCGCGCGCGTGCATCCCGATAAAACATCATC
Organism: Ophion obscuratus; assembly: GCA_964007375.1. Taxonomy (NCBI): domain Eukaryota; kingdom Metazoa; phylum Arthropoda; class Insecta; order Hymenoptera; family Ichneumonidae; genus Ophion; species Ophion obscuratus. The sequence continues at coordinate 29,671,227 of OZ023318.1, read as the reverse complement.
GCCGTTGAGAGAGAACAGACGCTCCACCAGCAGACAGTGACTAAGACGTCGTCGACCTCGAAATAGAATATCTCATTGATGCGCGTCCGGCACTCCACCCTGACGAAACTTACCTACGTGTCACACGCGCTTACAACTTTGACGCTCCGGACGCAAAAGTTGACTCCAGCAGCAATGAAAGTGACAGCTCAGACTTGCCTCACTTTAAAATACAATTCTACGACGTTCCCAATGTGATTTTTAATGAATTGTCATTTCAACTTATTTTGGGAAGAAACGTAAGGTTTAGGTTTCTTTGGGTTAATTGAGTACTTAACGCCGGGAAATAATATCAAAATAAATGCCTATTATGAAACCAAATAAACCCAAATTGAGAAGAACAATTACATAATTGTTTTGTCATTTTTCGCGTCACGAACGCGCTCCTTGGCAGAGAGAATTCGACAAAAAGTGCCCAAAATAGCAGGAACATTTTTTTATCCTGAAAACTTGTACTCTGGGGTTTTTGAGGGTGCTGATTGCGAGTCTGAACTCAAAATTCAGGAATTCACAATGACGAGCAAATATGGCGAATGAAAATACAAATAATACAGATTGATTCGAGTAAAATTTTCAATTTCGATCCGCCATTCTAGCGCCACCATTTTGAATTTTCAAATTTAAAGTTGAGATTCATAATAAGCGACCTCAAAAATCCCGGAGTACTAATTTTCATCTAAATCGAGTGAAGTTTTTTATTTTTGTCCGCCATATTGGCGCCGCCATTTTGAATTTAAAAATTATGACTTCAAATTCGGATTCAGCGAGCCTAAAAACCCCCGAGTGAGGCTCCGATTTCAAATCAGAGCAAGTTGAATAGGAAAATAAACGTTGACGCACTATTGCGTCAATGTCACACAGGGCTCGGAATTATTTGACGCACTATTGCGTCAATTCCAACGAAGGGGTTAATACTAATGCGAATGCTTTATATTTTATATTGTTTTTATTATTATTCATATTATTTTATTTATATATACACATAATATTTATATAAATATTTATTATTATTCACATAAGTCGAACAAAGCAATTAAATAATTAATCAGGAAATCACAGACCGAATTTTCGTTTCAACTGAGTAACAATTTTGGCTTTCTTTCCATGTCAGTTTGGTTGGAACCTGTTCAATAGTAATAATGATAACTATAATTATACAATTAATTTCTATTATAATAATATTACTAATCAATAATTTAAAAAAAAGAACATAATATATAATATCAAATAATAAAATATCATGGTATTATTATAATATATAGTAATTTTACAGTAATATATATATCATAGTGAATATATTATAAGAAATATTAATATACGATATAGTAGTTGCTCCGTTTACTATGTCAAAGTATAGTACCTACTATACCAAAAGTATCCATAATTTATTGAATAATAACATATATATTGTGAGAAATATAATATATAATATAAAATAATAAAATACGATGGTATTATTATTCCATGATATTTTATTATTTTCTATTATAAGTATATTATATTCATGTTATAATTATAGTTATTATTATTACTATTTCTCATGCTCCAACCAAACTGACACAAAAAGAAAGCCAAAATTGTTGGTCAGTTGAAACAAAAATTCGGTCTGTGATTTCCTGGTGAATTTTTTTATTACTTTTTTCGACTTATATTGTTGTATCGATAAACGTCGAAGGGGTGCAAGAGGGAGAATTCTTCATTGCTGACATCTTTTGCCCTTTTATAGAAATTGGAACCGCATGGGAGACGCGTAACTTGGTCGTTATCAAGCCTCGAGGGACGTCGACGAGTGCGACTTCTTGGGCCAACACAAAAAGCAAAAGAGCACAAGAAAATTCTTAATTGAAATCTTTCAGTCCACCCCCCCCCCCCGCCCTCGTGCGGCATCGTCTCAGGAGAATCGCCGCCGAGCTAAAAGTTTGATAATACCCCGGCCGATGATTAAAATTAAAAGTCGACCCGTGTCAGAATGTCACGTAATCGTCGCTGGGACACGGCGAGAGAAAAAGAGAGAAAGGGAGAAAAGCCGCGGAACGAAGAACGAAAAATAAAAGAGCGATGGGAAAACTCTCGAATACTCGATGTACGTGTGTCACTCCTGCATGCGAACAGCCTAAACCTGCTGGAAAGGTATTATCGGAAAAGTGGGGGGGGGGGGGGTGACATTGAAGTGATTGACCATCGATAATTAGTACTGGCCAACTTGTAGCCGGTAATCCGTGATAGTCTCAACGTTGAGCTTTTATGCTCACAATCGTATTTTAAAAACTATTCTAATCGTGTTTTATAAAGTGTTTACTCAAAAGAAATCAACTTCAGGCATTTATTGTTTATTTTCTGTTAAATTTACCATATGAAATTTCGTTTAAGGAGAGATATACACCTAGATGGTCGAGGTCGAGGATTTAGAAGCTATGAACATTCCGTGGACCGTAGAAGACCTGCGCTATGGGCCTGGTATCGATGATTCCATGTAAGTTGACAAATTTCATGATTTATTCATTCCCAAATTTTCAAACGCGTTTTTCTCAAAACCGCGTTTTTCGAATCGGTACCCAAAATTTCTCGAAAACCAATGAACCGATTGCCTTCAGATTTTTTGTGGTTATTCTATAAACCATTATCTAGTACTTGTCATAGGATTTTTTTCCGTTATTTAGTTTTTGTTTTATAAGCAAAATAATAACTAATTTTTGTCCCAAAAATCACTATTTATGTTCAAACGTTCGCCGTTTTGTCATAAATCGATATTTTCAAAATCGGCTATGACAAGTACTAGATTATAGTATCTAATTTAATAATCTTTTTGGTTTTTTTTCAGATGGTTTTTTAAGAAACGCCAGTGGGTACCGTATACGCAGATTTTTTACGATGCTCCAAGGATCATAAAATATCCTTTCGAATTTTTTATATTTTTAAATAAAGAAAATTAAACATATTTTTGAGTGTATATACTTTTAGATAATCAAAACCCCAATCCGAAATTTCAAATAGTTTTCTCATTTTTATCGTTTAAAGAGAAAAAAAAGAAATTGATTTTTGGATCGTTGTAAATGTATGTCACGCCTTAAAAAAAACATCACTATCCTCAGATAACTATTGGTTGAAAAATATATATTGATTATGCCAGATGAATACGATCGCTCTTTGAATTTATTCTGACTGCGTTCAATCAAAAACCTTACTTTTTCAAAAATCGATTTGATTATCGTCCCTATTCATTGAAATTCGCCATTCGAATTTTTGGTTAAAATAAAAATAGCGACGGTTATATGAATATCGGCTCAAAAATAAATGTTAATTGCGCTAAGGGGTTATATACAGTTAACATTTTCAAATAATCAATTTAAAATGGTTTTTTTCGCAATGTACATATATATTTAAGTACACACACTGAAAATTTCTCGTGAATCAGGCGAATATTTTCGAAGTTACACGCACATTTTTAATGGTTTTTTTTTACTTTATGTAAAGGGCTTTTGAAACTTTAAACGGGTTTTTCTCAAAACTGTGTTTTTAAAGTCGGTGAGCAAGATTTCTCGGAAACGGCTAAACCGATCAGTCTCAAATATTAACACAAACTTTTCAAGTGTATTTTTTAGTAATTAATCGAAGGCTTTTTTTTACGTATAAATATTTTCCGTTTTATAAACAATTTAAGGCCTACGTTTTTGTCAAAAAGCGATTTTTTTTTAAAGCCGCCATTTTGTCAAAACTATTATCTTGCTTATTCCTTCGATCAATTACAAGATAATCTATTATATTAACGAAATATTTTTAGTTTTTTTCATTGTGGATGATCCAGTCCAGCGATATCGTGCTCACCCATGCAGAAATTTTGACCGGGATACCCTATGTCCGATTAAATCCCGATCAGGATTTGTCATGGATTCCCCAAAACCGGTATCCCGGTTAGAATCCAACTTGCATCAGTATCGGCATATGTATGACGACGATGGCATCATTTTGAAAATTTTGGCGTCACGTGTATTTTCTGTATTACTATGGAATTCCTATCTATAGATAGGAATTTCTGTCTATAGATTCCTATCTATAAAATTCCTATCTGTAGAGAGGAATTACACAGTAATACCGAAAATACACGTGATGCCAAAATTTTCAAAATTATGCCATCGTCGTCGCACATATTCCGATACTGATGCAAGTTGGATTCTAACCGGGATACCGGTTTTGGGGAATAACTCTCTGTTTATACCCACCGACATGTCGGTGGATACAAACATGTATTTAAGACAAATAAAAATCAAATTCACAATGATTAGATTAAAATTTATACCAACCGTGAGTTCTTACGTATTTCGAGAGAAAACATTTCGTCGACGCAAAGAAATTTTTGCCAAAAAAGTTGTGAGTTTCAAATATTACATTATAAATATGAAAAAAATCACAAAATGAGTTGTAAATTTCCTCAAGTTGAAGAAAATAAAAATCGAATTCACGACAGTTATATTAAAATTTACACCACAAGTGTAAACGTATTTTGAGAGAAAACATTGTGTTGAGGCAAAGAAATGTTCGCACAAAAAGTTATGTGCAAAAATTTCTTTGCCTCGAGGCAATGTTTTCTCTCAAAATACGTACGAACTCACTTTTGGCGCAAATTTTAATCTAATCATTTTGAATTTGATTTTAATTTGTCTTAAATACGAAAAAATTCACAACTAATTTTGTAAATTTTTTTGTATTTATAATTTCTTGTCAATACATTTGCATTCACAGATTTTGATATGAATTTTTTTAATTCACATCAAAATCTCGCGATGAGCGCGATCGGCCATTTGAATCTTTGGACAAATTTTTTTTTACTGATACTTTAATGCACCAAAACTTTATAAATGTTATTTATTTTTATAATAAATTTAACATGTCATAATTCCATTTTTGACATTTTATTTCAGCCTGTATTCACCCGCGATCCTTCCCAGATTCCTCAATGATTCCATCGGGAATCTATTTAGAGTCATTAAAGGATTCGGTTCTGGATCCCTAATGGAATCCAGTTTACGGATCTTACATTTAGTCTTCGAATCTGATCCGATATCGAACTACATCCCGACTGGGAGCCCGGGATACAAGTCAGAATCCAGCTGTATCCCTGCCAAAATTTCTGCACGGGCACCGCAAGACGCCTTTTTTAGAGGTGCTCCAGGAGATCAGCTATAGCAGCTTTCAAAATAATTATTATTACAAATAAAAAATGTTAAAATACAATTAAAAGTTACCATAATACGTGTATAATTTTTTACGTTAATAAATTTAAAATTCTTGAAAAGTCGATCTTTTTGGGCTTCCTGACTGTATATAACCCCTTAAGTAAACGAGTTTTCTCGTCAAATTAATTCTGACTACGTTCGAAAGAATCGTAACTTGAAAAATAACAATTTCATTTAATTATGATAACAACTTGATAATAATTTAAGTTGTCATAATAGTTGACTAATAATTATTTTAACAACTCAGTAATATAATTATAATAATCGGTGATAATAATTGTATCAACTTGATAATAATTCCATTATTATAGCAATTTAATTCAATTATACAACAAAATTCAATTATTCAAGTTTTTGAAAATTACCATTTAAATTTCGGCTTGAATAAAAAGCTTGATAAGTAACGCTCAATTGCATAAAATAATAGCTTCATCATTGAATGAAAATCACGCGTCCTTAACCCTTCGTTGACACACTTATATGTGGCCACGATTTTGATACACCGGGTCAATTTGACCCGGATAGTACTTCATCCACCTGCCATTAAGAACCCTTCCGTCGATTTTGATGTAACCAAATTACGGATACACTTCAAGCATTTCTTAATATACCTGCATAATTGAAATTTTGAAAATATAAAATTAAATCGTACGAAAAAATTATTGAACATTTTCAATTTTGGAAAAGTGAGTATTATACCAAAAATGCATCCAGGTCAAGATGACCCAGTGTAAGGTTGATGTACGTCAGGTTGATATAATCGTAAATAGCCCTGTACACAATCGTACTAAATCTCCAAAAATCTTCTATCTCCACACTTTTATTTCCACTCCCTCGTGGCTACTTAACCTAAATGTTGTACGGACAAAAAAATGCTGTCCTCGGTTCACAGGAGCAACACCACGGCGAACATCAAAATTTCCCTCCACAGATGCAAAAATGACTCATTCGGCTCACCGCGTTTTTTTTCTACACTGATCTACAAGGTCTCCGCTCTCTCGCGCTTTTCAAAAGTCTCCTTCGATCTATTACGATCTCGAACGGCTCACCGACAAAGTTTTCGGAAATACGTAGACCGTAGTGGACCTATAGGTGTATATGAGGGTCGTGGCAAAGCTCACTGGGATCTACGATTAAGAGGGTCACAAGGGGAGGGCTGCCGGTAGTCCTGTACAACTTGATTAATGCGAATGCAGAATAACCGGAGGGACGTTATACTACCGTGCTTTCTGCCCCCCTCTCCCCTCTCTCGCCGCCCCCTCTCTGTCTAGATACGCACAAACACGTACAGCAATGATATATATATATATCCCATGAGCCTGTCAGATTCGAGCCAACCGAGTTCACGGATATCGAAACCGCAATAAATACACGAAATTCCTGTAATAAAGGCGCCGGTGCTATCGTATTTGTCCACTTGAAGGTATAATCAACATTGAGAAAACCATAATTTCAAACTTTTAACAAAATTCTTGCAAACACTTCGAGAAGATATTGCAAAATGTCGATGCAAATGGAATTAATGTTTTTTAACCCAAAATAATTGAATTGCTATTATCATTATTTTTATAAGGCAAATCTTCGGACGTGGGGCTCCTGCTAGAATGAGGTTAATTTTTTAAATATTTTTTTCGTTTGCGTTTAATATATATATATATATATATATATATATATATATATATATATATATATATATATATATATATATATATATATATATATATATATTGTGTATATATTGTAAACATGATGAGACACCATCACAATTGAGGTCACTCGCATGTCATACAACAAGTCTGTAGAACCAAGCAGCTATGATGAACATAAACGATCTTTATGCCAAATTATCAAATCGTAGTTTGCCTAAATGGTTAACCTCAAGTTTTGTAACCTCAAGCTTCAGGGTTCAATTCTCAAACGAGTTTTTGTTTTAAGATCAGGTAAGTAATGTATGTTCCCGAATTAAATGAATTATGGTTTTTTCATTATTGAGTTATTTTGTTTTAGTTTTTTTCTGCATTAGTAAAAATCGTATTAATCGGGTTATCTGCTTCAATTTTGTTAAATTTATCTATTTTATACTATGCTATCTATCTTGTTATTTATCTATTATGTTATTATCTAAATAACATCTATTGTGTTATCTATCTTCTTCAATTTTGTTAAATTTAATTAATCATTGATGAATAAACAATGCAAATTACGATTTTTACCTACGAAAATTCTTCTGCTAGTCACATTTTTCTAAGTTTAATGACGAATTTGTTTTTTAACATTCGTCGACCCCCTGTTTTTATTATCGTTACGGACACTAGAATTTTTAAGACGTGCGGGTAATTTATGTCTGGCATCTAGAGTTACTAGAATGCCATTACTAGAATTTTTGATACAGCGACCAATTGTCGTACAGAGACCGTTAAAAAAACAAAATTCAAGCTAAACGATCAAGCTTGCTAAAGCCGGCATTGGCATAGTCAGGAAAAAAATCCCGAGCCCAGGGACACTCTTAAAGTCGGAAAAACATTTCGAAAAATATTGCTTCACGATATTTCTTTTGATTGCGCAATAACCGCGGCTAAACGAAAAAAATTCGTACAAAATTACAAAACCAGAGGCGAAGCTTCAAAATGCTTTTTTTTTATCATTTCTACACGATCATTTTTTGCACAGTTACAGCGTGTTGAAAATTAATTAAACTTTTTGGAAATTTCTTGTTCCTTTATTTTTTGTGCCAAATGTAGTATTATATTATTATTATTACTATTTGATTGACCAACGTCACTTGACCCCGTCGGCAATTTATATCAAGAGCGCCCGATAAAATAAATAAAAATGAAGAAGAGGATTTAAAAAAATTCCATAGTCAACCTACGGAATATATTCCACGTATTTTCGTAGCTGAACAATAGACGGGAAAGTATGCAAAATTTATTTCATTTCAGGACGAAGAGTATTTTTTGCCTCAACATTTCACTTGACAGTAAGCTCAATCCGTGCGTGGGATTTCCTCGTGGGACGAAGCGGAGATGTTTTTTTTTTTCTTTTTTTTCCGGCTCGCCTGTATTTTTATGTAGTCGTCTCGGGGACATCGGAGTTGCAAATACTGTACGTTCGCCAGGACAACGCTTGAAAAATTCCTCGCGAGGAAAATTTCCACACACCGTAGCGGTGCTTCTCTCGTTGCTCCTGCGGGGAGAGAATCTTACGCGAGAGTGCAAAATTGTCGCTCGGTATGATGAAGCTTCGCCGGATGTCTGCTGATGATGTGTGGCACGTCCTTTGAGACCCTTCGGCAAATTCAACATCAGAGATCCGGAGAGTGCTCGCGAAGAGGACAGAAAAAAAAACAAGCGTAGAAGATACATCCCTCGTATTCTGCCAGCAAAGAGGAAATGTGGTTGTTTTCTTTCTTATGTTTTTTTTTTTTTTCGACGACCACGAAACGAAAGCCACCCGCTGTGCACTTTTTCACTACGGAGAGAAACGGATTTCCGGGCGTGCAATTCATCATCTGACAATTAATTTATTCCACTCTTCCATCATCTTTTTCACCTTTTTATTTTTGTACCCAAAGCTTTTTCAGCGTACATGCTTAGACTAATGATAGTTGTAACAACAAGGACAACAACAATAACAATCTTGTAATAATAGTAATCGTACTTCACGAAGGACCAGTAATATGGTAATCATAATGGTCGTTATAAAACTAGTGAGCGATTTCCTAAGCCGAGCAGCGTTGGCATAGGCCAATACTAGGATGGGTGGCTGCTTGGCCACGCGCTGGCTTGCAACCTGACTAAAAAGTGAGTGTGAGTTTTCGGAAGTTGTTGATAAAAGTGCAATGGAAAATAAGCAAAATGCAACATCCGTGCAGGTTCTCCACAGTTTTCCTGTGCCGTTCTAGAACTGGTACTTATTAGAAAGACATCGTGGAGGCCAAGCACCCTGTGGAGTTTCTCAGGAATTCGGCGAAGTGAAGTCACAAGGGTGTAAAGTGAAAGGGATGCGGTGATACAAAATAAATGCATAGTATTATGCATTTAAATATAATTTAAATATTATGCATAAATATAAAATACACAAATAATTTTGAAAAATCGAGTTACTTTATTGAAAGATATTCACCGAGTGTCGACATTTTTTTTTAAATTTCTGATGTTTTTTCTCGTTGATTACCATTTTTGAAATATTTTTCCATTCAAATGGGTGTATCTTTGGCAGGATTTGACGTATTTACATTCGTAAAAAATGAAAATGTGCGTCTTTTTCTAGCCTTCCAGAAAAAAATTAATTTAGATTTTATTGACCAAGTCGAACGTCCGTTTCAGGGCAAAATATGCAAAAATATTTTTTTTCTCAAGGAAAGACACTCGTTATTTTATTTTTAAGAATTTCCCCGAATTGTGAATACGAAAAACGGATTTTTGGTATTTTTTATATTATGGGATTGATAAACACCGTGAAGTAACAGTTATTTTTATTTCTTTAATTTTTTAATTAATATTCGATTGAAGAGTGTGGAGCACTCGCTGTATGTTCACCGGGTTTTTGAAATACATAGGACATATATGTCATGTGTATTGGAGCCTTGGAGTGCTCCACACTCTTCGATCGAATATATATATATATATATATATATATATATATATATATATATATATATATATATACAGGTTGTCCTGTTATGAATTGATTATCCTGCAACTGTATATAGGCGATATCATGCTGGAATTTTAGTTCAGTAAAAGTCCAACGATCTTCGAGAAAAAAACTATCTGCTTTTGGTTTTCCGCATGCCATTTCTAGAATCTTCTTTATCTAGAAAAGTCTTTTTTCAACCTTAAATGTCACGGATACTTTATGAGAAAATATCTTATTTAGAATTTTCATTCAAACAAATTCGTAGATCTGTACTAGTAAAAAAATGTACTACGCATATCATGCCAATTACTTTAAAAAGTTGCTTGATTATAATCGATTCGTATCATTTGTAGAAATGGCACGCGAAAAAGCAAAAGCAGATGATTTTTTTCAACAAATAGCATAAAGCCCAAAATCTCGAAAACCGTAGGACTTGTACTGAACTGAAATTCCAGCATATAGTAGGACATGACCTGTCCTATCGAAAGTTGCAGGATTATCCATTCGCAACAGGACACTCTATATGTATATAATAAAAGTGGTGCTAGTAATAATAATACTAATAATATATATCATTATTATTATGGTATTGGTACCAGTAGCAATAAGAATATTATATATATTATTATTACTCCAATATAAAGAGTAATAATCATCACAAAAACTTAAAACTGTTGTCTTGAAAGTAAAGTGGGTAAGTTCCAGCGAGAACAATGAACGGAAGTTCTCTGTTGTTTTTATTCACGCCACAATTGAATTTTTTAACGTCAACGCACGTTTTGATTGCATTTCAACATTGGACGATCATCCTTGGACGTGTAGGATAAGCATCGAAAAAATAATTCAGAATTTTTTTTTTTTTTCATTTCTACACTAAAAATAATTGTACAGCATAATATGGGACAAGACATAGACGAGAGGATGCGCTCGATACAGAAATAAGATGTCGCGTAGCGTGCACGCAGTTGACAAACGATAAGCTACGTTCGAAACGACGTCATCAATCACTCGCAAAGAAGAAGACGGATCGATCGGGGCGACGTTACGCTCGCATTCTGTGGTTGTCTCGAACAGAGAGATGGACAGTGGGGGGGGGGGGGGTGGCAAGAGAGAGAGAGAGAGAGAGAGAGAGAGAGAGAGAGAAATGGCGGGGGATGAAAGTAGACCGCTACGACTTGCTGGAATACAAATTTAAAACGCATCATGGGGGACAAAGTCCCATGTAGGATGATCGGTAGTGGCCAACGATTGGCCGATGCTTGACGCCGAGCTTGCCAACATCGGCACTCGAGCTTAGCCCAATCATCGACCGAGCCTCAGATGATAAGAGCGGCCCGATATTCGCAATCAATATTAGCCCTAGAATGGCTTATGAGAATCGGCCGAACATCGCTTCATCCGAGAATCGGCCAACATTAAGTCCCTGTCAAGATTGCCATCATTGGCACTCGAGCTTGGCCCGATTATCCACCGAGTCTTGGCGGATAATCGTGACCCCATATAGATCACCAAAATTGGTCCTGCACTGCCAAAAAAAAAAATTATTTCTGTATTGTAATTCGTCATTATCTGGTCTCTCGAAACGATTAGTTTGAAGAAAACATTTCACCTATATGGGACTCGAACCTTGAACCTACCTACTCATGGCCAAGCACGCTGCCCCTATGCTACCGAGTGCTCGTAACATTTGAATCGCAGATACGCCATAAGAAACCAAATAGATCCTCATAATTATTTGTATCACATAAACTATATCAATTAGTTAATATCATTGTGATAATTAGACAGTGTTATCGAATGACACGTTATAGAATATCCAAACCTAACCTATATATATATAATGCCTCTCTCTCCACCCTCTCTACCCCCACAACCCTCTAATATGTGTGTTGCTATTGCAACACATATTAAAGGGTTGTGGGTCTGTCTTTATTAAGACAGACCATTAGTTCATTAGGTCAAGTTTAATTTGAATAAATAAATATATTTAAATTGAATAAATCCAATAATGGAATGCAATAGGAAAAAATTGATTTCACGAAAAATCTGGTTAATTTAAATAAAAAATAAATAAATAGACGCGGTTAGTTAATATTAATAGAATTTTTCTGGCAGTATAGGATGGTTCATAAAAATCGGCAGAATATCGCGTATGAGCTCGCTCGAGAATCGGCCAAGAATGAGTGCATTGATTTGGTAGTATATTTGTTAAGAATAATGTCCAATGGACTCGTAAAAAGTATTTATCTCGTCTCTCAATGACAATGATGTCAATATACGAATTGCAGTTCGATCATGCCTTACTCGGCCGAACATTGGCCTCGTATCGATAAGCCAATGATTAGAGAGCCTAAATTTAGCCGAACGCCTTAGAGAGCCTAAATTTAGCCTCGTATCGGCAAACCAATGATTGGCGAGTCTATACTTCGTCAAACATCGGCTTCATATCGATAAACCAATAATGAACGAGTCTATACTTGGCCGAGCATTGGCCTCGTGTTGGCAAACCGATGATTGGCCAGTCTATGCTTTGCCAAACATCGACCTCCCATCGATAAGCCAATGATTAGAGAGCCTAAATTTAGCCGAACATTGGCCTCGTATCGGCAAACCAATGATTGGCGAGTCTATATTTGACCGAACATTGGCCTCGTATCAGCAAACCAATGTTGGCTAGTCAATACTCGGCCGAGCATTGGCGTACAATTGGGTAATCGATCAACGCCCCGCCAACATTGGTCCAAGTATTGGCCGTTACGGTTCGATTGGCGAAACCTACATGGGGTTTGCGGCATACGTTCTACGACATGGCTGCTTATCAAGGCTTGAGGGAAACATGCTATACCAAGCGGAGTATATAAACAACGGGAGGGTGTAAGGAAGAAAGAGTGGGCTTAGACGGACGAAGATCACTAAACTGTGAGTTACCTCAACTCTGGATGAATCAATAATGATAGTTGTGGGACTGCGAACGATTTTGGACAATCAAGCTCTCCCGTTGGTCTTCCCCTAAGATAGAGAGCGAGAGAGAGAGAGAGCGAGAGAGAGAGAGAGAGAGAGAGAGAGAGAGAGAGAGAGAGAGAGAGAGAGAGAGAGAGAGAGAGAGAGAGAGAGAGAGAGAGACAGAGAGAGAGAGAGAGAGGTCGCGACTTTGATAGTGAAGCAGATATGCATGCTGCCAACATCAGAGAGTTGACATCGCTTAGTCTGTTCGCTGTGACAAAGTTGATACGGACCTACGACAATCAAGTCCAACTGAGGAGCATATCCATGTCTTCAAAACTCGCGCTCCTGCTCCCTGTGTGCGAAATCAAATAGGCTTGCGACTATGCAATGAACGCCAGACTTCACTTCTCCAGATGAAACATCATTTATCGTATGAATGAATGTACCTTCGGAAAGCGTAACGTGCTGCGTCAAGGATTTCGGGGATCAAGATGATATTGGATAAAGTAGCGGTGGCCAAACGTTTCAATGAAAACATAGTAAAATTGATCGAATTCGTCCAAGAATTTTATTAATTTATTAATTTATAGTCAATTGTGAAAATGTAGCAAAATATATTTGACTTTTATCCCTTCCTAGACACACTTATATTTGGCAACGTCTTTGACACACTGGGTCAATTTGACCCGGATAGTATTTTATCCACCTGCCCTTAAGGAGGTATCCCTTTCTGGAAACTGAAAAAAATTGTTTATTTTCGCATGTTGTTATAGTGGGAACTTTCAAGAATATTTTGAGACCATCCGGACCCTGAAATTCCAACAATTGACGAAGTTACATTTGTTTTTGTGGAACATTCGCGCGTAACGAAAGTGGACATCAACGCACAAGAACACTCAAAAGAGGCTCGAACTGCCCGCAGATTGCATAGATTAGGTGTGCAACACGATCGCAATTATGAGAAAGGACACTTATATGGTGCCGGAATCGCTGACTAGCGTTAAGACAATATTTCACAAGATCGTGTAAAATATGTATCAAAACTTTAAACGCGATTATCTCGAAACTACATATCTTGACACGGCGGGATTGATATCTTGAGTAATTCTCACACTATTGACTTGAATTTGCGCAGTTAGCGTTCAAAAAGTAGTCATTTTCGGGTCATGATCGCATTTTTTCATTGGATGAACCATTTGTTAATAACAATTACTTCAGCATGCTGTTTTCCAAGAGAAAAATGAGGTTTTCTTTGAAGAAGCTGTCATTTTTCGTATTTTTCGAAATTTCGCAAAGTTGACCGTGAACCCATAGCCAGTTGGATATATTTGAAGATATTTTCTTTCTTTTCGTTTCAAATTACATTTGGCCCTGGAAGAGATCCCACCGTTTTGGGCCTCGCCGGTGGAGGACTGCAACGCCAACTGCAGCACCACGAACACTTCGAAAGATTGTCTTCCGAAAAAATTACATCGTAAGCACAAACATGTGTACAACATGTTGGCAAAAACATGATTTATTCCAACCAATGTATTGCTAGAAAAATATGCATCATTCTGACCCTTCGAATTGGGCTTCCAGAGAGGGATACCCCGTTAACAACCCTTCGGTGAGTTTTTATTGAAAAAAATCCACGATACACTTCGACAACTCCTTAATACGTCTGCATAATTAAAATTCGGAAAGTACGAACTTGAATTGTTGTAAAAAATTATTGAAAACTTTCAGTTTTGGGAAAGTGAGCATTTTATTTAAAATTCGTGCGGATCAAAAGGACCCAGAGTGTCAAAGAAGCATTAAATACAATTTATAGGTTACGTGCAAGTATCAATTTCGTCCGCCCGTCGATCAATGCGGAAAAGAAGTGTCCGTGCCTCAATATTCCACAGATTGCGAATCATAGACTCAAATAATTCCATGCACACGTAAAATTATACTTGATCATATACCTATTATTTTTTTTTCACGTTTACTCGATTCTTCGATCAAGGAATATTATAACATGTTCCTACTGCTTCTAATTATCTACTGCCAATGTGCTAACTCACTTTTTCCCAATACCCAAATTGTGGCAGATTCACGCTACGAAAAATCGCCGAAACGTGTTGATTTTCCCGTTTTAAAATTCCCCAACCCAAACCTGTGAAAAAATACTCCAGATAATAAAAACCGAACGAATTAAATAACCAAAAAAAGAAATTTCCGTTGCGTCCTAACGCTGCGGACGCGAACCACCATAGTCCCTGGGACGTATCGAACAAAATAACGGATACGAGAAGAGAACGAAAGAAAAAAAAAGTAATGACTATATTCCGTTCTCAGCTTGAACTCTCGAGCGCGAAAGAGTGCAGTGAAAACGAGAATGATCATTGAAACTGCCAATTTATCACTGAAAACCGTGGATATCCAATCAAATACCAAAGTGAAGAGGGAAAAATAAAAAGAGGCAGAGAGGGAGATGAAGGCCTGTAATATTTTCGAATCTAGGTCGCGCGACCGCGAAACGTGAAAAAAAAAAATTATTTATAGCACTGAACTGCTCGTGAACGAACGAAAGCTCAAGTGTATCCGTGCACAATGAATATTTGACATACCATCGGCCTCTTGTATAACCCCGTGATTTTCCTAACTTTTTTCGCGTATTCAGCGCTGCGTACGTAACGAATGGCGAATTTCCAAGCCCGGATGCTGGGATGAAGAGGAAGAGAGAGAGAGAGAGAGAGAGAGAGAGAGAGAGAGAGAGAGAGAGAGAGGGAGAGGGAGGGAGGGAGAGAGAGAGGGAGAGAGAGAGAGAGGGAGAGAGAGAGAGAGAGAGTTCGGAATCGATACATCGAAAGGTCTCGTTGCCGCGGTGCATATGGAGGACGTGCCACTTGAACGGATCCAATGGGGTCCCCTCGTCCACTTGTCAAACTCAAACCTATAGAATTTAGCTTTATATACACACATACAATTATATATACATATACACATAAATGTACGTATATATGTATATATTTGTGTGTGTGTGTATATATATATGTATAACTGTCTCGCGCGTTCGCCCATCGACAACGTCCAATTAACGTAATTCCGCGAGCGATACGTCTATCGATCCGGAAAACGCATTTCAACTTCTCTCCCATCTCGCTGCAGCCCTCTCCAGTAGGCCTTCTCTGTTACCGATCGCGCAAGCTTGCACAACCCTTTTCACGTATGCACTCAATACACCCCCGCCCACGCGCACGCACTCGTACATGCGTGTACGAATATACACACGCGTGTGCATCTTGGCCTCCACTCGATGTTCCAGGCAGATGACACCGCACACTGTTCATTTGTGCGTTCAATCATCGCATGATTGGAGAGCTCGAGGGTCATAAGGTGAGCGTGGCATGGTGTGGGAGACGAAGGGGAGAGAGAGGCGCGAGCCAGCGGGATGGAATAATTACTTTTTAATTATGAAAAAAGCGTTACTTCGTTGCGCATATTTCGATAAGGGTGTATGGGTGAAAGCCCTCCGTGTGGAGCGCAATTATTGTAACGGCGCGATGGTATGAGACCATTCGGAATGGACATTCAGTGGTAGAATTTATTTTTTCGCACGGTGACGTTAATCGCCTTTGCATTCGGAGCGAATTTGTGGGAAAGGGCAGTCCTGTTTTGTGCGAAATTGCAATGGTTTTTTTTTTCACAGTAGGCTTATCATTGGCCGATAGGCGAAAAAAAATTAGATTTTTAGTATTTCCTTTTTATAAGTTGATATCGAGGTGTTTTGACCCCATGAATACGATTTTGCCATTGAATGCCTGCAAAGCCTTTAACTTTATTTAACCCTTCGAATGCACACTGGGTCGTTTTGACCCCATTTTTTTCAACTGACTGTATCGCGGAGGGGGGATTTATTCGACTGCAGTGCGGTGCTCGAAAAAGGACCTGGGGTCGAATCGACCCCGTTTATGAAGTAGTCCGGTGAAAGGGAAAACTATTTTTTTGTGAATTTTGGTGTTTTATGAATTTACAATGCCGATCATAAAACTAAAAGCAAGTGTCCATTATGCAGGGGGGCTATGTGCAACGAGCACAGAATGTACTTATGCGTCGATTGCGATAAACGTGAATAATAATAAGTCATTGAAGTAAAAAAAATGCCGAAAATATACGTATTCAACAATTAATCGGCCGAAGGAGACAATTTTTTGCATTTCGCACGGTACCGAAAATGCTCAAATTTAACCCTCCGAATAAATATACTTTTTGCAAAGACGGTCGACACTGTCTTTTTGTTCGTATCTACAAACCTTCCTCTTTAAAACCTCGAAAGATTTTTTTATATTCTGAAAGAAAAAAATCATTACCTTTTTCGTGCAAGTACGTATTTTTCAACGCATCTCCCACTTTGGACGAATATTTGGGCACTTAATTCTTCTTTTTCTTAAAAAGAAATTTTTGACCATAAAATAAGGATCACTGACTACAAAAAATGTCTCGACAAAAAAAATGATTACGGAATACAATGCTCTGAAAAACGTCTGGGGTCCGATCGACCCCATATGCAGCTGACTGCATAAGTACAACGATCTGAAAAACGTCTGGGGTCCGATCGACCCCATATACAGATAACTGCATAAGTACAACGATCTGAAAAACGTCTGGGGTCCGATCGACCCCATATGCAGTCGGATTTTTTTGAAATTTTCATTTTTTACACAATTGCGACTACTTAATTTAAGATTCGGTTTTCGTTCGCAATTTCCGACGATATTGGATTGCATACGCATTGCATAAAAAAACAATGGTTCAATCAAATGAAAAAGCCCTACGTGGCGAAAGAGAAAAAACTATCGAAGAATATTGTATCCAAATTTGGAACAAATCGGACAAGCCGTTTTCGAGATACATCTAGCACCGACTTTGAAAACTATGTTTCGTGATAATGGCGTTTGAATCGCTTCCAGTCAACGAATTTATTTTTAAAAATTTCTAAACATACCTCAATGTATAAATTTTCCAATTAAAAACCCCGGATCCGATCGAAACACTAGTTTTTGAGATAAAAATTCCCGAAATTTGCCTTTTTTCTCGTCGTTTGCTCAGATACCTCCCCTTAAGGTCATTCGCAATACGATCGCTGCACCCGAATTTTTTTCCATTTCCTTCATCATAGAACCGTGAACAAACGGGGAAAAGTAATCAGCAGTATTATCATCCATAGGGAATGTCAGCCGCTGCCCCGGAAAAGCGGAGGTTTCAAGAAAATCAGAAGGGCTATGCTTCGTTTAAAAGAAGAAAAAAAAGAACGAGAGGGTGCTTATACCCTCGTCTTGCCTCCCATTATCAAGCGTCACAATGACATTTTCATTACAAACTTTCTCGTCGTTTTTTCTGTTCATTCCAACGATCGAGCCATCGCGAAATAAGGAAGCAGCAAAGGGAAGAATAAAAACGAAGTAAATATCCGTATATGATTTGAGAGGGAAAAAAATCATAGCGTTGAAGAAACGTGGTGATCGCAATTTCGCGACAGAAATCCTCTTTGTCGCGTTTATCGGTGGGAAAAAGATCATAAAAGAATGACACATTCGTTGAAGGGTAAATTGCACGTGGGGCTGGAGGATTTCGTGGCTGGGTGTACAATGGAAGGAAAAAGATATCTCGGCGCATATGTGTTGCGTACGTTCTCATCGGTTTTTCTTCCTTTATAATCGCGCGTTGATTCGTTACGTGTAGTGTATGCTCGGCAGTAAAGGGAAGGGGCTTGAATAAGACGAATGGAAGAAATCTCGCGAAGGGGTCGCCATTTGAAAAGGGTCGCCCTCTCCCTCCCGCGCTCTCTTTCTCCTGAGCAACAAGCCCCGCAAGCTCCTCTATAAGAAGAAAAAAAAATGGAAAATGTCTTAGTCGCCGCGGAGACGAATGCGCACGAGTAAAACTTTTATCCAATGAAGATACAAATTATTTTATCCATATTTAAAAAAAACGTCATGAAAAATTCGGGATTAATGCCATCTTGTTCGCAAACTGCATTTTACCACGTTTTGATTAACTCGCGTTCTTGTCTGTCTGTTTGTTTGTTTGTCTGTTCGGTACAAATGTTGCAGTCGATTTTAAACCAACTTCCGCATGAGCTAGAGACTTGAAACTTCAAACATAGCTCAGAACTGGATGACAAAAAAATAAAAGACAGACAAGATAAATATTTTAATAAATATGTAATAATATAAATAATATAATATACAAATAGATGTTTTATATATTTAAATAATATATACAATACGCTACGGTTGGCAATAGGTTTCGGATTGAAGAATTAAGTGTGTAAGAGAGAGAGAGAGAGAGAGAGAGAGAGAGAGAGAGAAAAGAGGGAAAAAACTGTGATAAAAAATAAATGAAGAAATAAAATATAGTTTAATTAAAGAGAAATTTTGTTTTAAATAATAATATCAATAGTGAATAGTGCATTGGAGACTAGGGTTTTTAAATTTCGGTTTTTCATAAACCTGAAATTTGCCACATGTCTCTGTCATGATCTCATCAAGATGTTTAAAATCGATTGCAAAATTTCACACATACAAAACTAAAAAGCAATTAGCAAAAAGCACAAAAAATTAAAATTATTTTAATAAAAAAAATGTAATATACCACGTTTTTAAAACCAACTAAAAAGTATAAAATAATTTCTCCTCGGCCAATACAGATTCCTAACCCCATACAAATTGTCCCGAAAATTTGTGATTGTGAATTTTTAATAGCTGTAAAGATACTTGCAAGATTTGAAACGAAAAACGTGGGGCGCATGCAATAGGTAATAGTAAGGAGTGTAGGGAGTAGCCGTGGACGAGAAAAGTAACACAACAGTTTATGCCATTTGCAGTGCAACAAAATTATTAGTGACTCACAAGGAAAAGTTGCGAGGTCGATCTCTCCTATTTCGATGAAATTTGGCATGCTTGTAGAATGGGTAAAAAATAGGCGACACGTCTTTTTTTATATCTGCGGAACCCGATTTTTAAGGGGTGAAACGCACCCTCGAAATTAAGGGCGTTTTTCGTTTTTCGTCGATAACGTTATCATTCTCATCTCCAATGTGTAGTATACGAAAAAATTAAGATTGTCGCGATTTGATATTTTTTCGTATCTCGTACAGTTAAAACATTATCGACGAAAAACGAAAAACACCCCAATTTTCGAGGGTGCGTTTCAACCCCTAAAAATCGGGTTCCGTAGATACAAAAAAATACTTGTTGCCCATTTTTACCCATTCTACAAGCGTACCAAATTTAATTGAAATCATGACGTTGAAGTTTGCATCGTTGGAGCTTAACGAAAATAATTTCTTTTTAATGGTTCGATTTTTTTTGCGATAACAATCACTCAAACGTTTTTACGTATTCTCATTAGAGATTTTCGACCTCAATTGGTAAAAAAAAAGGCTTAGGAAAAGCATAAAAACAACGAAATTAAAAATCTACAAAAAAATCGTTGCATTCCAACGATGCAAACTTCAACGTCATTCGAAATCAGAGAGATCGACCTCGCAATCTTTCCTTGTGAGGTGAACTATTCATGCATCAATTATCTATTGCATGCACCCCAAGTTTTTCGTTTCAAATCTTACAAGCATTTCCATGGCTATTAAAAATTCATAATTACAAATTTTCAGGACAATCTGTTTGGGATTAGGAATCTGTATGGGGTTATAAATCTATATGAGGCTATGAGAATTTATTTTAGGCTTTTTAGTACGTTTGGAAAAGGTGGTATGTTACATTTTATTTTATTTAAATAATTTTTTATTAAAAGCGCTTCACGTTAACGCGATATGTACAAATCTCTGGTCTAGTATCGAAAATGGACGGTAGAAAAATTCGACGAGTGGGCAAGAATAACGACTTCGGACCGATCAGTCTTTCCGAAAGATCCCTCGCTCGTACGTGCTATATCCACGCAACGGTCTCAGACGTGTCCTGTGGGGGTCCCGATGATTTTTCAATGTGGTAACAGCTGCGAACGAATCGAGAAAAGGGGGGAAATCTTGAAGAAACGCTCGGTCCACACAAACCTATAGGATTTTTCAAAATAAATCGACGGCGAAAGACACTCGAATTTTAATGTTATTTCTTAATACTTCGCTGTTGCACGAGACAAAAAATGCAGTTACCGAATAAAATCGTACATGTGAGTGGTATTTTATTTAACAGTTGTTTATATTCATGCGTCTATTCGTGCAGAAATTGTCGCAGAAATTCAATTGGATTCCCATACTTGTCCCCACTTCCTGATCGGAATCTAATGAGTCATCGCATTGGATCCCTATACTAAATCGTTATACGATAGCATATAAGTAAGTTATGATTTATGTAGATAAATATATACAGGGTGTTAGGAAGGTCGATGCGAAGCCTTAAGGGGGTGATAGGTCACCTCGTTACGAACATATCTAACCTAGGTTACCTTAGTCCAAAGTCTAAGGATTTCGAGTTATCATGGTAAGTATGATATTTGGAAAATTTCCCAAAATTAGGTACTAACTCAGTAACCTCTTATGTTATGGCTATTTTTTAAAAAATCGCATTAACACAAGAGGTATTTTTATTTTTTGACAAGTTTTTAATTATTTAACACGTCCCATTGAGTTAGTTGTGTGGATACAGATGATTGTATTGGTGTTTGTCGATTGAATACACATTAAGGCCTTAGGCCACAGTAACGGGTATAAAATCACGTGCGAATTTAACAATTTTGATTCGTATGAAAAAGTGATTGACTGATAAAATTAATTACACATCTGTTTACTATAAATATCAAGCTGTTAGAAAATATATTTATATTTTATTTCGATGTACAAAATGTCCGACTACTCGAAACTTCTCGAAACAGCCTTTTTCCGATTGGCGTGACAAATAACTTCCACAATTTTCACTCGATTTACTTCGAATTTAAAAGTTATGTTCCTAATTGCATTTCGCAGAGAAGCACTTACGGAATTTCTGATTAATAGAAAACTTTTTATTTTATGAGCAGTTATAACGAAAATTTTCACTGAAAATTCATTTCTTGAGTTCTAATACCTGAACTATGGAATAAAACAATATTTTTTAAATTCCGTACGTGCTTCTCTAGGTATTCTAATGCAGATTGACGAGAATTTTTGTTTTTGGTTCTACGTCAAAAATGGTGGATGCTAAACGTCACGCCGCGGAGCGCCTAAAAAAAGATATCAAAAGAAAATATTAGTAGTCGTTCATTTTGTACATCGAAAAAAAAATAGATCTATATTTTCTAACAATTTTACTTTAAAAGATATTATTAGATTCTTAATTATATTATATATTTTAATTTTAATATGTTTAAAATGTCCATTTATATTAAGTGATCCAGAAAATGATATTTTAGCTAACCCTATAATTACACCTATCCACATTCAACTTGAATGATATTTTTTATTTGCTTATACAATTCTTCGAGCATTCCCAAATAAAGTAGGGGGAGCATTATCAATATAAATTATAATTCTTTTTATTTTACCTATTATTAATATTAAATATTCTATATTCATACTAAATAGATGTGTAATTAATTTTATGAGCGAATCACTTTTTCACACGAAAAAAATTGTTAAATTCGCACATGATTTTATACCCGTTACTGGGGCCTAAAGTCTTAAGCTAAGACGCAAATAAGTTTTTAGTTACCCATTATTGTCTGTTTGAACATTATGAACGTGTTAGTACCTAAGTTTGGGAAATTTTCCAAAAATCGTACTTTCATACTTACCACGATAACTCGAAATTCTTAGACTTTGGACTAAGCCAACCTAGGTTAGATATGTTTCTAACGAGGTGTGACCTATCACCCTCTTGAGACTTCTCATCGACATTCCCAACACCCTATATATATATATATATATATATATATATATATATATATATATATATATATATATATATATATATACCCACCCACACGTATATACATATACACACAACCCTGCATAAAATAGCAAAAAGACAGACAAGAAAGTATCAAATCTACCCCTTTCGTTCTTAACGAATATATTTTTAACGCCAAGAACGACAGGTATAGATTCTGCCGGAAAGATACGCTTTCAAAGGAAAGAGGAACAAGGAATAAAATTCTCTCTCCGGGAAAAAAAGAAATACAGAAAAAACGATAACAGCGAGAGAGAGAGAGAGAGAGAGAGAGAGAGAGAGAGAGAGAGAGAGAGAGAGAGAGAGAGAGAGAGAGAGAGAGAGAGAGAGAGAGAGAGAGAGAGAGAGAGAGAGAGAGAGAGAGAGAGAGAGAGAGAAAGCAAGAGCTATGTAGCCGAGAAAGGTATCGCGAGGTGGATGGGCAAGGGGGATGGGAGGGTGTCGGGTCGAGGCTGGGAAAAGAGACAAGAGGAAAGAGCTTTCTCCGATTTCCAATTCTCTTTGCATCGTGTGCTTACCACCATGCGCGCGAGATCCGGGACAATTGTACCAGGCTACTTTATCCACGCAGTGGAACACACTCTTTCCGTTTCATCCATTCTTCGCTCTCGCGTTTCGCGAGGAAGCTTCGCAATACGCTTCGTGCACGAGCGCAAGCGTGTGTTCAGATTCTCTCGATAGTAGCTCAGAAATGTTACTCTCATGTTCGCGGAATAAAGTATCCATTTATTCTCGTAGACTACCCCCTCGGGTGAGGTGCAGCATCCGAGTCTACACTTTTGTACAGACTCACCTACTTTCGGGGCGATACCTTGTGCGGCGTAACGCGGAAAAAAAGTTTTCTACCATGACGAGGGGGGAGGGGTACAGAAATATCACGCAATTTGCGATAAACGCGACTAATTTCTGTGATCGTGTGAAAACGTTCCGAGGGTCACGATTTTTCGATTCCTCGAAGACGAAACAACCCTCGTTACTCTACTTTCGAATATTTCGAAGCAGCAACGTCAACGCTCGAAGGCGAACGCGCGCGTTTTCGTTTTCGCAGAGGGATTTCACTCGGGGGATGGATGAAAAATAGACTTGCATGGAATTTAATAAAAGAAAAATGTCGCGTGCCACAAGTTCGGGCAAGGAGGTCCAATTTAATATTGAAAGAGGGGACGCAAACTTTGTCGAGCTGAACAATTCGAGGATTCCGAGCGGGCAAGAAGATTCCGCGAAATTTTGAGATGCGCCCTTATCGATAAGGGCGAGTCGTGCAAGTAAGGGTGGTTTTAGAAATTAGTTCGTTACGATTCGACGACAGTGGTATTAATGTTGTCTGTGCACTGAGAAAACAGTTTATTTATAGTGAAGAAATATATTTAGTTGGCACTTTGATACAAATATTCATCAACTGTTACAAAACTTGTCGGTCGTTAAGAGATATTCGTGTTCTCGTGACAACATTTTGTAGCCGTAGTATTTCGTTGAAAAGAATAATTTATTTTATCATTTTTACTTCTCTTTATTTCGTACAAATTAATGATTCGAATTAACGATTTCTTTACTAAATCGAAACGAATATGCCACGGGACGTAAGTTTTTCCATTTTTTTTTAATCTAAAATAAAAAGTGAGTATTAGAATGATCATCCACGATAATAGTGGCAAAAATATCAGATATCCAATGGAACATCCATGGAGAGAATATCAGATATTCAACTGATTGGAACAAATACTACACTTTGATCTTAGCCATAGGCCAAGAAGCGATACTCTTTAAAGTTTCTCCAGCGTTTAAGTAGATTTTCGGTTCGCGCTACGCTTACGAGAAACGAGCGCGCGTGCGGCCTCTAGCGGTTACTCCGAGAACTACGGGTTTCCTCACACTTATCATTTCGGTGGCGCTCGGCCATGATTGAGTTGAATTTTTTCAACCAAATTTGCAAGAAACAAATTTTACTTTCGCATAATTTTTTAACCAATTCAGACATTTGCTTAATATTTTTCAATAAAAATAAAATATTAATGTTTTAACGAATAATGTACTTAAAATCAATATCGGATATGGTGAAAACAATAAAATATTTACTCAATAGAAATTTTATTTGAATCAAACGAACGAAATTCAATTTTTCTTGTGTATTCGACTCAACAATATTCATGTTATGAACTGAAACGCTTTTTTCGTTCGTTGCAGAAATTGCACTCAAAAGTATATAATTTGTTCGCGATAATTTTTTAGATAATTTCAATAACATATTGCTCTCGGCTAACAATATACATTTTGAATGAAAAAAAAAACTTTCAATTTTATCATGTCATTGAAGTGAATATCATTTTATTTGGACTAATAGATCCGAATATTTACACCAACAATTTTACAATTGAATCAATAAAATTTCATTCGATAACACCAATGATATAGGATCAATGATTTTTTTTCTCAGTGTAGAATGGGTAAATATAGGCGACACGTATTTTTTTATATCTACGGAGCTGGATTTTTAAGCGGTGAAAGGCACCTTCGAAAATAGGGGTGTTTTTCAAACGTTATCGTTCTCTTCTCCAATGTATAGTACACGAAAAAATAAACATTGTTGCAATTTGAATTTTTTCCATATCTCGTACCGTTAAAACGTTATCGACGAAAGACAAAAAACACCCCAATTTTTGAGGGTGCGTTTCAACCCTTCAAAATCGAGTTCCGCAGATATAAAAAAAATACGTGTCGCCTATTTTTACACATTCTACAAGTACGCCAAATTTCATCAAAATCGGAGAGATCGACCTCGCAACCTTTCCTTGTCAGTAGATGTTTATGGTCATCGAATAACGAGTTGAAGTTGTGATATGATAGTACAGTCCAAAGGAGTGAAGATTTGTTCATAATTAATATATTTAGATTAAAGGCCATCAACGCATAGTTGCCGCAACTATCCTGTGTTTAATGCAACAATTCACAAAAATTCACAACTCACAACAAGTCACAGCAATTAATTAAGGTCAAGCGGCGCTAGCCTTGGCTGATACTTGGATAGGCGACCACCCGAGTCGAAATTTAGACCCTCCTTTGAATGCTCGAGAACCTATTTCCTTTGTAACGCGCAGACCGCCGCCCTCCTTTGACTCCCCTTGAACCTATATGGAGAAATTTGCGCCGTTGGCGACCCTCCTTTAGCCCTACTGAACCTTCTATTCAATCTCCTGAGCCTCCTTTAGGCCTATGGGCTCGGCTTGCGTGAACCTACACAACCTCGTTTTGGCCTAAAGTCCTATCTGTACCCTACAGAACCTCCTTTGAATCCAAAGCAAAAGAAAAATGAAAGATTGGATCCAAAGGAGGTTCTGTAGGGTCAAGCTATATCTGAAAAATAAATTATATGTGTGAATTAAAAATATGATGTTTGATTATTTATTATAAGATTAATTTATTAATTCGAAACATATACATACATTGTCACAACTATAAATTATTTCGTGTAACTTAAAACAACGTTATATTAAACGTATACTATATATGCACTATAGTATAGTACAAATATAGTATACGTTAGTAGTCCAGTAAAGTACGCTGGTACTACATTTTTTTGTGTGCTTTCAAGTTTATTTCATTATTATAAATAAATGATATATAGTTTATCTGAAAATATTTTTTTAATTATAATTATCCCTTCTTTGGAATATCGGTGAACTGCGGATGGGAGAGAAGGGGGGGGGGGAGCGGAGGGCAGCATATTGAAGTAGGCTTAAAGGAGGGTTAGTAGGGTCAGAAGAGGTTTAAAGGAGGGCTAGGAGCCTCTGCGAGCCACCGGTGAAAGGAGTCAAAGGAGAGTTAGTAGGGCGAAAGGAAGTTTAAAAGAGGGTCTGTAGGTTTGCGTAAGCATTAAATCAGGCTCACTAGGGTTTAAAGGAGGTTCAGATGAACCTACTAAACCTCCTTTGAGTGAAAAAGTCCAATTTCTGCCACTTTTGGAGGTTCAGTAGGTTCTGATATACATGTTTTTGAGATTTCCATTTGAACCTCTTGAACCTCCATTGAATGACAAATTGGGATCGAAAGGAGGTTTAAAGGAGGGTCTAAATTTCGACTCGGGCAGAGACTTAGGGACGGGAGACAGCTGTACTGAGCTTCCGAACAACTCCCGGTTTTCCCCAGTTTCCCTGTGCCCTCCTGCAATCGCGACATCGTAGTACATCAGGTAAAAAACGGCTGTGGACAACACTCAGGGTGATAAACGTGAAAGGAATGGGATCGTTGAATCTCGAGAGGGTACACGAAGCAGCATGGCGAAAGAAAATACATTGATAAATCAAAAGGCAAAGGATTTGCGTATATCTGTGTATGATTTACTGGTACACGGGTGGGTTAATCACGAAGAAAACGCGTACAAAAAGCTCGGTCCGCCTTTGGGACTTGGTCTAGACGCACTCACCCTCGTTTCCTTTCTCCCTCTCTCTCTCTCTGGTCTTGCCTCCCCGTTGCTTGATTATAATCTCGTCAGCGAGTTATACGTGTCTCTGCTTCGTTTTTCGGCCCCTCCCCCTCCCCACGTTTCCTCGCAAACCAACACCCCCTCAAACTCCTCGCCGATCTAGGCTCTTTGTACGGTATGTTTGAGCTTGCAGTCCTCCGAGCTTTCTCTGCTATGTACCGAGTTAAAATCTCACTCCCTTCGACGAGAAGATGATGAGAGTCGCTTTGTGTACGCTTAGGCACGTGCACGCGCTGCACATCCTGTCTCGGCTAATTACCACACCGGATACGTAATGAGAACCAACGAGAGGGACAGGAAAAAAAACGTGAAAACGCAAAGCTCCGAAATCTCTGGAACGGGATATGAATGTGAAAATAAGTTGTCACGCAGGTCGCCATGTTCCGTAGCTTGGCTCTGCGAAAAATGACGAATTTTAAATACGGATTTTATTTTTCTACCTTGCCGGATGAAAAAAAAAAGTTTTCGTTGGCCGTGTCAAAAAACAATGGGCACTCGTATTACTGTTGTTACTTTTTTTTAACAACCTGCAAGCTTTTACGCGAAATTGAGTACGTCGCCTTTGAGTACGTACCCTTTCGCAAAATACTGTACGGAAGAGATTATTAAAAATACAAAACGAATACGCTGCTCGCTGGAGGTGGGACAAAAATTATACGGCGCATTGAAAAATGATGGAATGGACGTGGAACTGAATAATCAAATATAAATATCTCCGGTACGTTCATTCGAAAGGTGAACGACAATATTTCATTTAATACGGCGTTTGTACGCATCGATCCATGAAAAAACTTTGTATTTTTGCATTTAAATAAACAGGAGTATCATCACCTGAAAATTGAGATATTTTCACAATCGCGAACGTCGAGTCTCTATTTTTTTTCCATGTTTACGAAATGAATTTTCCAAGAATTTCATTTGCGTATGAATGTTTGCTTTGCCCGACGTAATATTCCCGTGGAATTGGCGGAAGGGAATTTTTCCTCGGGGTTTTCGTGAAACGAGGCATTTTTTTTCACGCTGATTGAATGTTTGTTAATAGGCGGAGAGAATGGAACAGGCATCCAATATCGAGCAGTCTGTTCTCTGCTGTCAATTTTGAGTGTTCCATTAACGATATGTTAATCAACTTTTGGATTCCATATCCATATGGTATACAATATGGATTATGGGAAAAAACGTTAAAAATCTTTGTAAAACATTATTTTTACCCGAACATATATCTTCGAAGTCAGCCACTTAACTTTATTTCAAGTGAAACTTAGGCTTTAAATATAAGTATTTCTTTAAGGCGGTATGCTGGCCAAGACTTTTTAAATTGATTTTTCGGCATTTTCTTAAGGGGTTTTCTCACTTTGGACGTCAAAACAGGCTATTTTCATGAATTTGTTCGATAGGTTTATATTATAGATCTAGATACAAAAGTTGTTACATTTAATAAATACACTTTAGGAATACATTAATTTTTTTTTTATTCATCTAAGCCACTATTTACAGACGAAAATGGTGGTTAAAAAAATGTCCTGAAAAATTGTAGGTCTGCGCTGTAAATGAAATCCCGGAGATGGATAATCCGATATGAAAAAATCAAACGGTTTTAAATTCAGTATGTTAATGACTGTAGCGCATATCATACGATTTTTGATATACGCAAAAACAACAAGATGGCGGACATTTTTCGAAAAAAAGTGTTTTTTCACTGTTTTTGGCAAAAGAAATAGTAAATATCACGATTTTAAAAAATCCTTGATATGCGCTATAGCTGTAGTTGTAAAGAATATGTGGTTAAAATTTCATGACGATCGGTTCAGTAGTTTCGAAGATTTTATCAATAAGCCGTAGAAAAACGTTGTTTCGAGAAAAACGCGTTTAAAGTTTGTTTGCGTTACATAAATATATTTTTTTTAATTTTGTGATTTCGAAAGTGTATTTATCAAGTGTAACAACTTTTATATCAATATAATTAACATTATTATAAATAAACAACTTTTATGATAATATAATATAAACTTATTTTAAAAAATCATGAAAATAGCCTTTTTCAGCGTATAAAATGAGAAGACCCCTGAAAGTAACGACTCTTAAAAATTAAAAAGGAAATTTCGGAAATTCCCGATATTTAGACTTATTCGTACGCCAAACGAGACCAGAATAGGATCGACCAATCGGAGCTGCGAACTTCAGAAGCTTCTTAGGAAGCCAGAACCCCTCGCAGAGAAGAACGAGCTTCAGAAAATCATCATATCGAAGTCGAGGAAGGTACACTTTACGAGGCAGGAATGGCCGGTTAATCTAACTTGAGTGTAACATGCCATTATACCACTCAGATAGTTGCGGTTGTCTGAAACTCTACTCACAAGGAACATCCCTCAGGTGACACTCTTCGATTTTGTTGAAATTTGGATATGTTATAAAACACCGAAAAGTAAGCGATACGTTTTTTTTATCGGCGGAAAAACGGTTTCAAGGGGTGAAACACACCGTCAAAAATGTGGACGTTTTTCGTTTTTCGTCGATAACGTTTTAACGGTACGAGATATTAAAAAATTTCAAATTGCAACAATGTTTATTTTTCTGGGCACTATACATTGGAGATGAGAACGATAACGTTATCGGCGAAAAACGAAAAACACCCCTATTTTCGAGGGTTCGTTTTACTCCTTGAAACCGTTTTTCCGCTGATCAAAAAATACGTATCGCTTACTTTTCGGTGCTGTATAACATATCCAAATTTCAACAAAATCGAAGGGTGTCACCTGAGGGATGTTCCTTGTCAGAACTTTGAATGCGTTTTTCTCGAAACTACTTTTTTCAACCTGGTTGACATGAAATCTCGAGTTCTATTCAACCGATTGACTTCAAATTTGGTATGGACCTTCAGTATACATCTCTCTATCGTCCCTACCTCGGGCGTTGCGAAATTAATTTTATTACTATTTACAAAATGCAACTGTGTAAAAATAGGGCGAAAAATGCCCTCATTTTAGGCAGTCTCTATCAGCTGTTTCCCCCTCGGTACCTGCCATAATGACATTCTTATTGATTAAAAAAAAGGGTTTTATTTATGTTTCAGATTAATTGGAGCTTTGGAATCATGCCAACCGCCTCAACCCTTTTTTACGGCCGAATTTAAAGGCCTATAACTTTTTCAATTTTAATTTTTAGCACAAAATTTGTTCCGTAGGTTCTTGAAATATCAATGAGGAGCTTGAAAAAAATGGATACTATAAAATTCGTTGTTTTTCTTTTTTCAAACTTGAGAAAAGTCCGAAATTTAAGCCCTTTTGACTAGAATACTCCATTGAGTCCAATAAATCTTTTAATGACAATAAACAAAAAAAATAGTTGCGTGAAAAAAACATACGTGACATCCCGTGCAAAAATGTTGGCAGGGATACAGCTGGATTCTGATTTGTATCCCGGGCTCCCAGTCGGGATCTAGTCCGATATCGGATCAGATTCGAAGACTAAATGTAAGATCCGTAAACTGGATTCCATTAGGGATCCAGAACCGGATCCTTTAATGACTCTAAATAGATTCCCCATGGAATCATTGAGGAATCTGGGAAGGATCACGGGTGAATACAGGCTGAAAAAAAATGTCAAAAATGGAATTATGGCATGTTAAATTTATTATAAAAATAAATAACATTTATAAAGTTTTGGTGCATTAAACTATCAGTAAAAAAAATTTGTCCAAAGATTCAAATGGCAGATCACGCGCTCATCGCGAGATTTTGATGTGAATTAAAAAAAATTCACATCAAAATCTGTGAATGCAAATGTATTGACAAGAAATTATAAATACAAAAAAATTCACAAAATTAGTTGTGAATTTTTTCGTATTTTAGACAAATTAAAATCAAATTCAAAATGATTAGATTAAAATTTGCGCCAAAAGTGAGTTCGTACGTATTTTGAGAGAAAACATTGCCTCGAGGCAAAGAAATTTTTGCACATAACTTTTTGTGCGAACATTTCTTTGCCTCAACACAATGTTTTCTCTCAAAATACGTTTACACTTGTGGTGTAAATTTTAATATAACTGTCGTGAATTCGATTTTTATTTTCTTCAACTTGAGGAAATTCACAACTCATTTTGTGATTTTTTTTCATATTTATAATGTAATATTTGAAACTCACAACTTTTTTTGCAAAAATTTCTTCACCTCGAAGAAATGTTTTCTCTCGAAATACGTAAGAACTCACGGTTGGTGTAAATTTTAATCTAATCATTGTGAATTTGATTTTAATTTGTCTTAAATACATGTTTATACGCACCGACATGTCGGTGGGTATAAACAGAGACTTATTCCCCAAAACCGGTATCCCGGTTAGAATCCAACTTGCATCAGTATCGGAATATGTACGACGACGATGGCATAATTTTGAAAATTTTGGCATCACGTGTATTTTCGGTATTACTATGTAATTCCTATCTATAGATAGGAATTTTATAGATAGGAATCTATAGACAGAAATTCCTATCTATAGATAGGAATTCCATAGTAATACAGAAAATACACGTGACGCCAAAATTTTCAAAATGATGCCATCGTCGTCGTACATATGCCGATACTGATGCAAGTTGGATTCTAACCGGGATACCGGTTTTGGGGAATCCATGACAAATCCTGATCGGGATTTGATCGGACATAGGGTATCCCGGTCAAAATTTCTGCATGGGATCTGACGTATTTTCTATACATATTTGTATGCATACAAATTGTACATGAATGAAGTATATTCAAATAATTTCATTGACTCAATCGAATAATTTCACCTGATTTGCGGTAAAAGGGTTGAATTTTTTTGTTCGTTTCTACAAGCTCTGAAAATGTCTCGACGACGCACGTTCGACAGTGAGAAACCGAAAAATTTTGAAAGACGAGCGAGAAAAAAGAGCCCCTCGCATTTAACGACGCGCGAGTCTTGTTATTTCGACTTTCAATTGTCCGCGCGTTTCGCCGGATTGGGTCCCAGAAGTTCGCGAGACGTCCGATAACGAACACGAAACGGTGAACTTTGCAAAAGAATCCAATCCCACCGCGAAAAGCGAGAGAAAAACGAAAACGTCCAATCGTTGGAAAAAAAAGAGGTCCCGAGGATCGTCGATATTAATGCCGCGGTCATTTTCGAAAGGATCAATGTCGATGGATGAGGACAAGCTCGTCGAGCTCGTCAAGCTCAATCCCGAATTGTACGACCGCAAGCACGAGAACGCGAACAACGTCGCTGCGAAGAAAATTATTTGGAAGAACATCGCCGAGCAGCTCGATACGCCAGGTGACGGAAATAATCAGTGAGAAGGGTTGAAAAGAAAAAAAAATTCATTAGCGCGAATAGCTCGACGAAAAAAAAAAATCTTTTCACCTTCAATTCTCGCGAATTCCAATGCGCAGATGTACACATATATTTCGCGATAACGGATTCCGATATCGCACCGATAAATGACTACATTGAAACAAATATGTGTCACTCTGCCGTCGTATTTTCCTGTTTTTTTTTTTTGGTCCTCTTCTATCGACGCTGTGCTTTTTTTCTCCCTTCGAGGCTTTGGCAACCCCTTTAGAGATTTTCCGACGGAAAAAAACCGGTCGCCAATTATTTTTGATTCCCGACGGGAACAAATGAAAAATTTTGTACGCAAAAAAAACGAGAGCTTTTTCCCCCCTTTATTCCAAAATTTCTCTCGAATCTACTTTTTGTCCATGACCGTATTATCCATATGCGTACAAAGCACGTGTGCATTCCGTTGAATTTCGCTGTGAATAAAAATACATATATCACCCGCGGAACATGAAACTTTTTTCTATGCGCCAGGAAAAGCGAGGCTGGATAAAAGAAGGAGAAAAAACCTACTCGCGGCTGGAGAATTTTTATGCGTTGCCTCGAACGCGCCCTTTTTCTGTATATATATATCGAAGGTCGTTGAATTTGGTTTTACCTGAAAACGAGCTTTTTCTCGTACCTAAGGCAGCAGAGGGAAAAGAGGAGGTGGGGAAAAGGCGGGCATGCTACGTTGATGTGTAGATTGATATATATATATATGATGTTTATATATACATATATTTATTTATATCGATATATGTATACGGGACGAGCTATGCGGAGTTGGACGAACATGATAAAAAAAATCAAACTCAATGGTCTGAATTTTAAAACCAACAAAATAGATGGTATTGAAATTTGCATCGTTGGACTGCAACGAAAATATATTTTCGTTGCCAATTTTTTTGGCTTATTCAGACCACCTTAATGACTGAAATATTTTTGAGGATTATTAAAAATCTAAATCCAGAAGCGGTCAAAAAAGATTTTCGATAATGATAAAAATAAATAAATGAAGTATTTCAAGAAGAATTTTCATTGCTTGCTAACGATGCAAATTTAGCACCATCAAAATAAGGCAGTAGTGAACATTTTTGGGATGATTACTTTTTTCTGATAGAAAAAAAAAATTGGCTCGACCTTACGATTCAAGGCTGAACGGCTTATTCCGACTTACCTACATATGCCGAGCCACAAACGGATTATACGTAAGCTCAGACTCATGTTTCGTGATGATGTCGAAGCTTGCATCGTTGGAATGCAACGATTTTTTTTCATCCGTAACTCGTTATTATCCAATTTTTTGGCAGTTTCAGGCTACGAGAATAACTGAAATATTATTTAGGATTTATTTCAAATTTCTGCCACCCAAATTTGCAACATTTTTTGGGGCGATAACAAAGTATAGAAGAAAAAAAATTTCATTGTATCACAATGATGCAAACTTCAACATGGTAGCTTCGTGACATACGAATACACGAATTTCAAACGATGAAAAATATGTGCCAAGCTCGAAACGTTTTTGGGTACCCAATTTTTATCTCCCCCAATGTAGTTAAAAATAGATCGAATTTTTATTTCAATACAAGCTATATGAAAAATTTGTTATCGATGTTTTGGTAGGGCTGTAACAGGATTTCACTTTCAATTCGATTTCGTTAAATTCGTCATGAATCGAGAATTGTTTTATAAAGAGTTTTGAAGAAAATGGCTGATTGTGCATATTGTGTGATGGCATTTTTCAGCGGACATTTGCAAAAAAATATGGAGTGAGCTGAAGAATCATCATTTCAGGGATACAGAATCGAAGACCGATCGCCGCAGGTCGCTGCGCTCTTGCTCGAACGAAAAAAATCTTGCTTTTCTCGACGTTTCTTCGTGAGTAAAAATAGTGATTTAGAAAAAAAATGGATTTTGTTGAACACGATTGGTTTGAACAAAAGGCGGAATTTACATTTAGACGAGAAAAAAATTAAGCATTTTGGAGAGATTTTTAAAACTAAGAAATAATCATTCTACAATTATTGAGCTTCAGGTATACTTTAATAGTTATATTTAAGCATACAAAACAATTTTTTTAAATTCATTTATCATCGAAATGGCGGAGCTGTGGCAGAGTGTCACAGCAAGATTGTCGCGGGAGTTGCGAATCGGCGTGCAATCTAGCTCCGCATAGACTTTAGTTTGAAAAAAAATTCAATCATTTGTTCAGTTGGAACAGGTATCGTTTCAATTTGATGGTAATTAAAATGAATAAAATACAAATTTAAGAGAACACATTCACAAAAAATAAACATTTCACGTAATATTTTTGTAAATTTTGGATTAAAAAAAGGCGTTTTTTTTCTAATTTTTCAAAAACAATTCTCGTCAAGTAGCAATATTATCTATATTTTTACCAAGTTTTAACTCAATCGGCTCGATAGTTTCTGAGTAATCCTGCATACCAATGTCGAGAATGCAGTTTTGAGCAAAACGCGTTTGAAGCTTACGCCCGCTCCGAATCCGAGCGGTGACGCACGGTTTTGACGGGCTGTAACGTTTGAAGTTTTTCGAATTGCACTTTGAAACTTGGGGGAAATATTCTACATATATAGTTCTATCGTTTGGAGAAAAAAAAAGAAATCGATTTTTTGATCATGTGTGAATATATATCCCGCTTAAGGGCGTTTAACGAAAATGCTACCATGACAACAAAGATGGATGCATTATTAATTGGTTTACTTTAAGCTTGGGTGAAAAATTTGCCATCGATCCACTAACCCGTTGAAGAATTATAACGCTAAAATAATTATCTACGTCCTTTCAGTACCGAAGACATTGAACTTTCAACTCCATTCTGTTACGTTGAGACCTAGTGACATCCAAAATGTCCTCCAATTACAAGCAAACATTCCTTTTCTAAAATTGCTCCAATTATTTCCCAAATTTCCTCATTCTCCAAATTCCAAATTCTCCAAATTCTAAATTCTCCAAATTCTCCAAATTCCAATTTCCAAATTCTCCTAATTCCAAATTCTCTAAATTCCAAATTCTCTAAATTCCAAATTCTCCAAATTCCAACTTCTCCAAATTCCAAATTCTCCAAATTCCAAATTCCAAATTCTCCAAATTCCAAATTCTCCAAATTCCAAATTCCAAATTCTCCAAATTCCAAATTCCAAGTTCTCCAAATTCCAAATTCTCCAAATTCCAAATTCTCCAAATTCCAAATTCTCCAAATTCCAAATTCTCCAAATTCCAAATTCTCCAAATTCCAAATTCTCCAAATTCCAAATTCTCCAAATTCCAAATTCTCCAAATTCCAAATTCTCCAAATTCCAAATTCCAAATTCTCCAAATGTCCTTTTCAAAAAAAGCTCCAATAACATCCAAACTTTCCTTTCCTAAAATTGCACACATTTGTTTTTGCTAGTCAGCAGCAGCACACAAATTATTAAGCATCGTTTCTTGTATTTCGCAAGGGTCGAGAATTCCAATGAGAATAGCCGAGCTTCGAGTAACTGTGGTTCGCCAAAAGGGGAGGAAAAGCGCCGCCTCAGATCGTCCTCGAGGTCGCTGTCTCAGCTGACAGCAATTTCTGAGACGGATTTCGCGTCGATGACGTCGATCAGCAGCACCGATACTATTGCAGCGAACGACAATCAAGAATTGACCATCAAAACGGGCTCCCAATCAGCCGGAAGAACTCCGAGGAAACTCAAATTTCCACCGGAACATCGTTCCAGCGAGGGCAATGAACGGTCGTTACAAAATACCCAATCAACTTATGGTGTTGACGTTTGCATCCTTGGAAGGCAACGAAAAATCTTCTCGATTTTTCCACTTCTTTATTTTGATTATCATCTGCAATATTTTTTTTGCAGCTTTTGGTTATCAATTTTTAATAAGGGTTCTCGAAAAACGTTACAGTGACTTTCGTAGTTTAAGTGTGCCAAAAAATATGAGATTACGAAACCAAAAAAAATTCGTTGCATTTCAACGATGCAGACTGTTGCAACGATGCAATACCATAACAGTTTACCAAATTGCTGTTGCCCAAGTACAATCGTTAAAAAGATCGTTAAAAAGTATCCAATCAACTTATGGTGTTGACGTTTGCATCCTTCAAATGCAACGAAAATCCGTCTCGATTTTTGTACTTCTTTTTTTCCTTATCATCTACAATATTGCAGGTTATCAATTTTTAATCAGGATTCTCGAAAATGTTACGGTGGCTTTCGTAGTTTAAACGTGCCAAAAAACATGGGACTACGATAGAAAAAAAAATCGTTGCCATTCAACGATGCAAACTTCAATACCAGATTGCTGCTGCCCAAGTACAATCTAACATTCATCGTAGGGTGCCCTCGACCCTCCTTAAACGGAAGTGCAGAATCACTCCCCCAACCCCTAACGAAATTCTTACCGCATCTCACCCCCAACATTCCCCAGGCATTAATAATCGTTTTCTCAGACATTAATAACCATTTTCACGCGAAACTAAAAATGAACGACGAATACAGATACAAAATAACACCGCAGTCAGCCGACAAAAATCAACACCCCCGCCTGTTCGAGCCATCGCATCTGGCTTCGAAAGAAATTCTCCAGAGTGCTGTTAATTCAACAACGCCGCAGCGTCAATCGGGCGGACCGAATGGTCGAAGAATGAAAAAATCGCCGATTTGGAGCGACTCGACTCGAGCATTTTTCGACAGCATGGCCATCACGGTTTCGACATTTCCGCAACACGTGCAAGCCGCTATGAAAGTCCACATTTGCAATATCGTTTCCGAGACCGAGTACGATCTTTCGTCACCGAAAATGCGCTAGAAGTAGAACAAAAAAAATCGCGAAGAAAACGTTAAAATTCGCGATAGAAAAAAATGTTTGAGGTTCTCGCGACCGATTTTCCGAACGAGAAGAGGGCAAAGGTCTTTCTTTTTGGAGACGAGACGAAACTTCTTTCAAGCTGTATGTTTTTCGTCCATTCAGTTTTCTCATACATTTATGTTTCGTTTTAATGGATAATTTATCGACATCGTTACAAGAAACAAGAAAAAAAAAACTTCTTTGCTCCCGACGAGGTAAAACTCCCAAGAAGAGAGATAAAAGTTTGAACGATATTGCGAAAGGCGAAGAAGTTTAGGGTGGCTTTCCGATGATGATAGGAGCATCTTTTTTCTTCCCCTCATTTTCCCAGCGCTCTCAATTCAAACACGCTTTTGATATTCTATTCTGAGTCAAGATTCGATATTCTCAGCGTCACTTGAAAAGAAATTTTCTTGCAAAACATACTTTCCTCGAGCTGGTGTAATGTGAGAGAGAGAGAAAAAAAATGCAATCCGAGGAGGGTAAAGATCGTTCGGATAATCGTTTCAGCATCGTCGATTCTTCGCTTCTCTGCGATAGTCTCTCGTTAATACTTGAGGAGGTTGTAACTCCATACGAATAGGAAAGTCTGCTACAAGCGTCAATATTTGCACCGATCCTCGGCTCGTATTCTTTCTTTTTTTCCTTCAATTTTCATGCCAAACTCGCTAAAAGTCCACCCCATTGTATGTAATTTTTTTCATCTAAAAAACATATGTACCAATGAATTGTCATCCGCCCAAAGCAGAACGCAATTGCGCTTTTTGTCGTGTTTCAAAATAAACTAGCTATCATAAATCTCGATCTCACGAAATTACTGTTATATTATTGGGAGTACAAATAAGTCCGCCGTTTTTTGTGAAAAATTGTGCATTTGTTGTGAAAGAACGATACTTTGTTTTATTAAAAGTATTGTTCATCGCTAGCCACTACTTTTTACCATCTTTCTGGCAGCACATGGATACCGCGTCGGAAGAACGCTTCATCTTTTGAGGTTATCCACAAATCAACCCAATTTTTGGTATCTTCATATGATGTGAAGTGCTGCTCAGGCAGGCCGTGCGTCATCGATCGAAATAAATGATAGTCAGAGGGAGCAATGTCTGGTGAAAACGGCGGGTGGGGCAAAACCTCCCAATTGAGTGTATGAGTGACCCTTCCGCTTATGTCTGGCAAGCAGCATTTCATATGTGCAAAATCGGCGTTCAACGTTTCTCAGATTCAGTTCATATGGAACTCAATTTCCTTGCTTTTGAATCATTCCCAACGATTTTAAACGATGTGAAATTGCTTGTCGAGTCATCCTAATGTAAGTGCAAGTTCTTCTCGCGTTTGGCACGAATCTCCCTCCAATAATGCTTCCAATTCCGCGTCGTCGTGCACTTTCGGCCTTCCGCTACGTTCTTTGTCTTCGACGTCAAACTCACCGTTCTTAAACTTTTGAAACCACTCACGACAACTTCTCTCACTTAAGGGTTTCCCCCCATGGAAATTTATATACGCAAAAACATACTGCAAATTTATTTTATTAATAATTGTAATATATGTGAAATGCATGCCATACATTGAAAATATATGTTGCATATATGTGCCAAATTCTTATTTTCGTGACGTTTTTATATATGAGATGTATAGGCGTGGTATTACTGTATATCAATGTATCATATATTAATGATACATGTAGCATTTACCCTGCATATATACCACATATATTTAGCATATATGCTGCATACACACTGCATACGTACCACATATATACTGCATAAATGGTACATATATGCCACATATATACAGATATGCGTAGCATATTTGTATATAGTGTTTATATGTAAAAGTGTACTTTAACTGTAAGTTGAGTTTTTTTAAGTTTAAGTTTTAATTTTTATCAAGTTTAACTGTAATAGTGTTTATACACAGCATATATTTCTTGTCAGGAATATGTATCAAAAATGTATGCGTCGTATATGACGCATACATTTTTGATATATTTTTCTGACAAAAAATAGATTGAAAATATATGCGTCGTATATGCCTCATATATGCATCATATATAGTGTTTATACGTAGCATATATTTTTTTGGTCAGAAAAATATATCGAAAATATATGGGTCATATATGCGTCATATATTTGGTGCATATACAGGGTGATCCAGAATAGGTGTAACAGCGGGAAATGCCGGGTTCGGCAGGTTACGCCGAAGATTTCTACCGAGCCGTTTTCTTTTTTTCGCCTCCGTCATCAAATGGGACGCATTAGAAAATAGGCGTTCGATCTTCGAAATTGACGCTCGAATCCGCCATGTTGGACGATCGAAAAGGGCAGAAGAGTAGACGAAGGGCTACGAAGTCGTAGCCGACGTCAAGAAGGTTCTGCGAAACAGCAGCGTTTGACAAATGCCAGCGCGCATGATCTGACGTTTAGCGAATCATTCGCTACGTTGCCTGTCAACCTATTCGGCCCAAGAATCGTGACACACGATTTGACGTTTCACCTATCGTCTGCTATCGCTCGGCGTATTGCGTGCCAAAGCGTGAAGCGC
Organism: Ophion obscuratus; assembly: GCA_964007375.1. NCBI lineage: Eukaryota > Metazoa > Arthropoda > Insecta > Hymenoptera > Ichneumonidae > Ophion > Ophion obscuratus. The sequence continues at coordinate 29,631,250 of OZ023318.1, read as the reverse complement.
GCCGCAATTAATGACCATTACGAATTTTGCCGCGACTATCCATCGAGAGCGCCTGTTCTTTTTGCTTCCTTAAGAAATAAAAATTAACAAAACCAAAGAATTGTGAATGATTATCGAATTTCGATAAACCGAGCGATTTTTTTTGCGTATTGAAAAAAAATCAATACGTAAGTTTTTATTAACAAACTCTCAATAACTTGACGCTACATTTTCGAGAATTTGATGTTTTCGGGATTTCATTTCTCATTCGAACACTCCGGTCAGTATCATAGTCGGATTGATCTCCAAAAATACATTTTTCTGTACGAATATCATCTCAAAGTGTGTTCGAGCTGGGTTAGGAAACATGAGGAGAAGCTTTCCATTTCCTCATTAGGGGAGGCGAAATCAGTCGGTTCCGGCAGACGAAAATCGATACGACGTTTTTTTAGGATTGAAAACAGATGAGAAGATCTTCTGCACCGCCTGAGATACAATTTTTCACGTACCGATACGGGTTGATTATGGAAATCCCAAAGCGTTGCGACTCTGTTTGCGGTTTCGCTTAAGGGGTAACACCACTCGAGCGGCAGAAAATTAGGTCTAACTTTCACAATTTATTTTGGCAGTATGAAACAAGGAATAGGATTTCTTATGAGAGGGTTTATGGAAGTCAAATTAAAGTATGTAAAAATTATTGTAATTTTCATACAAAATAGCGACTACAGAGCCCACCTTGAAAAAATTGTTTTTTTCATGAATCGATTTGAATTTTGATCGGAGCTTCATAATTACATTCTCTAATAGTCTGCGATTTTATCTTACTTCCGGTCAGAATGGGTAGCGCATTCTGACGATGGTGCGAGAACGACGGTAGGAGCATTGTTTATTTAACAAAGATAAAATCGGTGCTCGGAATGGTTCTCGGGGCCTCGAGCGAACATTCCCGATATTACTGCCCCGAAATCGTCACCGATTTTATCTTACTTCTGGTCAGAATGGGTCGAGAAGTCTGACGATGCAGCGAGAACGACGGTCGGAGCATTGTTTATTTAACAAAGATAAAATCGGTGCTCGGAATGGTTCTCGGTGCCTCGAGCGAACATTCCTGATATTACTGCCCCGAAATCGTCTCCGATTTTATCTTACTTCCGGTCAGAATGGGTCGAAAAGTCTCACGATGCTGCAAGAACGACGGTAGGAGCATTGTTTATTTAACAAAGATAAAATCGGTGCTCGGAATGGTTCTCGGGGCCTCGAACGAACATTACCGATAATACTGCCCCAAATTCGTCTCCGATTTTATCTTACTTCCGGTCAGAATGAGTTGACAAGTCTGACGATGCTGCGAGAAAAACGGTAGAAGAATTGTTTATTTAACAAAGATAAAATCGGTGCTCGGAATGATTCTCGGGGCCTCGAGCAAACATTCCCGATAATACAGCCCCGAATTCGTCTCCGATTTTATCTTACTTCCGGTCAGAATGGGGCAAGAAGTCTAAAGATGCAGCGAGAACGACGATTGGAGTATTGCTTATTTACCAAAGATAAAATCGGTGCTCGGAATGGTTCTCGGTGGCTCGGGCGAACATTCCCGATATTACTGCGCCGAATTCGTCTCCCATTTTATCTTACTTCTGGTCAGAATGGGTCGAAAAGTCTCACGATGCTACGAGAACGACGGTGGGAGCATTGTTTATTTAACAAAGATAAAATCGGTGCTCGGAATGGTTCTCGGGGCCTCGAGCGAACATTACCGATAATACTGCCCCAAATTCGTCTCCGATTTTATCTTACTTCCGGTCAGAATGGGTCGACAAGTCTGACGATGCTGCGAGAACGACGGTAGAAGAATTGTTTATTTAACAAAGATAAAATCGGTGCTCGGAATGGTTCTCGGGGCATCGAGCGAACATTCCCGATAATACTGCCCCGAAATCGTCTCCGATTTTATCTTACTTCCGGTCAGAATGGGTCGAGCATTTTGAAGATGGTGCGAGAACGACGGTAGGGGCATTGTTTATTGAACAAAGATAAAATCGTAGATCGGAATGGTTCTCGGGGCCTCGATCTGTCTGACGATGCTGCGAGAACGAAGGTCGGAGCATTGTTTATTTAACAAAGATAAAATCGGTGCTCGGAACAGTTCTCGGTGCCTCGAGCGAACATTCCCGATATTACTGCCCCGAAATCGTCTCCGATTTTATCTTACTTCCGGTCAGAATCGGTCGAGAAGTCTAAAGATGCAGCGAGAACGACGATTGGGGCATTGTTTATTTAACAAAGATAAAATCGGTGCTCGGAATGGTTCTCGGGGTCTCGAGCGAACATTCCCGATATTACTGGCCCGAAATCGTCTCCGATTTTACCTTACTTTCGGTCAGAATCGGTCGAGAAGTCTGACGATGCTGCGAAAACGACGGTAGGAATATTGTTTATTTAACAAAGATAAAATCGGTGCTCGGAATGGTTTTCGGAGCCACGAGCGAACATTCCCGATATAACAGCCCCGAAATCCTCCTCGATTTTATCTTACTTCCGGTCAGAATGGGTCGAAAAGTCTGACGATGCTGCGAGAACGGCGGTAGAAGCATTGCTTATTTAACAAAGATGAAATCGGTGCTCGGAATGGTTCTCGGTGGCTCGGGCGAACATTCCCGATATTACTGCGCCGAATTCGTCTCCGATTTTATCTTACTTCCGGTCAGAATGGGTCGAAAAGTCTCACGATGCAGCGAGAACGACGGTGGGAGCATTGTTTATTTAACAAAGATAAAATCGGTGCTCGGAATGGTTCTCGGGGCCTCGAGCGAACATTACCGATAATACTGCCCCAAAGTCGTCTCCGATTTTATCTTACTTCCGGTCAGAATGCGTCGACAAGTCTGACGATGCTGCGAGAACGACAGTAGAAGAATTGTTTATTTAACAAAGATAAAATCGGTGCTCGAAATGGTTCTCGGGGCATCGAGCGAACATTCCCGATAATACTGCCCCGAAATCGTCTCCGATTTTATCTTACTTCCGGTCAGAATCGGTCGAGAAGTCTGACGATGCTGCGAAAACGACGGTAGGAGTATTGTTTATTTAACAAAGATAAAATCGGTGCTCGGAATGGTTTTCGGGGCCACGAGCGAACATTCCCGATATAACTGCCCCGAAATCGTCTCCGATTTTATCTTACTTGCGGTCAGAATCGGTCGAGAAGTCTAAAGATGCAGCGAGAACGACGATTGGGGCATTGTTTATTTAACAAAGATAAAATCGGTGCTCGGAATGGTTCTCGGGGTCTCGAGCGAACATTCCCGATATTACTGCCCCGAAATCGTCTCCGATTTTATCTTACTTCCGGTCAGAATCGGTCGAGAAGTCTGACGATGCTGCGAAAACGACGGTAGGAGTATTGTTTATTTAACAAAGATAAAATCGGTGCTCGGAATGGTTTTCGGGGCCACGAGCGAACATTCCCGATATAACTGCCCCGAATTCCTCCTCGATTTTATCTTACTTCCGGTCAGAATGGGTCGAAAAGTCTGACGATGCTGCGAGAACGGCGGTAGAAGCACTGCTTATTTAACAAAGATAAAATCGGTGCTCGGAATGGTTCTCGGGAAAGTTCGCTCGAGGCCCCGAGAACCATCCCGAGCACCGATTTTATCTTTGTTAAATAAACAATTCTCCAATCGTCGTTCTCGCTGCATCTTTAGACTTTTCGCCCCATTCTGACCGGAAGTAAGATAAAATCGGAGACGAATTCGGTGCAGTATTATCGGGAATGTTCGCTCGAGGCCCCGAGAACCATTCGCAGCACCGATTTTATCTTTGTTAAATAAACAATTCGTCTACCGTCGTTCTCACAGCATCGTCAGACTTGTCGACCCATTCTGACCGGAAGTAAGATAAAATCGGAAACGATTTCGGGGCAGTAATATCGGGAATGTTCGCTCAAGGCACCGAGAACCATTCCGAGCACCGATTTTATCTTTGTTAAATAAACAATGCTCCTACCGTCGTTCTCGCAGCATCGTGAGACTTTTCGACCCATTCTGACCGGAAGTAAGATAAAATCGGAGACGAATTTGGGGCAGTATTATCGGGAATGTTCACTCGAGGCCCCGAGAACCATTCCGAGCACCGATTTTATCTTTGTTAAATAAACAATTCTTCTACCGTCGTTCTCGCAGCATCGTCAGACTTGTCGACCCATTCTCACCGGAAGTAAGATAAAATCGGAGACAAATTCGGCGCAGAAATATCGGGAATGTTCGCTCGAGGCACCGAGAACCATTCCGAGCACCGATTTTATCTTTGTTAAATAAACAATGCTCCAATCGTCATTCTCGCTGCATCTTTAGACTTCTTCCCCCATTCTGACCGGAAGTAAGATAAAATCGGAGAAGCATTCGGGGCAGTATTATCGGGAATGTTCGCTCGAGGCCCCGAGAACCATTCCGAGCACCGATTTTATCTTTGTTAAATAAACAATTCTTCTACCGTCGTTCTCGCGGCATCGTCAGACTTGTCGACCCATTCTGACCGGAAGTAAGATAAAATCGGAAACGATTTCGGGGCAGTAATATCGGGACTGTTCGCTCAAGGCACCGAGAACCATTCCGAGCGCCGATTTTATCTTTGTTAAATAAACAATCCTCCTACCGTCGTTCTCGCAGCATCGTGAGACTTTTCGACCCATTCTGACCGGAAGTAAGATAAAATCGGAGACGAATTTGGGGCAGTATTATCGGGAATGTTCACTCGAGGCCCCGAGAACCATTCCGAGCACCGATTTTATCTTTGTTAAATAAACAATTCTTCTACCGTCGTTCTCGCAGCATCGTCAGACTTGTCGACCCATTCTCACCGGAAGTAAGATAAAATCGGAGACAAATTCGGCGCAGAAATATCGGGAATGTTCGCTCGAGGCACCGAGAACCATTCCGAGCACCGATTTTATCTTTGTTAAATAAACAATGCTCCAATCGTCATTCTCGCTGCATCTTTAGACTTCTTCCCCCATTCTGACCAGAAGTAAGATAAAATCGGAGACGCATTCGGGGCAGTATTATCGGGAATGTTCGCTCGAGGCCCCGAGAACCATTCCGAGCGCCGATTTTATCTTTGTTAAATAAACAATTCTTCTACCGTCGTTCTCGCAGCATCGTCAGACTTGTCGACCCATTCTGACCGGAAGTAAGATAAAATCGTTGACGACTTCGGGGCAGTAACATCGGTAATGTTCGCTCGAGGCCCCGAGAACCATTCCGAGCACCGATTTTATCTTTGTTAAATAAACAATGCTCCAATCGTCGTTCTCGCTGCATCTTTAGACTTCTTCCCCCATTCTGACCGGAAGTAAGATAAAATCGGAGACGAATTTGGGGCAGTATTATCGGGAATGTTCACTCGAGGCCCCGAGAACCATTCCGAGCTACGATTTTATCTTTGTTAAATAAACAATGCTCCTACCGTCGTTCTCGCAGCATCGTGAGACTTTTCGACCCATTCTGACCGGAAGTAAGATAAAATCGGAGACGAATTCGGCGCAGTAATATCGGGAATGTTCGCTCGAGGCACCGAGAACCATTCCGAGCACCGATTTTATCTTTGTTAAATAAACAATGCTCCTACCGTCGTTCTCGCAGCATCGTGAGACTTTTCGACCCATTCTGACCGGAAGTAAGATAAAATCGGAGACGAACTCGGCGCAGTCATATCGGGAACGTACGATCGAGGCCCCGAGAACCATTCCGAGCACCGATTTTATCTTTGTTAAATAAACAATGCTCCAATCGTCATTCTCGCTGCATCTTTAGACTTCTTCCCCCATTCTGACCGGAAGTAAGATAAAATCGGAGACGCATTCGGGGCAGTATTATCGGGAATGTTCGCTCGAGGCCCCGAGAACCATTCCGAGCACCGATTTTATCTTTGTTAAATAAACAATTCTTCTACCGTCGTTCTCGCAGCATCGTCAGACTTGTCGACCCATTCTGACCGGAAGTAAGATAAAATCGGAGACGAATTCGGCGCAGTAATATAGGGAACGTACGATCGAGGCCCCGAGAACCATTCCGAGCTACGATTTTATCTTTGTTGAATAAACAATGCTCCTACCGTCGTTCTCGCACCATCGCCAGACTTCTCGACCCATTCTGACCGGAAGTAAGATAAGATCGTTGACGACTTCGGGGCAGTAACATCGGTAATGTTCGCTTGAGGCCCCGAGAACCATTCCGAGCACCGATTTTATCTTTGTTAAATAAACAATGCTCCTACCGCCGTTCTCGCAGCATCGTCAGACTTTTCGACCCATTCTGACCGGAAATAAGATAAAATCGGAGTCGAATTCGGGGCAGTATTATCGGGAATGTTCGCTCGAGGCCCCGAGAACCGTTCCGAGCACCGATTTTATCGTTGTTAAATAAATAATGCTCCTACCGTCGTTCTCGCACCATCATCAGAATGCTCTACCCATTCTGACCGGAAGTCAGATAAAATCGCAGTCTATTAGGGAATGTAATTATGAAGCTGCGATCAATATTCAAATCGATTCATGCTACGGGTTCGCGTATTCCGGCCTCCCAGTTTGAAAAACAATTTTTTCAAGATGGGCTCTGTCGTCGCTATGTTGTATGAAAATTACAATAATTTTTACATACTTTACTATGTCTTACATAAACCCTCTCATAAGAAATCCTATTCCTTGTTTCATACTGCCAAAATAAATTGTCAAAGTTAGGCCTAATTTTCTGCCGCTCGAGTGGTGTTACCCCTTAAGAGAAACCGCAAACAGAGTCGCAACGTTTTGGGATTTCCATAATCAACCCGTATCAGTACGTGAAAAATTGTATCTCAGGCGGTGCAGAAGATCTTCTATTTTCAACCCTAAAAAAACGTCGTAACGATTTTCGTCTGCCGGAACCGACTGATTTCGCCTCCCCTAATGAGGAAATGGAAAGCTTCTCCTCATGTTTCCTAACCCAGCTCGAACACACCTTGAGATGATATTTGTACAGAAAAATGTATTTTTGGAGATCAATCCGACTATGATACTGAACGGAGTGGTCGAATGAGAAATGAAATCCCGAAAACATCCAATTCTCGAAAATGTAGCGTCAAGTTATTGAGAGTTTGTTAATAAAAACTTACGTATTGATTTTTTTTCAATACGCAAAAAAAATCGTTCGGTATATCGAAATTCGATAATCATTCACAATTCTTTAGTTTTGTTAATTTTTATTTCTTAAGGAAGCAAAAAGAACAGGCGCTCTCGATGGATAATCGCGGCAAAATTCGTAAAGGTAATTAATTGCGGCGCGCTTCACGCTTTGGCACGCAATGCGCCGAGCGATAGCAGACGATAGGTGAAACGTCAAATCGTGTGTCACGATTCTCGGGCCGAATAGGTTGACAGGCAACGTAGCGAATGATTCCCTAAACGTCAGATCATGCGCGCTGGCATTTGTCAAACGCTGCTGTTTCGCAGAACCTTCTTGACGTCGGCTACGACTTCGTGGCCCTTCGTCTACTCTTCTGCTTTTTTCGATCGTCCAACATGGCGGATTCGAGCGTTAATTTCGAAGATCGAACGCCTATTTTCTAATGCTTCCTATTTGATGACAGAGGCGAAAAAAAGAAAACGGCTCGGTAGAAATCTTCGGAGTAACCTGCCGAACCCCGCATTTCCCGCTGTTACACCTATTCTGGATCACCCTGTATACTGAATATATACGTATTATTCTATTTTTCGTCACTATATATGCGACCAATATATATATATATATATATATATATATATATATATATATATATATATATATATATATATATATATGTAGCATATACTTTCTACATATATTTTACATACATAAATTTCCATGGGGGTTCAGCGTGAAAAAAAACACTTTTTTGCGATTTCTTTTTTTTTTTCATCTATATGGATAAAGTAAATTTATTGAAACCTTTTGTATATTGTTAAGTGTCATTTCAAGAACATTCCGTGAAATTTGTACGCGAAAATATCCACAAACAAGCTGGTGCCGCGTTTTTCTCAAATCCACTTTTTCAAAGTCCGTGTTCACTGCCATTTGAAAACTACATGACCGATTTGTTTCAAACTTGGTACACACTTTCTACATGTAAAATACCTCCCCCCAACGGTTAGTTTGAGATTTTTTTTTACATTGAGGGGGGTTTCCGCCCCAAAAATGGCAGAATTTTTCGTGAAAAGTAGCACTTTTCACTTTACCTGACCACCAAAAATTTATAAATGAAAAAAAAATATCAAACACCGTTGGGGGGAGGATTTGATGATACTTTGACTAAATTTTAATGGTAATTGATTTCAGATAATTTCTAGCTGGGATACAGTGAACACCGCAAATCGTGTTTTTCCAAAGGCGTTCTTGGAAAAGCTCTGTCACCGACTTGTTTGTGGACATTTTCGCGTACAAATTTCACGGAATGTTCTTGAAATGACACTTAACAATCTACAAAAGGTTTCAATAAATTTACCCTGTCCATATAGATGAAAAAAATTCGCAAAAAAGTGTTTTTTTTTCACGCTGAAACCCCTACCCTTCGCTTAAAGCAGCCTCGCCATATTCTTCTACGAGCAATCTCAGCTGCAGATTTCTTCAAATTGAAGAAATAAATCAAAAGTTCTCGCAAATGACGGTTATTCGGCTCAAAACTCGACATTTTCGCACGAAAAAAATCATGTGATGCTGATACAAAATCGCCAATATTTCAAGGTTACGGTCTTGCCAGATGTCCAACCTTACGATATAACGGTTAACATCTAACAATTTCAATCATAACCTCCTGGTGGGGCCATTTTTTGTCAACCGGCGGAGACTTACTTGTACTCCCAATAATATTTCCCAAGTCAAGTGAGTACGTGATTCCAAAAATTCTCCGCATTTTTCAAGTCCCAACCTTCATCGCAAACTGCCCGTAAAAGTCGATGTGAAAAATGAAACTTAGTGCAAAAAAATACCCGATCCAACAAAGCGTTGAGGGATCTGTGCTTAAGGTGAACAACTTTTTTTTACGATGAATATTTAAATAAACGACGTCGTATGAGTGTAATGTCAAACGTATATTCATAAAGGTTTATTATTACAATGACATAGAATCAGTTACAGGACATTAGTTAATCAAATAAAAAATAGAGCAATAATAAACCACATGTAGGTCGACGTGTGTAAGACGACAAACTTCAGTCTAAGACGACATACGTATGTCGTCTTACACTCGTCGACCGAATTATGCTCAGATACATTAATTTCTGGGTTAAAGGTTGGTTTATAGCGGCGAAGATTTACTGGAATATTATAATAGTGGCAACGAAGGGTTGCCTGCAGCACGTTGAAATGTTTGGATGCTAAGAGCCAACCCACACTGAGAAAAAGTTCATTTATAGTAAAAAAAATATATTCAGTTGGTCCTTTTATTCAAATATTCATCAACTGTTACAAAATTTGTTAGTCGTTGAGAACTATTCGTGATCCCATGACAACATTTTATAGCCATAGTACAGGGTGCGCCAGAGAAACTTACTTATTTGAAAGGTCAATAAAAACAAAAGTACTTCAATTATTGTTTTAAATTTTTTTTTATTTGAGAATACAATATGCCAATTTTTTTTCATGCAGTCTTGAAAATGACATCGGATAAATGGCGACCCCCATTGCGCATACACTGATGAAGTCGATTTTTGAAATTCGTATCCACTCTTTGCAGCATATCAATCGGTATGTTGGCAATGGCGTCGCGAATGTTGTTCTTGAGGTGTGCTATGGTCGGTGGTCGATCGACATAAACCAGAGATTTCAAATAACCCCATAAAAAGAAATCGCATGGAGTCAAATCTGGAGAGCGTGCCGGCCATTGGAGATCGCCTCTGAGAGAGATGAGGCGGTCGGGGAAATGTTGTCGCGACAAATTCATTGAGTCTCGTGCTGTGTGTGCTGTGGCTCCATCTTGCTGAAACCACACGTTCCTAACGTTCATTTCTTCGAGTCTTGGAAGAAAAAATTCCTCGATCATGTTCCTGTGACGAGCTCCATTCACGGTAACTGCGCGTTCGTTTTCTTCAAAAAAATAAGGACCAATTATTCCCATTACCGACATCGCACACCAGACAGTAACTCGCTCACAATTAAGTGGCTTCTGGTGAAGCTCACGTGGATTTACACCACACCAATAACGCATGTTTTGCTTGTTGACGCAGCCGGAAATGTGGAAGTGAGCCTCGTCACTGAAAAAAACGACCGCGTCTTCAGGCAGGTTGTCAACCAGCATTTCACATGCATTTTGACGGGCAACAAAATCGCGTTCAGTTAATTCTTGCACAACAGCCAATTTATAGGGATGAAATTGAAGGTCTTCATGAAGAATTCGTCGAACCGTGGTGTCAGAAATTCCCATAGCAGCTGCGTGTTTGCGAGCCGAACGCCGGGGAGAACGCACAACTGACTGCCTCACTCTTTCGACATTTTCCGGAGTTCTGATGGTCCGTTGAAGTCCATTTCTGGGTTTAGCGACACTTCCACACTCCCGAAATGAGTTAACCCACGACAGAATCGAATTACGGCCAGGAACGAGTCTGTGAGGAGGAATTTCAAAGCGAGCGCGGAAGGCACGTTGCGTAGCAACAAGTGAGCGACCGTTAGAAAAGAAGCTCTCGACTGCGAAGGCCCGCTGCTCTCTAGACCAGAGCATGATGGCAACTGACTGGAGGGAGAAACAAACTTGGGAACTTCCCCCTCCAGATGCGCCCCCTCTCGCCCCTCTACCCGCCCAACTCACCGCGCGGGAATTTTTTCAAATAAGTAAGTTTCTCTGGCGCACCCTGTATTTCTTTGCAAATAATGATTTATTTGATCACATTTATTTCTCTTGCCTCAGTAGATGTTTATGGTCATCGAATAACGAGTTGAAATTGTGATATAAAATTACAGTTCAAAGGAGTGGAGATTTATTAACAATTAATATTTTTACATTTGGGACCGTTAAGGAAGGTCACCCGTGTGACACTTTCAAAAAATCGATTTTTTTTTTGGCTTTTTCGATACTTTATACTTTCAAAAATATCCTGTGAATATCTCAAGGCCAAAGGAATAGCTCAAAGTTAAATCTTTACACACGGTTTTCTTACAACAAGATTTTTCAAATTTTCTGGTATTGTAACTCAAAGAGCAATTATCTGATTGACTTGAAACTTGAACTGAGTACTCTTGAATATATATACTCAACGATGACGTAGGATATTTTTGATTGGATGAAAATTGACGATTTGGCATTGAAAAAAATCGACCATTTTATAGGCAAGAAAACAGACTTTTTTCATAACTACGCCATTTTGTTAGATTTTGATATTTTTCGAAAATCCTACGTCATTGTAGACATTTTTTCCTTTTTCGGTTCCTTTTTGGCGCCACCAAAGGCAGCGCATAAGTCCCTTGAATTTCAATGTTTTTCTATGAAAAAAATATGTAATATAGGTCAAATATAGCCAAATATATTCTTAATTTTCCGAAACATTTAATTGAGTAATTTTCTTCTAAAAAATTCCCGAAAATCACCCAAATTTTCAGCGATCACACTGGTATAGCCCCTTAAGTGTAACAACTTTTATATCAATATCTATAATATAAACCTATCAAAAACATTCATAAAAGTAGCTTTTTTTAGCGTCTAAAGTGAGAAGACCCCTTAATCAAAACTCCCCTACGAACATTCGTTTGACATATTTACGACGTGTGATTTGTGCAATCAGAGCTGGGCCATACAGTATCGCGCAAAATTTTCCTGAGCAAGCATTCCCATTATAAATACGAATCAACTGTTGGGGCGCGAAGAAGCATCGGTCTCGCAACTTTGCGCTGGTTACGTCCTCACGCACGGCACTGTAGCGGGTGTCGGTGAATTTGTATTTATATTTCGTGCACCGGGATCCATGTGTATTGATATAGTTCAGTACACATGGGTATATGTTTCAAACGGAATATGCAACGATCTCGAATACCGAATAAATAACTGTTCTAACGAAGCAGAACTGGCATACAGCCTGAGTAAAGTGGAAAAGGGTTACCCGGGGCGTGTTGCCGCGACAAACTGGTCCTAGAGAGGAAAACTTGCGTCGCGATAGCAAAGGTACGAAAGGGAAATGCGAAAGGGAGTAAGATGCTGTGAATTAAATTCATTTATGTATTCGTGTACATCGATGTAATGTAACCAACCTATAGAGCTATGGTAGAGATGTACATAAACTAAGGAAGTTTAAATTAATATTATATATATATATATATATATATATATATATATATATATATATATATATATAATATTAATTTAAACTTCCTTAGTTTTATCTTAACCGTATCTTCCTTAGTTTTAACTTAAACCGTTTTATCGCAAACGTTTTTGCGATATCCGGAGAATTTGATGTTGACGAGTAATTAAAATTTCGATCAAATATCAAAGGTAGCAATTATGACTTAAATAATTAGTGTCAGTCTTTAGACCTATACCAGGATAGGATAAGATTCCGACAACCCCTACTCTCCGATCGAGCCCAAATGTTGTACATACTACTGTGTCCAAAAAATAAGGTGACATTGTATTTATTTCGAAAATTCTTTATTTATTTTTCCAAATCAATTTCATCCCCTTCAAATTAATCCCCTCCCGATGCAATGCCAACGGATTTTCCAATCTTCGAAACACTGATTGTAGTTACTTTCCGGGATGGCCTTTAGTTTCGTCTTCGCTGCGGCTTGAATCTCCTCTATCGTATCAAAACGGTGTCCCCGGAGCGATCTTTTGAGCTTGCTGAACAGCCAGAAGTCGCACGGCGCCAGATCAGGTGAATACGGTGGTTGCGGAACGATATGGGTTGAGTTTTTGGCGCCGTGCGACTTCTGGCTGTTCAGCAAGCTCAAAAGATCGCTCCGGGGACACCATTTTGATACGATAGAGGAGATTCAAGCCGCAGCGAAGACGGAACTGAAGGCCATCCCGGAAAGTGACTACAATCAGTGTTTCGAAAATTGGAAAATCCGTTGGCATAAGTGCATTGCATCGGGAGGGGATTACTTTGAAGGGGATGAAATTGATTTGGAAAAATAAATAAAGAATTTTCGAAATAAATACAATGTCACCTTATTTTTTGGACACAGTAGTACTTCCTTTTAATATTTTAAGACAACCCCTGAAGGGATTTTTGGCGAGTTGCAATAGTTTTCGAGATATTGAATTTTTTTTTAAAGGTACAGTTCCGTCCCCCCCCCCTCCGCTCCCCCCGCTGATCAATCGGAAATTTTGCACAAACCTTCCTTTTAATATTTTAAGACAACCCCTAAAGGGTTTTTGGGCGACTCGCAATAGTTTTCGAGATATTGAATTTTAAACTTTTTCAAGGGTATGGTCCCGCACCCCCCCCCCCCCCAACCCCACCCCCTCCGAACGAGCTGAAATTTTGCACAAACATTCCTTTTAATATTTTAAGACAACCCCTAGAGGGATTTTCGGCGACTCGTTTTCGAGATATTGAATTCAAACAAAAAAAATTAACGTGCGCCGACTATATCTATATCTGCTACGTCTCTGTTCGTACCTATATATGTTTTTGCGCTCTCCGTTAGGGGTTATCTTAAAATATTAAAAGGAAGCTTCGTGCAAAATTTCAGCTCGATCGGAGGGTGGTTTTGGGGACCTTACCCCTAGGTAACCCTTATGGGGGGGGGAGGGGTGTGGATTACTGAACGCAAGACAGTTTTGCAGAGTTTCTTATGTAAATGTAATAAAGTCGACTGTGTCGGCACAGGTTTTCCACAGTTTCCCTGTGCCCTCGTGCAAACGCGATCCAGTGCATTTGGAATGACGTTGAACTTTGCTTCATTCGAATACAACGAAAATGTATTTCTTTTTATTCCCCGTACTTCCTTTGCCCAATTTGACTTACAAAAGTTACGCAAACATTTTTAAGAATTCTTGTTTAGCGATCTGTAACGAATTTAAAAAATATTATTTTGGATAATAATGAAAATAAGAAACTGAATAGAATTTTCGTTACACTCCAACAATGCAAACTTCGATCCCATTCGTTTGAAAAGGGCAAGCATCGTTCTGACGGTTCTCTAAGGAACTGGAAATAGTGGAGTGACAAGTGGGCGATGAAAGTAGAAAGTGCTGAAAACAGTTCGAGAGACTCGCTAGGGCATACGTGGATCGTTGAAAATAAAATGAGAACGTCAGAATTGAAAAAGCATTTTTTTTAATTTTTCTAACAAAATAATTATGAACAATGCGATAAAAGTTGAAGTTCATTGTGATTCATTATTGGGTTGAGGCAGACTTATTGATTGTATATGTAAGTAAAAACGCCCTTCACGACAGAAACTAGCGAGGGTATAATTATGAATACATCAATTTGCCCAGCCCCCTGTTTAATACGCATGTACAAATAATCAAGGCTTCAAAATAGCAAATTTCGATGCGAATAAAATTGCAACTGTTCCATTTTCTGTATCGATTTCTACTTTCGAATGCTCGCGATACGTGCCAATTAAGAGCCACCCCCATTAGGTGAGGTCGAACGGGAGCTCGTCGATTTGGCGAGAAACACCTCGTATACGGTAATTTACGAGTGTCAGTGAGAATGTACTCGAGTGCGTATCTCGCGAAGGAGCGTTAAGGAAGGTTTTTATTTTGTTAGGGGAAAAAAAATTTGGTCTTTGCTGTATCGGGAACTGTTCGGAGAAGAACGACCACTCTGTGGTCCAGGCACAGCAGATTAGGTGTACGTATGAAATTATAAAATTTTAAAATTTCCTAGGCACGTGTACAATAAACGTCTTCATTAAATGAACTATAATTATCAAAAAATATTCAAACGTTTTGATTTTATGAACAAAAAACTCTAAAAATGTTTGGTAAAAAACTAAACTATCCCTTCGATCGCTCACAATTTTTTTATTTAACAATTTTTTTCCTGGTTCTAGTTTAACTTGGACACAATATTACACAACGTGAAAAAAAAATTTTTTTTTTGCTTCAGATCACCATTTTGCTTCAGTTTACCATGTTTTGTCAAACTTAAAAAATATTACCATTTTCAATAAAGACCGCTTAGAAAAGATACCGTAAAACAAAGTTAAATTGACATTAAGGATAACTTTGACCGTTTTTGAGGCTACTTTAACAAAGCGCCAAAATATGGTTTAAATCTGTGCGCATACAGATGTGTTTAAATTTGTTGTTCCAGTTTATTATGATGTTGCTAAAGTTGATTGTAATGTTGCTAAAGTTGATTTTGATCTCAATGATAATTATAAGAATAATCAAGTGCCAATAATAGTATCCTAGGTACTTGATATTTTGATGTAAAAAGTTTCCTCAATAAAGATGACAATGTGATTGTAAAAAATCGTCGTTTTTTATTTAATTCCATGTATAATGCGTAAAATATCATTTTTTTAAATCAAAATGATGTACCGCTCAATATTTGACATAAGTTGCATTCTAATGTTTCGACAAACAAACCTCTAGGTTACTTTGAAACTTTTAAAAAATATATCGAATTGTGGTCGGTGGTTTGCTTAACTTTCTTATACATTTAAAGCCAAAGGACACATAGTTACATCGGAGCAAAAAAGGTTGGAATTTAGATTGTAAAAAAAAGTTACCTACAAAAAACTTCTAAAACCTATTCAAAGTAACCCCACTTTCCCGTGTAAAAATTCGAGTCGGGGAAAAGAACCGCCCCTGATCTGCCTTCCCTAGATAGTATCAGGCTCTGGTCGGGCCTTCCACCCTGGAATAGGTTGGCAATGCAACGGGTCTAAGGCTAGGTCCCGATCCGCTGTTCCCTTTCCGGGGAACTGATCAGGAACGGGCCGGAGAACAAGCGGTAAATGACCAGGAAATTTGTAGGGAATAGATCAGAAAATAACCAGGAACAAACGAGGAAATAAAAAATGACGTTTCAGCGTTTTTGGAATCCTTGAGGAGGTAAAATCGGGAGTGTATTCAATTTAGTATTTCGGCAACATATTGTTTGTTGGTTATCAACTTGCTAAGGTAGTATATGACTGTATACATACGCTTGCTCGCATTTTCTGATAGGCAAAGAGACAGAAAAACGTACACAGATCACTATCCGAGCGAAAGAGGCCTAGAGTGCAAAGGGTTATTTCGCAAGTATCGCAAAATCATAAGCATAACCCGTGCGGAAAATTGATAGGGCATCCCTCATAAAAATAAGCCCTTCAAGGCCCTTATATGGTAATCCCTACAGGGGTTGGCATAATAAGGGCCTTTGCGGGTCCTATTATGGCAATCCCGATAGGGATTGCCACAAGAGGGCCAGGTTTGGGCATTATAGGAAGCGGACCAGTATACATAGCTTGGACTAAATCGTTTGTGGTATTTTAATTACTACACTCAAATATTCGATAATAGGTAAAAATAGGATAAAAACGCGAGGGCATGAAAAATTATTATATAATACATTTACAAATCCTTCAAAGAATTACATATTATTCTTATTGCTTTATTCACTCATGGAGTGATGCCAGCGCGTATGTTTGAACAATCCCATTCGGTTTTTTAAAACATTTTTATAGTGACTATTTTCGCCGAATACTTTCCATATGAAAAATTATTTCGCATTGTGATAGTTAATATCACAATGATATTAACTAATTGATATTGTTTATGTGATGCAGCAAATAATTATAGGAATTAATTTGGTCTCTTATGTCATATCTGCGACGAAGATCTTACAAGCACTCGGTAGCATAGGGGCAGCGTGCCTAGCTATGAGTAGGTAGGTACTAGGTTCAATACCGATATAGGTGAAATATTTTCTTCGAAAAAAAAATCATTCCGAAAGGCCAGGGCATGACGAATTACGCTACAAAATCATTGTGGTAAACTCTCAATTAAGTGCTTAATTTCATTTTGGATTTATGAAATATTTCATGCACACAGTACACTTAGATTTACAGTGTACATTGTAAGAAAATGAAGATTTATTTGAATCGAATCTTTATTTATTCGATTTGAATATATTTGATATTCAAAAAGAATAGCTGAAACGAATAAAAAAATATCTTTAAAACAAATAAGATCGCATTAGGCCGTGGGACGAGGAAAAAACCTATCTCATTTAAATGAGATCATTAAATAAAGATCCTATTTAAATAAATTTAAAAAATTTAACCGTGTATCGTGACCTTATATAAACGGACACATATACGCAGAAACACATACATTTACACACACGTGAGCATATCCATTGACAGGGATAACTCATGGGCACACCATGGTTTACATGAGGCGTCGATCAGGCATCCTTGGAGGCCCTCATTATTCTGCCTTTAATTGCCCTCAGTAGCAAAGTGTGATCGGCCACTAAAGGCCCATGTGAGGCTACCCGATTAGGGCCCTATTAAAGTTAAGGAAATTCTATATGGGCCCGACCAAAGCCCTAGTTCAATTTCCGCACGGGAAGTGCACGCTGTAAGCATACCACGTCTGTACGTTGTACAACTCACGAGACGAACTTTCACCCTCGTACGATGGTACTTTGCTTACGCGAAGCGTTTCGCTTGTAGCCACCCGGCGGATTGTTGGCGAAATACATTCAGGTAATGTCTTCCCGGCCAAAACATTGATATTTCCCAACATGGCGACAGGGCGTTCAAAAACCATGAATGACCTGCTTCACTTTTTGCCTCATAAAATAACTTGGCTATTCTTTATGCTCAAATCATTAGTTATCGTAATCCCGGTATTTATGATAAGCATTGTTATCCTCGTCGATTATCATTGACGAAATGAATGCTTTCAATGATGAATAGAATTACAACAGATGTATTAGTTTCATCCCAATCAATTATAAATATCTTTGATGAGGTGAAAAGCAAAGTACCCAAGTAGAAATTGTGTTTGGAATCCTATAGGATTCCCCTACTTCTCCCTACTCCCTGATAGGGATCCAACGGGACACCCCATTGGATCCCTATCAGGAAACGTCACGCTCGTACATTGGATTCCAAGAGGGACTCCCCATCGGGATCCAAAAGGGATTCCCATCGGGATCCAAAAGGGATTCCCATCGGGATCCAGTAGGGATTCCTATCGGGATTCCATAGGGATTCCATAGGGATTCCCTATTAGGATCCAATAGGGATTTCCCATCGGAATCCAATGTAAGAATCTTAATGCTTCCCCACAGTATTGAACGGAATCCAATACGATGCTTGATCGATCATATCGCATTCTGTAAGCCCAAAATGCTACAAAAAATAAAAGCATCGATACACTAAAGAGATCAATTTATTGTTTACAAAGGAGTACATATCGAATACCACAATATACTTATTTTGTTTTTTTTTTTAATTGTTTACCCATACTGAATATTTATAGTGCTTTGTATAGTATTCTTCGAATACTTATATCTTATATCTATATCTTCGAGTACTTTTTATACTTTATGAACTTTTTAAAAATACTTTAAATACTTTTTATGCTGTAACGTAGTTTTTATACACTTTTTATACTATTATTAAGCAAAAATACTTGTGCAGTTATGGGCGGGATATTCTTTGAATACTTTTCATACTATATAAAATTTAAACACTTTAATAAGGTTGATGCTTGCATCATTGGAATGCAACAAACATTAATGCGTGTTTGGAGTAAATAAATTTTACGATCGCGATTGTGCAGTAACTCGATCGTCGCGCGCTTTTCAACGACGACACGAATATATATATGTACCCTGCGCCGCTTATGTTCTATCGCCCGACGTCTTTCTTTTGTCGGAAGCGATTTTCTGAATCCTTATTGGATCCCGGATAGGGAATTCCTATTGGCTCCCGACAAGGAATCCCTGTTAGATCCCGATGAGGAATCCCTATTGGATCCCGATGAAAAATCCACCGGGTCGGGTGGAAATTGCTGTTACGGGCTACAAACTTAAGCGAATGTGTAATAGATATCATGTTTATAAAAATATGATTTCATACTTACATTTAATTTTCTTTTAAAACCTCATTTAAGCCGCTCTAACAAAAGTCCACGCCCACAGCGATAAACCGCAGACGCAATCGTAACCCGATTGCCGTCACGTCCAAAACAAATTTTTATGCGCACAAGTATTAAAAATTCAAAAAGTGTGCATATTAAAATTTATAATAAGTTTTTTTATTCGTATAAAAAATACTAGCCCATAACAAACTATAAATATACAATATGGGTAAGCACTAAAGTAAAGAAGTTACTAAAGAATATAATTATATATTGTAGTGTTCGATATCCTAACAAATTCCTAGAAACACGTGGGTGCATCTTGAAACTCCCAAGCAAATCTGTGCACGGGACCATCAAAAGAATAATTTTTTACAGAGCGTCGCGAAATCCCATTTTATATAATTTCTAGTAAAAAATTCTCAAACCACGTTAATCTGGAAACAGCCCAGGATCTATTTGGATTCCAATGTGGTCTCCCTACCTGGGGTGTCCATATCAAATCCCCATAAGGATCTGGTAGAACCTGGGGAGTCCCCAACAAATACATTTGGATTCCAATGTGGACTCCCTACCTGGGCCGTCCCTATCAAATCCCCATAAGGATCTGGTAGAATCTGGGGAATCCCCAACAAATCTATTTGGATTCCAGTGTGGACTCCTTACTTGGGGCGTCCCTATCAAATCCCCATAGGGATCTGGTAGGATCTGGGGAGTCCTCAAACAATTTCTGCATGGGTAGCTTTTCTTTAGTTCTCAAAGACAGGCTCCACTTTTCGGAACATGTCAATGTTCTGGCCGGGTAAACATTACGCGAAGATGTACTTGCTCGCAATGTATCCCGGCCAGAAGATTGTAATTTCCAATCAAAGAGGGTAAGCCGTAAAAAACGATTTTGCGATCTTCCCGGTTTGTTCCATGGGAGGGCCCGGTCAGGTTGATCAGACAAGGCAAGTCTGGTCGAGGCCGGACACAAAGTAGGGAACGCCCGGTCACATTTCTGCATGGGTTACGGTACCAAGTCTTAACATGCGATATTTAATATTTTTCGCATTAAAAATTGGTACAAAGTCGAACATTTTTTTGGCCGCAGAAAGTAGAAGCCTCACTTAACAATTCCGCGTTAGTCGATATTCGTAGCAAGGGAAGCACACACAGTAAAGAAGAAGACGAGGAAGAGAAAGCAAGTCGGAGAGTTCCTTGAAAATACCAAGAGAGACTACGTTAGTTTCTTTTGGAAGCTCTTCATCTCTCACTAAGTTTGGTCCATCTCTCTCTCCCTCTCTTTCTCTCTCTCTCTCTCTCTATCTCCCTCTCTCTCTCTCTCTCCTTAGCTCTTCTCTCTCGCTCGCCGTTCCACCCCTCGAATTTTTTTTCGCCATCCTCCCGCCTTCCCTTCTTTCCGATAAATATACACGAACCTCCGTCCTCTCCCCAAGGGTTCCTCGATCTCGAGGTCCGCCGTTATTTGCGTTCCGAAGGCTTTTCGATCGCTCGCCCTCATCTACTCTCCTGTCATATATAGGTATATATATATATACACCTACACACAAAGGCACACACAGATACTGGCGAAAACGCCGGCGATGGAGAGCCGGATAAAGAAAGCGGGGAAAAAATGGAGCGGGTGGAAAGAGCCGCAAGAGCAAGCCAACGTTACTTTGAAAAACATTCCGCCCGGAAAAGTACACAAAACGCTGTTTTTCCAGTTGCTAACTCAACGTTTCACTCACTCCCCATCACCATCTCTCTCTTTCTCTCTGGCTACCTCCCTCTTGCGCTCTTTCTCCATGGGAAAATGAAAGATGTGCGGTACTTTCCCTTGGTATGCAATTTTCAATATTTTGCAACACTCAGAGCAGAGTAAAACATTAAAGATTCAGCACGATGTCAATTAGACTCATCTTGTATAGTAATTTCGAACAATTTCTCTACTATGATAGGGGAAAACGATGGAAGTTCTCTTGTTTTCAAAAACTCGCCGGTTTACACATCACTGCATTTTTCATTAAGGCGGTAGGCTGGTCTAGAAATTTGACAAAATCGATTTTTTTCTCTTCATTTTACTATTCCTTAGACCTCTTAATACCCTCGTGAAAAACGTTTATTGATATTTAAAAAATTAGCAGCGTAATAGAAATTATAAGCAAGCCGCGCGCAAACCTCATCTAACGGTATCAAAACTTTGAACGCGTTTATCTCAGAACTGTGTTTTTCAAATCGGCGCCCACGATATCTCGGTAACTAATTGACCGATCGAGCTCAAATTTTGCACATACCTTCGGTAGCCTCTTTCTGAGGAATGGTAGCAGAATTGAGTCGAACAATAATTTTGCCCACATTTTATAACTCGTCGAATACCCGAAAATGTATGAAATATCGTTAATCAAAGTTTAACGGGCCGCCATTTTGTAACCAAATTTTTTTAAGTACCTATTCTGCTACCAGTGCTCAGAATACTCATACAGATTGAGAATATGTATTTTTTTTTTTTTCGGATGCATACAACATCACCCAGAGTGGGCGCCGATTGAGACGATTTTCGGCGGACCATGTTGTAAAAAAATAAAAAACTACATGAAAATGTTTAAAATAATTTTTATTTAAATCTAGATACATTATCTAAGGAACAATAAATACATATGTAAAATTTCATCAAGACAACTTCAACGGTTCAAAAGTCATTCAAACCCAAAAATGACGTCAAAAAACTCGCTCTAGACCAGACTACTGCCTTAAGGTAGTCCTAACGCCAGGCTTCAATCCATAGGATTTCCATAATTTTTTTTTGTTTTAACTTCTTTAAATATATTAATAATTGTCTCTGTAAAATTTCAGGGTCGTTTGTCGACAGAATTACAGAGAAAAAAGATATTAAAATTGCGTATTTTTGTAAAGGAATTCCGAGACGACATACAAAAACCCAATTTCCGGTCGCTACAAAAGTATATATAATAGTGAGAATCCATCAGATTCTTAAAAATAATCAGACTTACATACTTAACACTTGTAGTAATCCAGTACTCTCAGAAAGAAATACGCTTATTGACCTAATTTTTATGTAATACCAAGTTTAATTTGAACTTCCGGTAAGGTAAATGTCCAAATTATTGAACACTATCTTGTATTTTTATTACTTCTCATTCACCTGCATGGATTTACTTATTTATAAATTTTTTATTACATATATGGAACTTTTAGCTATCGAAATGTTACCTTACTTGTGCAAAAAAAGCTTTAATTAGAGAGAAAAAAATTATCTTATCAGCAACGGTGACCCGATTTGACGTCTCGTGGTAACTGCTTATCGTTTTTGCTAAGACGCGCCGTTTCATGCGTAAAGGCATAAAAAATTCAAAAACTGTCGCATCTCAAAAAGTAGAGGCGTTTCAAGTTTTTCAGAAAATTTCTTACAAATAACAATAACGATAAACGTAATTAATTATTTGTTAAAAAATACGGTGTTCGATCTGCGGAACATAGAAAATGCAGTGTGTCCCAATTATTGAACACTCGAATACTCCAAGATGGCGTCATTAAACCCATCAAAACATCGAGACAGTTAACGTGTGACAGATCGTGTGAATCGGATTTATTCAAACAAAAACTTACAGTTTGTGATTGAATAAATCCGTTGAATAAATCCGAATGAAAATTTTGTTTGTTATTAACTCTAAGATCGTCAAATATATTTTTATTTGTATTTTCGTGCAATAAACATAAAAAGAAAAGTAAAAAGAGAATATAACCTAAATGTAACCTAAAAATACGAATGTAATGTTCAATATCTTTTGCTCTCCAATATTTCAGGGAGCCGAGCTGCGACCAAATCAAACAAAAACAGAACATAAAAACGAGGAAGCTGAAAATAAAAATAAAATAAAGTTCGAGTTGAAAAGCAAAAATAAACCAAATGCGAACGAACCAAAAACCTGTCTAAAGAGACTAAATTAATATTTTTGTATTTTTACATGATTAATAAAAGATTATTTAAATGTTTGATTTTGCTTTTATTTCTTAATATTGTACCCAAAATAATATTTTCAGAACGGAAGAAGAATTTTCGAGAGTGTTGAATAACTGGGACATGCCTGTTCAGTATTAGGGACATAGGCACTTCCAGTGTTCAATAATTAGGACATTTGCATGCTTCACATTGTTATTTTTTTTTTTTTTAATTTTAAATCATTTAAAAATAATTTAAAGGGTGATTTTTCGAAAATAAAAATGTCAAAGTATCATTTGAACATGAAAGCGATGGTTTTTTCTTGATTTCATATTTTTTTTCTCACCGAATTCAATCCCCCAGATCCTTAGCTGTTCAATAATTGGGACATTTACCTTATTGGATTTAGTACCACTTGCTACGATAAAAAGACGTGACAGCAAGGCAACAGCTGACTGCAGTCCTAACCTCATCTCACTCGTTCGAATTTCCACACATATTTCATCTTCAACCGACATATTTCGCCGACACGAATTTTCCACGCTTTTTACCAGTCGTGGCCTGAATACAATGCTTTATATTTCCCGCACCGCACATTGTTTTGACGGATCGACGTTGAGAAGCATGGAGGTTAAACTCGCCTAGTTGAGTAAAAAGAGATGGTGATAGAACGAACATTGCCAAATATCTAACCTAGAAATACTGCGCGAATCGTTGGAATAATAATTTTTTCATTTTTCTTATTAAATGTGAACATTTATTAAACAGTTTACACATGGAAATTTTAGTTATTACATTTTTTTTACATATGTCAAAAGTACAAATTGTACAAGTCGCAAGTATGATCAGTGGTATGACTAGTGTGAAGCGATAGGACTACCTTAAGTATGGCCGAACCTTTGGTATGTGAAAATAAATGCTCCTGGAATTTTCATACACTTCCTTTCATCTGGATCCGTCAAGGAAAATCGGAGGAAATGCGATTTTCCTTCTATGTCGACAATAAGTCGCGATGACCTTCAATATTTGCGAGGAAGCTCTTTGCACATACTCAATGTGAAAAAGTTTCATTAGCTTTTATCATTACCTGACACAATTTTTTATATATTTTGTGGGAATGTCATTGCGCGTCTGCATTGAACCATATTGAAAAGTGGTTTTCTTAAACGTAGAGAAAATATATTTTTTTACTGCATAGAAAACGCGTTTTTCTTATTATAATAAAAAATACCAATTTTCAATATAATTCAATGCAGTGTCGTAATCGCATTGCCACTAAAAATATTAAAACTCGCGCCAGATATTCAAAAAAAGCTAATGAGGTTTTTTTTATTGTAATAAAAACGCCCTTTCAATGTAGTAAAAAAAAGAAGTAATTTTCTGTATAGTTAAATGGACCCATTTAGTTTACAGTTCAATGCAGACTGGTCATCGGATTGCTAAAAAATGGCATAAGCTTGAAGTTTCGAAAATACGGTTTTTATATTGCATGGTTTTATAGTTTAAGATCTTTACTTCAATATTCAACAAAGAGTTTGTGAAAATTCGAAAAATTGACCTACTTATTACGGTATTCGTGGAGGTTCAGATCGCCCATGGCGCTAAGGCGATGTGCCACCCATCTGCGATGTACCCTTTTTTCTTCTGCGTTTTTCTCGAAACTATGTTATACGAAACGGCAGTACCCATGTAGGGTGATCGGTAGTGGCCAATGATTGGCCGATGCTCGACGCCAAGCTTGCCAACATTGGTACTCGAGCTTGGCCCGATCATCGACCGAGCCTTGGATGATAAGAGCGGCCCGATATTCGCAATCAATATTGGCCCTAGAATGGCTTATGAGAATCGGCCGAACATCGCGTAGGAGTTCATTCGAGAATCGGCCAACAATAAGCCCCCTCAAGATTGCCATCATTGGCACTCGAGCTTGGCCCGATTATCGACCGAGTCTTGGCAGATAATTGTGACCCAATATAGATCACCAAAATTGGTCCTGCACTACCAAAAAAAAAAAATTAATTATTTTTGTATTGTAATTCGTCATTACCTGGTCTTTCGAAATGATTAATTCGAAGAAAATATTTCACCCATATGGGGCTCGAACCTTGAACTTCCCTACTCATAGCCAAACACGCTGCCCCTATGCTACCGAGAGCTTGTGACATTTGAATCGCAGATATGGCATAAGATACTAAATGGATTCTCATCATTATTTGTATCACATAAACTATATCAATTAGTTAATATCATTGTGATAATTAGAGAGTGTTATCGAATGACACGTTATAGAATTTTCAAACCTAACCTATATATATAATTCCTCTCTCTCCACCTTTTCTACTCCCACAACCCGTTAATATGTGTGTTGCAATAAAGACACACCATTAGTTCATTAGTTCAAGTTTAATTTGAATAAATAAATATATGTAAAATGAATAATTCCAATAATGGAATGCAATAGGAAAAATTTGATTTCACGAAAAATCTAGTTAATTCAAATAAAAAATAAATAGACGCGGTTAGTTAATATTAATAGAATTTTTCTGTCAGTGTGGGATGGTTCATAAAAATCGGCAGAATTTCGCGTATGAGCTCGTTCGAGAATCGGCCAACAATGAGTGCATTGATTTGGTAGTATATTTGTTAAGAATAATATCCAATGGACTCGTGAAAAGTATTTATCTCGTCTCTCAATGACTTCAACGCGAAACAATGAATCGTCAATATACGAATTGCGGTTCGATCATGCGTTACTCGGCCGAACATTGGCCTCGTATCGGCAAAAACATGATTGGCGAGTCTATACTTCGTCAAACATCGACCTCGTATCGATAAGCCAATGATTAGAGAGCCTATATTTGGCCGAACATTGTCCTCGTATCGGCATACCAATGATTAGCGCGTCTATACTTCGCCAAACATCGGCCTCATATCGATAAACCAATAATGAACAAGTCTATACTTGGCCGAACATTGGCCTCGTATTGGCAAACCAATGATTGGCTGGTCTATACTTCGCCAAACATCGGCCTCGTATCGACAAGCCAATGATTAGCGAGTCTACGTTTGGCCGAACATTGGCCGCGGATCGGCAAACCAATGATTGGCGAGTCTATACTTCGCCAAACATCGGCCTCGTATCGACAAGCCAATGATTAGCGAGTCTATATTTGGCCAAACATTGGCCTCGTATCAGCAAACCAATGTTGGCTAGTCAATACTCAGCCGAGCATTGGCGTACAATTGGTTAATCGATCATCGTCCCGCCAACATTGGTCCAAGTATTGGCCGTTACGGTTCGATTGGCGAAACCTACATGGGGTCGTATCTGATAATATATTCGTCCGATACACTTAAAATTCGGGCAGAGCATAGTTCATAACATTTTCCATCGTCTGACCAGATGATTTTTCGATATGGTTATCCATTTATTAATAACAAATCATTAAAGTTGTTTTTTTGGCCAACAGCGAACGCTTTTTTTATCTACAACTTGGGATTTTCGTAATTATCAAAATTTAAAAAAAAATCCGTTCATACGAAAATTTAATTATTATATTTACAGTACATTTTTTAATGGTACCTTCCACATTGCCCTACTTTTCCGAGCCGCCTACGACTATTGGTCATGCAGCAAGTGCGGAATTTTGTTTAAATAATAATCGATTAATTGTTTATTGATATTTTTCCTCAACAAAAAATTCCACCTTTCCAAGACTATGTAGTAATTGTGTGTAAAATCCCGACTTTGTCATCCCAATACTCTCATGAGAGAAAAAAAATTGGAAACCAACCTGTTGTTTAGGCTTCAAGCTTATGCAGACCCGTTGATAAAATATTCTAAAATTCAACCCTGACATACTCGTGAACCAAATTTCCGATATACACGCGAGCCAAGCCGCGCGCCAAAGCTCGTTGGAAATATATATATACATACACACACACACACACACACACACACACACACACACACACACACACACACACACACACACACACACATACACACACACACACACATATATATATATATATTTCTATATTTATAGACATGTATGTTGTGTGCACACGAAGAAGTTACACGAGACAAATATACGTGTATATCCATGCACCCGACGCGATACGATGGACTCTCTGCCCAGCTGTGCCGACTATATCGCTCCCTTAATGAGTTAAACTCGACGGTTTAGTATTGGATGGTAATTAAGGAGTTTCGGGACAATTGGTGAACTGTTACTATTTGATTCAAACTTATACAGTAAATTCTTTTTCACATACTGAATGCACCCTTCAAATTTAAAGTCGATCGTCTACACTGTTTCTATAAAATTGACATAAAAAAAAACACTTTTTAACGTGGAGAGATGCCTACGCTCATCGCTGAATGGCAGATATACGCACGGAATAGTGTGAAAAAATGTTCAAAATGTTATGAAGAACTGCCAAGTGACCCAGTACATTGTGAAAATTTCGTCATCAGTGCCATAATGTTAAGGAATTTCGGTACAAAAGTCAAAATGTTAAGAAATTGATCAAATTTGGTGATAATCTTCTTATGCTTATGCATGCTTATGCCTATACATGGAAACGCTATGCTTACACGTGAACTTTAGTATTAACTTACTCGATAACTGTGCAGAAGAAAAATCTGAAAAAATTGTATTGTCAAATTTGGCACTAAAGAATATGTTCACCAAATTTTATAAAATGCTGAACTTTTTGAAATTTGTTATGTTTTTAACATGGTTTAGTATGACAACATTGCGTCCCTGGTATCGAAACTCCTCAAATGCCTTATGTTAAAAAGTGTTTTGTAAATTGTAAATTTCATAGAAACGGTGTTGACGAGCGATTTAAAATTCGGCAGTGGAGACCTAGGAGGGTTGACACAGAAGTGAGTTGAAACAATGTCAATGTCGCGGTGGATGTGATTTTTAGCGAGGTGGTAACAATGTCATTCTTTTATTCCTACCACGCGCGCCACTTGTCAGTTCACTCCGGTGCTCATGAGAGTTCAGTTGCGTCACATCGACACTGGCGCCAAAAAAATTGGCAAAAGTAAGTATTTGTCGTATTTTTCATTAAGCTTTAGTTACCTTGTTTATATATTAGATAGTATGTGATATGCATTGTTGGGAAGTTTACTAACTTATCATTCGATTAGTCATGTCGAACTTGTCGTTTTGCAATACTCTTTATCAGTAGTGAGTTCCGCATCAAGTGGCATCACATTTTTGACACCTAGGAGGGTTGAAACAAGGTGTTTCAACTTACCTCGATTGCAGTAACGTTTTCACACGTTTATATTTCGTGATGTGGTTTGCAAGGCTTGTATTTGGTTTATTTCAGATACCGAATAAATATATTAGAAAAACGGATGCAGGCATGGCGAGCCGAGAAATATATGAGCTCGCCGCTGAAGAGGTTACTGTACCGGACGAAAGATCAAGCACAACGAGAACGTGGAAAGCGAAGACGAGGAAGAGTATTTTCGCGTGTGTTGTACGGAACCGTATTCAAACAGCAGGCCAAATGAAAAGTGGGTGCAATGCCTGGAGTGCAAAGCATGGTCGCACGAAGCCTGCACTGGTGGAGAACGTTCATATGTATGTCACAACTGTTTGTCGGAATAGAGATTGATTCGCTTTCTTGCCATAAAGTTTCTCCTTCAATTTATTTTTTGTTTTGCCATATTTTACTATTTAATTTCGTGAGATTCGTCAGTTTATATTCGTTTCAGTTAGAACTTATAAAAATTTGTCCGTCCGACTAAAAAGACAGACTTAGATTAAGGGGAGGGTAGGGGTTTCAGCGTGAAAAAAAAACACTTTTTTGCGAATTTTTCTCGTGTATATGTATAGAGTAAATTTATTGAAACCTTTTGTACCTTGTTAGGTGTCATTTCAAGAACATTCCGTGAAATTTGTACGCGAAAATATCCACAAACAAGCCGGTGCCGCGTTTTTTCTCGAAACCACTTTTTCAAAGTCCGCGTTGACTGCCATTTGAAAACTACACGACCGATTTATTTCAAACTTGGTACACACTTTCTACATATAAAATACCTCCCCCCAACGGTTAGTTTGAGATTTTTTTTTACACTGAGGGGGTAACCCAAACAAACCCAAAATGGCGGAATTTTTCGTGAAAAATAGCACTTTTCACTTTACATGACCACGAAAAATTTAGAAATGAAAAAAAAATTATCAAAGACCTTTGGGGGGAGAATTTGATGATGCTTTGACTAAATTTTAATGGTACTTGATTTCAGATAATTTCTAGCTGAGATACAGTGAACACCGCGAATCGTGTTTTTCCAAAGGCGTTCTTGGAAAAGCTTCGTCACCGGCTTGTTTGTGGATATTTTCGCGTACAAATTTCACGGAATGTTCTTGAAATGACACTTAACAATGTACAAAAGATTTCAATAAATTTACTCTATACATATAGATGAAAAAAATTCGCAAAAAAGTGTTTTTTTTGCACGCTGAAACCCCTACCCTCCCCTTAATGTCGAGGTTAAGTTTTTTAATTTTCAATAAAGTTTTTAAATAATAATATATTTTGACATAATTTATACCCATATTTTGTACAAATTCCCAGGCGTTTCAACTCACGTCGACAGCTGTTTGTTTGGGTTTTAGTTGAAACAAAACGACTTATCGTGCTTGAATGATTTTTTTACAGGTTACATAATTCCCGGAGTAATTTCTAGTACAAAATCGATCAGTCGATTTAAAAAGCTACAAAATGCCTTTAGTTTTACCCGAATCTCTCGTTTTGATTGCGAGATTTGGGGTGAAATGTGAAAATTGTTCCAACCCTCCTAGGTCTCCCCTATATGACAAAAAATTTACTGTATGAATGTGAATCAAATGGTAACATTTCGTCAATTGTTCCGAAACCCCTTAAGCTGATACACGGCAGAGGGGAAAACACTGAAAACTTTACTTCTTTCCAATCCAGTCTCGCTGTCTACGATAATTAAAATTGCCGCGCACGTTCTGATGACAGTCTGAACATATCTTGGCTTCTTCGACGACATTCGATGAACCCGCGACTTGGGAAAATTCATTATTTCCAATATCCCCGTAATCGAGTTGAACAAAGTTCGAATTTCGAAAGTTCGAAAAAAAATACATCTTTTTCCCGATGTGTGGAACATAAACAGTTTCCAAACATCGTAAAAAAATTAATTAACAACGCTGATTGGTCCTTTGACAGGCTTGATTGAAGCCATAGAGGAAGAAAAGCTCGATTGCTATTCACGATGTTGAAGTTTGGATCTTTCGACTGCAACGAATTTAATTTCTTCTCACACATTTTGCCTGCAAAAGTTCTCCAACCATTTTTTTATATATTTGCCGATCTACATTATAAATCTGTGAAATAAAAATCTACCATAATAAAAATATGAAAAACAAAATGTAAAACAGAACTTCCGTTGCATTCCAACGATGCAAACTTCAACAAAATTTCTATTTTCATTTCCCCGTTGATTATTTTTATTCGTCGTAATATTTCACGAATTGTTCAACCTCAAAAGTCAACGAGATGCTGATCGAAAAAAATCGCTTACCTTGAGATGAACAAGGAAGAAGACTTCTTCATTTTCCCGTGGGGCACTAATGTTTCGGGCCTTCGTACAGGACACGTAAAACACTGAAAAGCCTTCGACCTAACAACCTTCCGAAAAACTTTTTTTTCTCTTCTCTCGCTCTCGCGAACAAAAAACAATTTTCCGGCGTATCGAAATCCAACTTTCGTTTGATCCAACGATCAATCAGTGAACGGTTTCTCCTCGACGTCCGATATCGTCAAGACGCACCGTTTGATATGTCAACTTCACTCTTTCGCTCACGCGGAAAAAAAAGCGTTCAATACACTTCAGCTGTATTCGTAATTAACACCATTTTGAATAACGCACCCGCGCACGCACATACGCACATGCATACAAACATTTGTAAATACACAAATATAAATATATATATATATATATTTATATATATATTTATATACAAATGAATAAATATGTATACGTGAACTGATAAATTTCTATCTAAATCGCCGGCCGCTATCGGCGATAATTCCAAGTTCGAGACCATGAAACGAAACCGTAAGAAAACCCAAAAAATATATATATATATACATATATTCACCCCTCCCGCGAATTTGTATTCCGTCACGTTCGTTTTTATCCGTTCTCACAAGTCTTCAATGTGTCTCGAATAAAAACCACTGTACCGCACTTAACATATATACTACGAACATTCACCAATGACAATTAAATTCCTAAAAATGTTCGGCTCCGAGGACTGCATTCATTGAAACAATCACGAGGGTGAATTTTTTCACGATCCTTGCCAACGATATCCTCGGTATCCTCGAAATTTGCCACCGCTCGATCGCGTCTCTCGTCCATAACTGTCCGCCGATTGTACCTCGAGCGCTTAATTTTCATTTGTTCACTCGAGCGATCGCACTCGCATCCAGCTCTTCTTTTTTTTTTTTTCACGAGCTCGATTCTCAAAGCAGCCCCTATATTTGTATTCTCGTAAAGTCGTTACGCGGACTCTCGTATATACGAGAAGAGAAAAACGCTTTTCCGCCTTCTCCGTTCCTTTTTCTCTTTCCCTCTCTCGTGGGGGATGAAAAACGACGAGGGTAGACGTATACGCGTGTACACAACACGTACATGTATACATATACGTTCGACGTACGATATTTTTTCCTCGTTAGGCCAGCAGACCGTGAAGAAGCGATCGGTAACGTCCTCGAGATTTGGCGAGCCAATTTTTCGCGGCCCCGTGAGATGGGCACGGTCGCATCCTCAATGGGGACACCAGACGGAGACTCGAGGCGGCACTCGGCACTCGTGGAAACTTTTCGCATTCTCGAAATAGAGAATTACCGAGACGAGAGCACCCTTCCTCCTCGGGGCCGAAGCCCAGAAGCAACCCCTTCCAAGTGCCACTTCGCTTTATATTTACGTATGTACACATATACAGGTAAATAAATAGCCTACATATACACACGTATCTCTCGCTCTATTTTCTTTGTTTATATATATATTTTTTTAAATATATATATACATACATGTATATGCATAGATCTATATCGATATATATACATATGTATACGTATGTATGGATATATATTTATATATACAACGTTTGGATTTTTTTGCACCCCCTGGAGGCAGTAGTCGCGTAACTCTACCAAGGGTGCGTCTGAACAGAAACACGCCAAAAGACAACACGAATCACTTCACTGAATTTCAATCATGTTCGAAATAATAATCCAACGACTGATCATCGTCACCCCTCCCCCACCCCCTCCTTTTATATCGTTCAACTAACGAATGCGTTATTTTCATCTCATGGCTTTGCTTTCGCGTCTCTCGTCCGTCCGTTGAATGCCCCTGCGATCTTTGACGCCGTCACCTCGTCGCGGCACATATCTGTCGATTCGAAAGCTCCAAACGTTTCCGTCACTCGCAATTATATTCCGGACATTGCCGACCTTCCACGCCTGACGAATACTTCCGACGTCAATTGCGTCTTCGATCCGTCGATTGTTCCTCATCGACTCGCAATCCTCGTCGCGATCAAACTCTCCGCTCGTCTCTGTGTGTTTCCCTCTGACGCTCTATCCCTCGTTCGCGCGCTCGTTTCACAGTGAGGAAAAAAAAAAGAAAATGTGCGAAAGTAGAAGAGGAACGACGACAACGACGACGACGAGAACGACGCCGTTGCACAGCCACCGGGTTTTAGGGAGACACGCGCGCGCGCGCGTAACGCGTTCCACCGTTTCGCCGTGGCGTCCGTCGACGACTGGAGAGAGAGGCCGCACAGAGGCCAGGAAACGGCGGGCGCCCCGAATGATGGCGCGAGTGAGGAGGAGGATGATGCTCGAGGAGGGTGGCTTGCTTGATGGTGGAGGCAGAAAAGAGAGAGAGAGAGAGAGAGAGAGAGAGAGAGAGAGAGAGAGAGAGAGTGAGGAGAGAGAGAGAGAGAGAGAGAGAGAGTAGAGAGCGAGCGGTAGTGGCAAATACTACGAGGGGATGCTCCGAGCTTTGGATAGAATACGATGGAGCACGGGGGTGGCAAGAGAGCAGATAGCGAGAGCTTTCACAATCCCCCCCCTCTCTCTCTCTCTCCCTCCCTCTCTCTCTCTCTCTCTCTCTCTCTCTCTCTCTCTCTCTCTCTCTCTCTCTCCCCCTCTCTCTCTTTCTCTCTCTCTATCTATCTATCTATATATATATATATATATATATATATATATATATATATATATATATATATATATATATATATATATATATATATATATATATATATATATATATATACATATATGTGTTGGAGGTACGTATGGATGAGGAAGAAAATTGTGTACGAGTCGAACGAGCGACAACCTGTTAATCAGCGATGTAGCGGGCAACGGAGGCTGCGCGTATCATCGCCGTATACACACGAAGCTCGCGTGTGCGCTTGCGAAAAAGGTGCGCACGCATCAAGGAAACAATCGACAAAGCTCGCGTGAAACTTTCACTGATAACGAAAGGACTCGCGGCAGCTGCGACACTTGCGGCCACATCTCGAAATCACGATTAATATAAAAAAGCTCGATATTTACAGACTTCATTGTTTTTATTGAGCATTATTTACAGCTCGATATTTACAGATTTCATTTATTTGATTGATCATTATTTGCAGCTTCATATTTACAGGTTTCATTGATTTCATTGATTTCATTGATCATTATATACAGCTCGATATTTGCAGATTTCATTTATTTCAATGATCGGTATTTACAGATTTCATTGATTTTATTGATCATTATTTACAGCTTAAAATTTACAGATTTCATCGATTTCATTGATCATTATTTAAAGCTCGATCTTTACAGATTCCATTGATTTCATTGATCTTTATTCACAGCTCGAAATTTACAGATTTCATTGATTTATTTGATCGCTATTTACAGCTCGATATTTACAGATTACATTGCTTTTATTGATAATTATTTACAGTTTAATATTGACAGATTTCATTCATTTCATTCATCATCATTTCCAGCTCGATATTTATAGACTCCATTGATTTAATTGATCATTATTTACAGCTCAATATTTAGAGATTGCATTGCTTTTATCGATAATTATTTACAGCTTGATATTTACAGATTTCATTCGTTTCATTGATCATCATTCACAGTTCGATATTAACAGATTCCATTGATTTCATTGATCATTGTTTACAGCTCGATGGTTACAGATTTCATTGATTTCATTGATCTTTATTTAAAGCTCGATATTTACAGATTTTATTAATTTCATTGATCATTATTTACAACTCGATATTTACAGATTGCATTGATTTTATTGATCATTATTTACAGCTCGATATTTACAGATTTCATTAATTTTATTGATCATTATTTGCAGCTCGATATTTACAGATTTCATTGATTTCATTGATCTTTATTTAAAGCTCGATATTTACAGATTTCATTGATGATTATTTATATTATTATTATTATTAATATTTACTTGGGAAAAACTATCGAATCAGTACGCATGATAGGCCGCTGTACGAAATTAATCGATAATCAGAGGACGACGAGAGAGGCTCGTTTTTTTGAAGAACTTGGCCCATTTCGAAGCTCGTGGCTGAGCTAATGAGAAAGCCAGTGGAGCGAGTGATTCGTCTGGCCGCCATAGAAAGGTGGCTCGATGCGGTGACGCGCGTGTATCGCGGACGGAACGAGGGATGATGATGGGTGACGGTTCCGGTGGTTATGGTTGATTGGGGTTGGTCGGTACGGGTTGACCGTGGCTACTTGATTGTCCCGCGAGAGTTCGACGACTGAACGAAAATTCGTCACCAACGGCGAGGGCTTCCATCCACGTCAGGTGGAAGAATTCTTTCGCTAATCGCGTGGAACGATCGTCATTCGGGTGAAAATGGCCTGGGCGAGAGAGTTATGGCGGATGTAGGGAGGAAGATCGTGGAGTGCCGAAATGCCATTCGATGCTTATGTGGAATATGGAAATTTGACGACTTTTCGAAGTTATTTGAGAACAGTAGGATCGAATTGCATTTTAATTGTACAATATTTGTACAAGGCACGAAAAGCACCATGCGTGTAGTAAATTGTTAATATCTCAATTTTTTTTAGGATTTCCAATCGCCCGCAATGAGAGCTTTTCTTCTCCCGTTTTCGGCCAGCCGGATATCTCGATTTTATGAGCATTATTTCAAGTTGTCCGCTTCAAGCTTCCGATCGATGCTCCAACATAAAAGAACGGAAAGCTTCATGTGATGGTATGCAGCAAACGGATATTCGATGTGAGCGTTTATTATGCCGATGCCGGAAAATAAATATGGCTGTGGAAATTAATGCGAAAATATCACTGTTTTTCGAGATTTTCGGTGGAAAGAATCTGATCGATGGTGAGTAATTGGGATATCCCTTTTTAATGCCCATAATTATTGCAAATCTTGAAGGTTTGACATGAAAAAAAAATCGTCCGTTTTCGGTGAATCTTCACGGAATTCACAATTTTCTAGGATTTTTTATAAGCTCTAAATTTTATAGGATTTTTTATAAGCACTAAATTGTGTAGCGTAACAAATCGTGCGTTTCTTTCATACTCATGATGATAACGTCATACGTTTCATAAGTGTAATGATAAACTCATCGAAATATTTAACACCGAAAAAATTTCATCATAATATTTTTCAAAAAACTCGTTTTCCAATGATTTTCCAATTTTGGCTTCGGATGCTTGAAGAACACTGCTAAACATCGCAAGATACTATTCTTACTAGATTTTTTTCCATTTTCTCAAAGTGTGCATATTCAAGAATATGTGAAAAAAATTCAAGTTCAAATATTGAAGATTGGCCAAGTTACAGACGATTTAGTGGGAGCAGGTAGCGCAACGACTTACGTATACTAAAACTTTCAATCGCGTTTTTCTCGAAACGACATTTCTCGATCGGCCGAAATCTAGCTATAGTTGTCCGATTTTCAATTAAAAAAAACCAATATTCCCGTAATTGCAGCAGCTATCTTTGTATGCAGCCATTTTTTTAAATTGAGAATTTCTAGAACCCCCCAAACATAAGTAAAAAATTCGTCAAAATGACACTTTTTTTAACACCTGCCAATTTGTGCTTTTTTAACGTCCAAGTACAACGAGACAATATTTATTGAGATTATAAAACTTTTGTATTTTAATTTTTAGACCAACTATTGTCACGTTATAGATCCGGTCGCTGGACCATATTTTTTATACAGAGATTCTATTATACCTCAATAATGTTGTTAATTTTCAATTCGTTCAATTCGAATTTACATAAAATAATTTTATTGTATGCTTAATAACATACCTTTTGCAAATGTCAAATAAATAATCGAGTAGACAAAAAAAATCGGAAAAAACGACCTTTTTCGACCCGTCACAGTGGTGATTTATCGTGGCCGTTAAGGCATGATATATAGACGC
Organism: Ophion obscuratus; assembly: GCA_964007375.1. Taxonomy (NCBI): domain Eukaryota; kingdom Metazoa; phylum Arthropoda; class Insecta; order Hymenoptera; family Ichneumonidae; genus Ophion; species Ophion obscuratus. The sequence continues at coordinate 29,594,768 of OZ023318.1, read as the reverse complement.
GGGGATTTTTAAATGGTGTCGCTAGTGCGTTCACTTTTTATACTTTCTTTCGGAAATAAGTTTGTTCCCAAATTTTCATCGAAAACAAATCGACATCTATTTTTTTTTTAGAAAAAAGAAACACGGAATCTATAAGGTTCATCTGACGTGGAGGGCGCTGCGTTGCCGGTTGCTGTGTAATGTCCGCGATTCTGAGTTCCTCACAGCGCGTTATCGACCCACACGCGCGATACGCGCTTTATTCGACTATATATTCCCGTCCGAGATGCAGTAAAAACGAGCCAACGAATCGGTCGTGTATATATATATATATATATATATATATATATATATATATATACATATATATATATGCAGGGAACGAAAGCTCTCGAGAACAAGGTAGAGGTAAGTAATGTGGTGTCGGAGACACGTACCCAAACGACAGACACGCCCGGACAAAAGTTTTTCGTCCGCTCCACCGAAAAAATAAGATTTCATTAAAAGTTGTTAAAATTGCTCCGAATAAATTGAATTCGAATCAACAGTATCAAATATCTCATTTGGCGGAGGTGTTACCATTAGTTGTCTTAGAAAAATGATAATTCATCATTCAATTAAGGGGTCTTCTCACTTTAGACGCAAAAAAGCTATCTTGATGACATTTTTTGATAGGTTTATTTTATAGATATTCATATAAAAGTTGTCACCCTTAATAAGTACACTTTCGAAATGCATTTAATAATTTTTTTTATGTATTTATCCAACCCAAACATACTTTGAACGCGTTTTTTCTCGAAACAACGTTTTTCAACGGCGTGTTGATAAAATCTTTGAAACTACTGAACCGATCCTTATGAAATTTGAACCACGTATTCTTTAAAACTATAGCTATAGCGCATATGAAGAATGTTTTGAAATTCTGAAATTTACTTTTTTTGACAAAAACGGTGAACAAACACGTTTTTTTTCGAAAAAAGTCTGTCATTTTGTCATTTTTGCATGTATAAAAAATCGTATGTTATGCGCTATAGCCATCAACATACTAAATCTTAAACCGTTTGATTTTTTTATTTCGGATGATCCATCTCCGAGATTTCATCAACAGCGCAGACCTACAATTTTTTGGGACATTTTTTTAATTACACTGTTCGTCTATAAAGAGTGACTTAGACAAATAAAAGACATTTTAAATGTACGTCGAAAGTGTATTTATTAAGTGTAACAACTTTTATATCAATATATATAATACACTCATTACAAAAATTAAGGGAACAGTAAAATTTAAAAAAAATTTCATTGATTTTTGAATAGCTTTAACTTCGTGTAAAATGGTCGTTGTGAAAAAAATGGGGTTTTAAAGCTTGAAATCTCTACTTTACGAATCTCACCGGTAAAACTATTTTTAAGCAACACGCTCGGCGTGAATCAAATAAATAGCGCGAAGCAAAATTTTTTGAAATTTGTTTTTTTTAATCGTCCACGGGCTCAAATTATTTTGAGCTTGATCAATACTGGGGTCATTTAGTCTGATTCTTCAGCTTCAAAACGGTATATTTTGGACCTGTACGACCATTTGTCGATGAGATATCGGCGTGTAAAGAAAAAAGACGTTTTTTCGTAGATCATCAATATCTCATGAACAAATGATCGTACAGCGAGCTAAAGGTGGGTTTCGTAAAGTGGAATAAATTCTCTAAAAGCATCTTTTGTTACTTTAGAGAATTTTTATTTTAATATTGATTTGAAAAATACGAAAAAATGACTTTTTTCCCGTTTGGGCAAATTCACGTCAACTTTGCAAATATTGCGAAAATGATTCATGTTTCTAGGCTTTTTTTTAGTTCAACACATGCCCAAAAACCCCTACAATTTAAAATTGATCGGCTAAACCGTTGTTTTTTTACCGAAGCGTCAAAGTTTTATCAAAAATTAACGGAACACTTTTAGTGTTCTTTAAATGTCAATTAATGATGATTGAAATGAAAAAAAAAAAATGTCCATTATTTTTTCTCACAGTTTCGCAAAAACTTTTTGAGCCCGTGGACGATTTTGAAAAAAAAAAACAATCGAAAATGTTTACCTCTCGCTATTTCTTAGATTCACGCCGAGCATGTTGCTTAAAAAAAATTACCGGTGAGATTCGTAAACTAGAGGTTTCCAGCTTTAAAACCCCATTTTTTTTACGATACGACCATTTTTCGCGACGTTACAGCTATTGAAAAATCATTGAAATTTTTTTGAAATTTTATTGTTCCCTTAATTTTTGTAATGAGTTTATAAACCTATCAAAAAAATTCATGAAATTAACGATTCACGAAAAAGGTCGTTTTTCCGAATTTTTCTTTCTCTACTAAATGATTTATTTGGGATATAGAAAAAAGGTTACTTATTGAGCATACATTGAACTTATTTCGTGTATATTTTTATGGAGAGGAAAGTAAAAAATTAACAACGTTATTGAGGTTTGAAAGAGCCTCTGTACGAAAAATGTGGTCCACTGGCCAGATCGATAACTTGACAATGGTTGGTCTGAAAAATAAAAATAAAAAGTTTTTCGATCTATGTAAATGTAGTTTTCGTTGCACGTTGTTAAGAAAAAAAAATCACAAAATGACGGAGGATCGAATTCTTTTCTTCTTATATTAAGAAGCAATTAAGTAAGACATTTTTACTTATATTCGGGGGCTTAAAAAGATTAACTTTTAACAACAAAAAAACACCTACGTATAGCTACTACAATTACATTTTGGTATATATAAATCGTTGCGTCACCTGCTCTCACTAAATCGTTAGTGACTTCGTCAATTTCCATTATTTTGATTTGCAATGTTTTTCACATATTCTTAAACATGTCAACTTTAAAAAAATTCCAAAAAAACGATTTTTTTATCTTCATAATAATGTCCCGCCTTCATAAACGAATAATTGATTGTACATTCCGCTTATATATTAATCTCTGCGGGGAGCAATAATTGTCGAGGCGAATTTTCCCGCAAACGATTATTTCCATTCAATTCGGGCAACAAAAACAGCTACTATTTTTTTTAAATCGTGAAATAGCGAAAATCGGAACCTAAAAACTTCATCCCGCGAATTAAATGTGTCATAGAATGGGCTAATTTCCTTTCATCTCTCAGCAATAAAGCTTGTCGCCTCGGTTCGAGTAGTAGACGAAACGTCTCGGACTATTTTCGAACATTTCCCCTGTCGGTCGCGAGCGAACTATATTTTCCTTATGGATAAGAAATATACTCGATAAAATTCGAAAGTTTCTCAAGTCTACGCAAGCACGTGACAACAAATTTCGAGAGCTGGTGAGGACGAATACACGCCAGAAACAGTTCGGGAACAGTGTAAACCTGGCGCAGTAGGTAGTGCACGTTGCGGTCAGACACGCTTGACTAATACTACGAGCAGACTTCCTCATCGTCGTCGTCGTCGTCGTTTCCGTCCAATACGAGCGACAGCCAACCACACACACATATACACACACACACGCTCGCGTACACTTTTGCGGATCTCTCTTGAAGGCTATATATACATGAGCTAACCGAAAATTAAATTTGTCGGACCGGATTAGAGCTGGGCGACGGGAAAGCGGCTCTGAAGCCCGGCATACTTTTAATTATGTTAAATTAATCGCATGATATCATTTATTCGCTGTTTTTACCATTTTTTTTTTCGTTTCTCCCAAGCAACGCGGCAAAGTCTGACCTTGTTTTCGGTTTGACGCGTGCACTTAACCCTCGAAGCCACTTTATCCAATTTACGCCCACATATTTGTATAGATATATTACGCTATAATATTTAAACTTTTAAAATATATTGTTAAAGTATATATTTACAATTATTACTAAAAGTATAAACTATTAAACTACTATACTAAAAGTTATATATATATATATATATATATATATATATATATATATATATATATATATATATATATATATAAACACACACATATCAGGTAATTCTGGGGCAGTTGGCGATAAGGGAGTGATGGCCAATAGAAATATTCCATAGAACCGCTCACTAGATGTCACCTCTCACTGCTTAAAGGGGAACATACCGGAGGGCAAAATCGAGGTTCATTTTTAACAATTTATTTAAGAAAAACAAAACAATATTTTTACATTCGGTTTTTTATACATGTTAGTACAAGTCTTAAAGTGAAGGTTATTTTAAAAATTATTTTGAAACAAAATGGCGGCGCAGTAGTCGATGAAAAAAAACTTCTTTTTTTCATTGTCCTCTACGGGCGCATTTGCACAGGGCATAATTTTCACGCTAGAAGAAAGAACGAAAAATAATTTGAAAGTAGATATAAAGACCTAGTCCAGTATGTAAGGGTTTTTCAAAATATTAATTTAAAAAAAATAGGTTAAGGGGCCAGTCCACTTTGAACATTTCAAAAAATTGAAAGCAAGACTTGAAGAAATCGACGATGATGAGCAATCAGAAGGGATTTTGTACGGTGCAGGAATTGCCGATTGAGTTAGGGTAAGAGTTTTTTATAGTATAGACTTCAAACGCGTTTTTCCCGAAACAACGTTTTCAAAATCTAGCTCCATCGTATCTCTAAAACTAATAAACCGATTGTCTTGAAATTTGAACCACATATTGTAAATATGATTCGCAATAAGATGACCCTCGATGGTTTAAACATTTTTATTTTTACTCTTTTTTTGCGAAAAACTGCGAAAAAACGGTTTTTTTACTTTTTTCGTTTTTCATCTACCATTTTTTTATTTTTTGATAAAACTTTATATCCGAGGGTCATTTTGTAGTTGGTGTCATACTGAATCGAATGGACTTTGATTTTTTTGTTTCAGACAAGCCGTTGCCGAGTTGTGATGAAGCTGTCTAGCACACCTGCTTTTGAGACGTTACGTTAAACTATAGTTTTTGTACTTAAAAATGAATGAAAATGAATTAATTTTTTTTCAAATGTATTTCAAGACTTTATTTATCAAGCCCAACAACTTTTATATTCATATCTTTTAGTAATCCTCAAAAAAAAATCGCGTCGATAGCCTCTTTTTCGTAGCTCTAAAGTGGACTGACCCTTAATATGAAAAAATATCGTAAAAAATCGATAGAATATCGATTATGACATTTTTAATTTTCAACTTATCGAAAAAAAATCCTACGTACTGAACTAGAAAATGTTATCAAGAAGGTACACTTTAAATTTCAAGTCAATCGATTGAAAACTCGAGGCATACGCCCGTGTCTAAAAACATGGTTTCGAGAAAAACGCGTTGAAAGTCTTAAGTACTGTAAAATCATGGCAATTTCGTGTTTACCTTTAATCGGCGATGCCTGGACCAAATAATTGTCCTTCTAATTCAACACTCTCTTGCTCTTCTTTTTTCTGGAAGAAGGAAAAAAAAAACAAAAAAATGCACAAAGGTATATTTCTCCTTAATTCGCTTCGAGTCGAGCGCAAGTGTAAGTGTATAAGCAAAAATTCGGCAAAAAATGAAAACGTAAGTGCTAATTCATTGTTTTCTCTACTTTAAAATGTTTTGAATGTTTTATGTTTTATATCGTGGTGACGTTAGTTTAAAAAATAATGGTTTTTTTCTATTTCTTGAATACTTGACAAACAGCACTTTGTCAAAAGCTCAAAACTTCGCATTTATCGTATCTATTTGTTTCCATTTTAGATGTGACCATTTGTCCCCGAAGATTAGGAGAGATGGCCACGCACAGTCGGTGTATGATGGCCATACTATTATTACTTGCGATGTATTCAAATAATAGATTCTTTCTCCATCTATTTAGATGCCTAATAAGTACAAGAGAAAATCAATGGCTCTGCGAGGGAACTGGGCTGACCCGTGTACAAATTTGAGTCGGGGAAAAGTACTGCCACTGATCTGCCTTCCCTAAATAATATCAGACACTTTTCGGACCGTCCACCTTGGAGTACGTTCGCAATGTAACGGGTCTAAGGCTAGGGCCCGATCTGCCGTTCCCTTTCTGGGGAACTGATCGGAAACGGGCCGGAGGACAAACGGTAGATGACCAGGAAAGTTATAGGGAATAGATCGAGAAATAACCAGGCACAAACGAGGAAATAAAAAATGACATTTCAGCATTTTTGGAATCCTTGAGGAGGTAAAATCGGGAGTGCATTCACTTTAGTATTTCGACAACATATTGTTTGTTGGCTATCAACTTGCTAAGGTAGTATATGAGTGTATACATACGCTTGTTCGCATTTCCTGATAGGCAAAGGGACAGAAAAACGTACACGGATCACTATCCGAGCGAAAAAGGCCAAGAGTGCAAAGGGTGATTTCACAATTATCGCAAAATCATAAGCGTAAGTGCACGCTGTAAGCGTGAGTTGTGCCACTTTTGTACGTGGTACAACTCACAGGATGAACTTTTATCCTCGTACGATGGTACCTTGCTTACGCGAAGCGCTTCGCTTGTAGCCACCTGGCGGATTGTTGGCGAAATACATTCAGGTAATGTCTTCCCGGTCAGAACATTGATATTTCCCAACATAGCGACAAGGCGTTCAAAAACCACGAATGACCTGCTTTACTTTTTTGCCTCATAAAACAATTTGGCTATTCTTTATGCTCAAATCATTAGTTATCGTAACCCCTGTATTTACGATAAGCATTGTTATCCTCGTCGATTATCATTGATGAAATGAATGCTTTTAATGATGAATAGAATTACAACAGATGTATTAGTTTCATCTCAATCAATTATAAATATCTTTGATGTGGTGAAAAGCAAAGTAGCTTTTCTATAGTTCTCAAAGACAGGCTCCACTTTTCAGAACATGTCAATGTTCTGGCCGGTTAGACATTACGTGAAGATGTACTTGCTCGCAATGTATCCCGGTCAGAAGATTGTCATTTTCAAACATAGAGAGTAAGTCGTAAAAAAATGATTTTGCGATCTTCCCGGTTTATTCTATGGGAGGGCCCGGTCAGATCAATCAGACAAGGCAAGTTTGGTCAGGGCCGGACACAAAGTAGGGAATGCCTGCTCAAATTTATGCACGGGAAACATCATTAAAAGCAGCGATTAGTGTTGTGAAAAATGACGGTTTGTCAAGTCGTGCGACTGCTAGAATCTACGAAATACCAAGAAAGACCTGAAAAATGCCGATATAAGGAGAACAATGACGAAAAAGTTTGCGAAGAAAATTATTATGAAACCCGTCTTATCGATGACTGTCTTCAGTGCATAGTGTGCCAACATTGGGAAAACGAATAGCGAGAAGAACCAAAAAAATAAATTAAGAATCTAAACATAAAACCAAAGAGGCCATCTAGAGTAGAATTTGGTACTGGCCATTACTTCCCTACTCCTATGGCCATCACACCCGGAACCTCCGGCAGAGATGGCCCACCGTGATGTTTAAAAAGCACTAGTTTTAAGGTTGCTCTCATAAGAATTTGTTTTATTTCTGTAAATTGTCTCGAAGTTAAATGTTCAAAGTTTAATTACATATAGAGATAAGTAAAGAAACGTCTGTACTTTTATTATAACGGATCCTTGAAAAAACTGTGGCCAACTACCCCAAACTCACCCTATACATACATACATACATATATATATATATATATATATATATATATATATATATATATATATATATACATACACTTATAGTTGATAAAAAACTTTCATCTACGTTTTCTTTGGGGATTTCCATTAACACACATTATTTATATGCAATATAAATGCAATTGAATTTGCAATATAAATATTCGAAATAAGTTGTTGAGTAAAATAATCTGCCAAAATGTTTTTTTTTTTTTTTCGAACAGTAATTTCAGTGAAGCAATCATGAAAAATACGTAAAAATTGCCTATTGTACGCTTACATATGTATATAAAGAATTGCGATAAATATTTTAAGCTTTAGAAAACATTTTTCGAGCCGCCGGCGATGAATATTAATCAACGATTGTTACCAAGTAAAATCAATAGTTCAGCTTCGGTATATCTCAATTCATTAAATATTCCGCCGGTGGAATGCAAAGAAAATTCATTTTTTCTAACCACGCCGATATAATCCTAAATATAGGCTACGCAAATCGCTCGATTATTTTAAAAATATCCTTTTCAAATATTTGGAACCTCAAACTCATAGAACAAATTTTGAGTGATAATAAAAACAAAGAAGTGAGAAAAATACGTCATTTTTTACATATTTTTATATGATTATCGGTGTTTGCTCGAGAAGTGTTGTTTTTTAAACGCTCATTCTTTTCGACCCAGAGATTTCTTGGCCAAGAAGAATCTCGAATTAAATGTTTATTTATTTCGTAAGTTGAATTAATTCATCTGTTACCGGATATTCAGCGTACCTAGTACTGTCCCACTTTTTCCAAACTGTTCGATGATATCCGAAACGCTGGGACGAACAATTAATAAGTTCCATTATTTCCAGTGAAACTATCAATAGGGTATTGCACCCTTCTCTGAAATGTGTCTTATTTTGATCCTTTGGTGGTAATAAACTACTAGAATTTTTATGTCCATTTTATGAAATCGATTAGTGCCATAAAAACGCATTTAAATTTTACATTTCAAATTTCGGTTGAAATGTAAAATGTTCTGCCTCGTTTCATAACGTCACTTGCATATCAAACATCGACGCCGCGCCAATTATGAATACGTACATTTTTTTCGTTAACAGTGAGTTACAATCCCTATCATTGGTGTGTTGTTCCTAAATGTAAAAATACTAGTGTAAAAACACCGGGAAAGTTGTGGATTAAAATGCCAATTGATATAAATATGAGGAATACTTGGTTAAAATTTGCGAGAAGAGATCCAAAGTCATAGACCGAAAAAAAAAACTCATTTGTTCTTTTTTGAAGCACAAATAGTTATCTGTACTTCAAAAAAGAACAAATGAGTTTTGAAAACAAAAGAACAAAAGAAAATGAGAACAAAAGAATAAAGAACAAATGATAGTTATTTAAAAATTTGCAATTTTATTGCGAGAGAATTCAAAAACGAGAATATATAGTTGTTGACGCTTTCTTTCACAGGTTAGAGAGTAATACGTCTACCGCTTTCTTTGTTTACTATGTCAATGACGTCACGTCGGGATCCATTATGGCGGCTACCGTTTGGCATGTTCGTTGAACAGAGAGACATTTTTTTTTAATGAAATATAAAATTTATTTTGTATTTTCATAAATTAAAATCAACATTATTCGGTTGTTATTGCGAAAACTACCTTATTTATATATTCTCAGTATTTTTCTTACATAGAGTAAAATGCCCTATTCCTTATATTAATATATTTGGGTATATTTCAATCGTGAACCAATCCTCATTTTCTTACAAGCCATATGATTTCTCGAGTGTGCTTCCTCTCAAAACATATAAATAAAAAATTTAAAAAAACGAAAGCAATATCCGCGAATCACTCCTCACGAGCTTCTCGAATCTAAAATCAACTACGCTTTCCTCCATCAATGAATCATCCAATATGTACAACGGGGATGAAAATATCAGGAGAAACGCGTCGTGTTGGTGGGGTGAGCGAGGTGAGAAGCCGAAGATTAAGGGGATGCTGTTTTTCGACTGGTACACACGAGATGTCTCGCTTTTTTCGCGCGGCAGCAGAGACGGGAAATTTTTCCGAAAGGCGCTTGCGCTCGTCTCCTCGTTCCTCCCACATTGCGTGTGCGCTTTAAAGCACGAGAGCGCAAGTCCGTTCCACTCCACCGAGTGAAAGCGAACAAAAACGTGCTTCCATTTGTCCCAAAAGAGAGAATTCAAAAAGGACGAACCCGACCGTAGGACGGGCGAGAAAGAGAGAGAAGAAGGGAGGGAAAAAAAGCGCGAGCTGTCCTCAGCTCGTGATTTTCGTCGGTGAACGAGAGAAAGGGCAGGTGTACTAAAGGACTGAGCGAAACAACGTCGCGTGACGCGAGAAGAACCTGCGAGAGACGTGGATGAAAAAGAATGTCCTTCGACCCAATTAGCCACGAAACGATCACTACGAACGACCATTGCACTTCTTTGATATGGATAAACGTACTGAAAGGTTGAATAAAAAATAAATAAACAATCAAATTACAATTTTATGTAATTTGAATAATGAAATTTCAATTTTAGATAATCAAAATAATTAAATGCCAATTTTATATAATTTGAATAAAGAAATGACTATTTTTTTAAATAGAAGGAAGCTTTGTCCACTTCTCGAACCAATTTCGACATTACTGCAAAGCAGGACACGGATTAATGTAAAAAAAAAGAAATGCAAAGATGGGGCCGGGTTGAAATTCCGAATTTTGAATGCTTGTACGGTTTAAAATTCTGAATTTTAATGTTCCGAAATTCAAGATGAGGCCGGTTTGAAATTCCGAACTTTGAATGGTCAGAACGCTCAAAACTCCGAAAGAATTTTACACGAAAGACCAAAACTCCGAAAATCTTAACACCGTCAAAATAAATCCGCAATGAAAGTTGTAAAAGATTCAAAATTTTCAATAAATCGACGAATTATTTCAAGATTTTTTTTTTTATTAAGAAGTAATTTTGTATCGATTTTGAAATTTGTCTAGACAATGTGTTCTACATAATTCACAGTCAACGGTGTAGACTTTTGCTGGCATGATCTTGACATGAGGGCTGGGTTGAAATTCCGAACTTTGAATGCGCCGACGGTTTAAAATTCCTAATTTTAATGTTGCGAAATTACAAGGTTCGTCAAGATTATGCCAGCGGAAGTCTACACAGTGGATTGTAAATTATGTAGAACGTATATAACATTGTCTAGACACATTTAAAAATTGACGTAAAATCACTTCTTAATAAAAAAAAAATTCTTGAAATAATTCCTCGATTTATTGAACATTTTGAAACTGTAAAAACCGCCATAGCCGAATTAGTTTGACGGTGTTCAGATTTTTGGAGTTTTGGTCTTTCGTGTAAAATTCTTGCTTGATCTTTCGGAGTAGTATTCTTTCGGAGTTTTGGGCGTTCGGATCATTCAAAGTTCGGAATTTCAAGTCAGCCCCGCAAAGATCACCCAATTACAACACAGCACGGGTTTTCTACAGTTTCCCCGTGCCCTCGGCAAATGCGGTATTGGACAGAGCGGGGTCACTTGATCACGACATGGTTCCAAGCAGTATAGCTCCGAATTAAGGGGGGATTGTCTTTTTTTTCGCAAAATTTACCGCTTTTTGGGAATTTTTTTGTGAAGAAAGTATACAACGGAAAACTTGTGAAACTTGGCATATAGTTTTATTGATCTGTTTACTACATACAAACAAATTTTTAAACAATTTCATCAAAAAATCCGCCTCCCACCCTCCTCGACGCGCGATGGTCCTTTTTTGATGGTGTGCACGATTTCACAAAAACTATTCAACCGTTTGCCTTCAAATTTGGACAGAATGCTCAACTGACATCCTTTTATCGTTTGATGAAGCAAAAAAGCAATACGTTTAATAGTTTTTTATTTATAACAAAAAATCGATCAATTTTTTTCGAAAAATCGATACTTCAAGTTCAAAACGTCACCAAATCGTCAATTTTTTGTTTTCCCTTCATCGAACGATAGCTATATGTGTCTAAAGTAAAATGCTTTTTGGGTTTTTGTTGCAGGATGAACGTGAAGGCTGTAATCGTGCACACCATCAAAAAAGGACCATCGCTCGTCGAGGGGGGTGGGAGGCGGATTTTTTGATGAAATTGTTTAAAAAAAAATTTCTATGTAGTAAACAGATCAATAAAACTATATGCCACGTTTCACAAGTTTTCCGTTGTATACTTTCTTCACAAAAAAATTCCAAAAAAGCGGTAATTTTTGCGAAAAAAAAGACAATCCCCCCTTAAGGGGCCTTCTCACTTTAGACGCTAAAAAAGGCTATTTTCATTGTTTGTTTTGATAGGTTTATATTATATATATCGACATAAAAGTTGTTACACTGAATAAATACACTTTCGAAATACATTTTTTTAAATTTGTATTTATTTTAGTCACTATTCATAGACGAAAATGTTAGTTAAAAACATGTCCTAAAAAAAAATGTATGTCTGCGCTGTTGATGAAATCTTGAAGATGGATCATCCGAAACGGTTTTAGATTCAGTATGTTAATGGCTATAGCGCATATGATACAATTTATATATATTTAAAAATAACAGAATTGCGGACACTTTTCGAAAAAACAAAAAAAACGCACGTTTTTCACCGTTTTTGGCACAACAATAGTAAATATCAAAATTCAAACAAGTCCTTCATATGCGCTATAGCTATAGTTCTAAAGAATATGTGGTTAACATTTCCTAAGGATCGGTTCAGTTGTTTCGAAGATTTTATCAACAAGCCATCGAAAAACGTCGTTTCGATAAAAACGCGTTTAAAGTTTGTTTGGGTTACATAAATACATAAACATTTTTTAAATGTATTCTGAAAGTGTATTTACAAAGTGTAACAACTGTTATATCAATATGTGTAATATCAACCTGTCAAAAAAATTCATGAAGATCGCCTTTTCAGCGTCTAAAGTGGGAAGACCCCTTAATGAAGAGATAAGTAATGCTATCTTATAAAATAGATAGTTTGTTTATTTGGCCATGTTACACTATCAAAAAATTGTAGGAAGAACGTTGCTTGCTAGACTAAACTTACATGAATATCACAATAGTCAGATGGCTCAGTTGACCCCACCTACAAGAAACATCCCTCAGGTTGTCGTCCTTCGATTTTGTTGAATCTTCTATTTGTTATAAAGCATAAAAAAATAAGCGACAGTTATTTTTTTTATCGGGGGAAAAACGGTTGTAAGGGGTGAAACCAGCCCTCGAAGAAAGGCATATCAAGGGGTAATATTGCAGTTTCACCCACAAGCAGTCGACCGATCGCGATGAAGCAAAAACGAAAATTCTTCTAATCAGAAGCGATGAAAAATCCACTAGAGAGTTGCAGCAAAAAAAATAATTAAGGGGTGAATCACCCCTATGCAAGGGCTGGTTTCACCCCTTAAAACCGTTTTTCCGCTAATATAAAAAAATACGTGTCGCTTAGTTTTCAATGCTCCATTTAAGTTTCAATAAAATCGAAGGACGACATCTGAGGGATGTTTCTGCTAGTGGGGTCAACTGAGCCACCCCACGGGGCTAGTTGAGTCAGTGGGATAATAATGGTTTTTCTCACAAGAGAAACATAAAAAAAGAGGAAGACAGCGTAGTTCTATCTAATTTGTTATCTTTTCCCGCTTCTCGGATACTTTTGCCGTTGATAACCTTTTCTGCGACACGTTCCATCGTATCTTTGGAGACTATAGGCCCTTCAGTTTTTCTCTTGTACTTTCGCGTCCTGAAAAAATAAATAGGTATTGTAGAAAGATTCATAGGTACTTGGGATGGGGTTTAACCCTTTCAACACGGCGAAAAAATCAGTTTAGTGCGCCTCATTACCGGGAATAATTATTTCTGCTCCAAGTGATTATTACGATGAAATAACTTTTCTCTCTGAAACTTGCTCAATAAGGGTGTGAATTCCTTACCACTGTAATGCGCATATGTTTTTCAGTAACTGGGACATATGTTATCCCAGTCGTTATTTCAATTTTTTCCAGACTGGGACAGCATGTTCCCCGTCAGGTGTGAACGGTTTAAACTCCTGACTTTTGAGGGGCTACACCAATGTGACACTTTAAAAAAATCGAGTTTAATTTGTTGCCTTTTTCGACAGTTTATACTTTCAAAAATATCATTATAATTTATATCGATACCATTTGATCTTGCAAAAATCGATAGTTAAATCTTTAAACGCGTTTTTCTCGAAATGAGATTTTTCAAATTTGCTGACATTGTAACTCAAAGAGCAATTATCCGATTGACTTGAAATTTGAACTGAATACTCTTGAATATATTTACTCTACAATGACGCAGGATATTTTTGATTGGATGAAAATTGACGATTTGGCATTGAAAAAAAACGACCATTTTATAGGCAAGAAAACATACTTTTTTAATAACTACGCAATTTTGTTAGATTTTGATGTTTTTCAAAAATCCTACGTCATTGTACAAGAAATACCTTCCAGCTTAAAAACATTTTTTCCTTTTTCGGTTTCAGCTACTCAATCGGCCGGAATAATGTCAGCAGTGGAGGACCTTTTTTGGCGCCTCCGAAGGCAGTGCAGGCATAAGTCGCTTGGAACTCAATATTTTTCTATAAAAAAATTATGTAATATAGGTCAAAAATAGCAAAACATATTGTTAATTAACCGAAACATTTAATTGAGTACTTTTCTTCCAAAAACTTCCCGAAAATCTCCCAAATGTTCAGCGTTCACACTGATATAGCCCCTTAATACAAATCTAATGAGCCAAGCTCAAGAGACCCCACTTGTTTTGGCTCAAATTACCCCTTCTCCATTTATTCACTAACTGGATCAAACCACCCTAAGACTATTCATATTAGATTATTTTTGTTCCTGTCATCGTATAAATACACTATTATGAAATGAAAATACACTTAGTTGATTGCCGTAACACCACAAACATGGGCTGGCTACCAATAGATACGACGTACTGCTTTTTTTTTAACTTTTGGCCCAAAAATACTAGTAACGTATGTGACACTCAAACCGAACCCCGCCCGCTTCTTCTGACATCCCACACTTGTATCTACCATGTACCGTCTGAGTGCGAGTATGACTGGCGCGGGCGACCCCGCTGCTTATGAGACCTCGCTCTGCCCTAGTGGAGCTCAAAATGGCCACGGACGCACCGGAAGTTATGGGAAGGAAGGTTATGGGTAGGAAGTGATAAGGAAGGGTCGAATTGCGAAGGGTAATACGTATAAACACGGGTAGACATTGGAGTTCAGAAAAAAATACTTCCCTTCATGTCATCTCATCATCGGAGGCCACTCGTTCGTTCAAACCTTTTTTTCAACACCCCCATACCGAAATACTGAAGGGCTTACATACACCTGAGACGGCTAAAAGTAAGGTTATGTTTAAGCATTTTTCCGTGTATAAAACTTAATTCAATTGAAAGACGATTGTATACATTTAAAAGTGTGACATTTTTTCTACACTGTGTGAAAATTTGGTTAAATAATTTCAAACGGTAAAAAAGTTATAGCCGTTTTCCTGGGACGTGTTTTTGTTGACAGCGTTTGCGGTACCAAAGGTGCCCCTGCCATGTTTTATCTAAAAAAGAAACATATTTTTTTCTTAAAGTAGATAGATAAAACTTGTACTTATAGACCCAGAATTTAAAAGTTCAATTCTTTTCGGGTTATGGCAGTCAGTGGAATGAAACAGTTGATTTTTCGCCTCAAAATTGTTCAGTACTTATGATGAAGAACGGCTCGAAAAAAATCGAAAAAAAAAAATGGCTCGGTAAGTACTAGATTATTGTGTGAAGCATCACTGTGCAAAACTCGATCCCATTCGATCCATTACTTGCGGAGATATTTCTGGTACCGATTTTGAAAACACTGTTTCGAGTAAAACGCGTCTAAAGTTTTGAGTACTTGCGCCCCAACCGTTAGTCGTTGCTCACCCTGTCAGTTACAAAACACCATAACTTCGTCATTACTGCGAAATTTCTTATGAAATTTTCAGGTTAGACACTCAAAGGACAGTACTTTCGAATGAGCACTTTTTTGAAAAATCGATCTGTTTGACCTACCCACGTGTATGTAAGCCCACAAAAGACATCGGCTATTCCCCAATTGTAAATTTTCTATCCAATCTTATATTAACTCACCATGCACCCTTGATACGAAGGTGGCAACCCTCTACAAGAATGCCATAGAAACACTTCGAGTTCTCAAATTATAATTAATTACCTGACCCAATAATTAGACTCCGTTTGTAATTGAATTAATACTCGTCTGCATCCTTCTCATCCATACCGCTTCTGCCTGAACTCTCGCTCTCACTCGTCAAAACTGTACCCGTCTTTCCTCGATATCCGAACGCACACACCGCGACGAATAATATTCCATTTCCTCTATTTCTCGACAACCGACGTCAACTTCAGCGTGAACTTTCTATCCCTACATTATTTACTATACACACACCCACACACACCATACTCGCACGCACACACACACATACACACACACCCCCCGCTCGTATACACACGCATACACACCCCGCTCGCATACACACGCACAAACACCCCACTCGCTTACACACACACACACACCCCATTCGCATACACAGAGCCCACTCGCGCGCGCGCACGCACACACACACACACACACACACACACACACACACACACACACACACACACACATATGCACGCACGCACGCACGCACACACTGATCATATACACACCGATCATATACACACGCACACACACTTTGCTCGCATACACACGCACACCCACCCCACTCGCTTACACAGACAGCGATCACATACACACGCGCACACACACACACACACACACACACACACACACACATACACACACACACACCATTCACATACACACACTCACATACACCTCGCGCACTCACACACACCCAAACACGCACACCCCACTTGCATACGCACACCCAAACAAGCGCGCGCGCGCGCTCGCACACACACACACACACACACACACGCACGCACGCACGCACGCACACACACACGCACGCACACGCACGGCACACACACACACATATATGGCATACAAATGCCGAAGGCAAAGAGGAAGAAGAGCGAACGAGAATTCGTCGCAGATAACAGAACGAGAAGTTGGTTGAAACGCGTGTACGGGGGTGAACGCAAGGCTAGGGGGTACACGGGGAAAGAACGGAGGGTTGGAGAGCAACGAGGCATTTCACCGGAATTACGAAGGCGAGATGGAATAGCGGGAAATCCGCGGGCTTTCGCGTTTCACAAAATACAAAGGCAGCACACGAGACCGGGATCTGCACATGCAGACTTTTCCTCATGCACACACACACACACACCCGGTGACAGAATTGAGGGGAGATCATACGAGTGTAAGCGAAATGACAAAGTCCATACGAGAGACGAGAGAATAAAAGTGAATGAATAAGAGAGAGGCAGCGAGAGACGATGATCGGGAGAGAAAGAGTGGGGGGGGGGAAGAAAGAGAGATGCAACAATGGCCGTGGTGGAAATAGTAAAACGAAAGCCGACGCGATATTGACACAAGCCACGGTTTAATTTCTCCATCGGCAAACATTGTTTTCCTCCCTCCATATACACACACGCAAACATATATATATATATATATACGGGTGAGGGTGTGTGTATGTGTGCGTGTGTTTGTAGGTTTTTATGTATATATGTATGTTTGTACGTATAGGCATATAAATTATTGCATGTTAATACCAACGTACATTTTTTTCTTCTTCCCAGTGATTGTTCAAGGCTCAGGAAGTATCGATGAATTCATTTACCGTTACCTCACGTATATCGGAAAAAAATAGAATTCTTTTCAATAATAACTTTGCTTTTTTTACCTTGCAACAATCGATAGTTAAATCTTTAAACGCGTTTTTCTCGAAATGAGATTTTTCAAATTTGCTGACATTGTAACTCGAAGAGCAATTATCCGATTGACTTGAAATTTGTACCGAGTACTCTTGAATATATTTACTCTACAATGACGTACGATATTTTTGATTGGATGAAATTGGCGATTTGGTATTGGAAAAAACGACCATTTTATAGGCAAGAAAACATACTTTTTTCATATCTACGCCATTTTGTTGGATTTTGATATTTTTCGAAAATCCGTCATGTCAGCAGTGGAGGAACTTGTTTTGCGTCTCCGAAGGCAGCGCATAAGTCGCTTGGATCTCAATATTTTTCTATGAAAAAAATATGTAATATGGGTTAAATATAGCCAAATATATTCTTAATTTTCCGAAACATTTAATTGAGTACTTTTCTTCCAATTTTTTTTCGAAAATCACTCGAATTTTCAGCGTTCACACTGGGATAGCCCGTTAAGGTTTTGTTCTTTTATGATAATTATAATGATTTGTTTGCAATAAAATATGTGGTACCTGTATCGTTTTTTCTCTCTATTTTCGTCTCTCTATTTTCTATATTCACTCTATTTTCTTCTTATTTATGCCTAATCTCCGGAAAAAAATACAGGGTGCTTGCTTTACTCAACCAATTCACAACCATTCAGGCGCTCTCTCGATCGCTGAAACCATTTTTTTTTTAAATCGCTGACTCGGCAAAAAGTTTCTCGCCGTCGTTGAGGTTCGAGTGCAGACGCGGGTAAGGTCCCCAGTAAATCACCCCTTCGACGAAAAATTTGAATAAATAATAGAATTCATTGGACCACCGCGTATAGATAACGTTTCGGTCGGACCGCACGTTATATTGCGACGGAATTGCGCAGCTAAATTGTATGCAAATAAGATAAAAGTAAATTATTTGCGTCCGAGTCTGTCAGTCGCGATTATGGACTATGGTGCAATTATTTTAATTCGATCCTCCGATGAACGAAATGAGCGACTGATACAGAAATAACGAGTTGTATTTCAATATTTTGCAGCTTCTCGAAGTGGACGAATGGAAAAGGTGAATTGGGAAAATTGACTAAATTCGATTAAAATAGCCGGAAGGAATATTTGCTTTCGTTTATTCGTGAAAATTGTAATTTTTGTGCGGATGAGAAGTATATATTCTTATTTATAAAAATTAATTAAATCAGCGAGCGACAAAGCTCGACGTTTTTGGCGACGATTGTTGGCCGATATGCGCGTAACCTTCGGAATTCAAACGAGGCGCGAAGAACAAAAATGCACAACGAGATCTTGCGCTTCCGGGATATCGGTTATGAGGCGTCTGTTTTCAGAAGCAAACGAACTGACTTCAAGTCGGCACTGCTGCCAGAAATTCATGCCCACGCATTTTGTATTTCGCGACTCGAAGTATACCCACATGTTTCGTATTGCCATGTGTGTGTGTGTATATATATATATATATATATATATATATATATATATATATATATATATATATATATATGTACATGCGGAAAGTACATACTTGGAACGCGTATACAACTTCCCATACTCGTGGCCGAAAAAATATTCCACTTAAGGGAGGAGAAAAACTCTAGGTGAGGAAAAAATTTGCTGTTTTTCGTGATTTTTCAAAAATAAGTTTTCTTCGCCATTTTCGAGACTTAAGGCGCTAAATCCCTTTAGGAGCGTGAAAAATAGGTATTTTTCAGGGAATTTTTTTAGAGCGGATAAAATAATCTGATGATTTTCAAATTTGGCAATGAGTTTATTATAACTGTCAAGTTTAAAACAAGAAAAAATTGTTGGGATGACCAACAAAATGGCGGCGTTATTAAGGGTCTTCGGGCGCCTGTTTTCCGCGACATCGAAAAGTGCTGCAGTTGTCACTCTTTTTCTGTTGATCTGAAAAATATTTAATAAGTGTCATTCGTTTACTGACATATTAAGGGGAAGGATATACCTGAAAAATGATGAAAAAGTGCAAAATTGAAAATTTGGGAGACTTTTTACTCCAAAGTTCGAATTTTAGACCATTTCATCGACGTATTTGACCCCAAAAAAATTATTTATTCACACGCTACCTTTCAAACTTTAGGTATATCCTTCCGATAATATTACTGAGAGTAACCTCCCAAAATTTCATCCAAATCGGTCGATAACTTTTTGAGCTACAACACGAGCAGTTTTTGAAAAAGTAGTTTCGAGATAATCGCGTTTAAAGTTTCAACATGTGACTCGCTACCTGACCGCATGCCGTGCCCGCGCTCTAGACTATATGCGATAACTCCGCAAATATTCCATATTTCGCGAATTCCTTTGGTCAGTATATTCTTTGGGTATCGTACTTTGGAAATATGTAAAAAAATCGATTATTTGAAAATTCTAATGGAATTTCTCGCCTTAAGGTCTGGTTTATTACTACTTTTCGCCGTTATGTGGTATTTTGTTTAATTAATCTTCAAAAATGGTATAGGTATGGCGCGGTTTTTTGAACTGCATTTTCAAAACCGGCGTGACGTATAGCTGAAAAACGAATCTACCGATTCTGATAAAAAATCGATATAAATCTGTCCAACCTCATTGTCTGAAGCATGACCCCCTAATGTTTTTGAAAAAAAAAAAATAATTTTTTTTCTATTGCAATATGCAGTCATTTTTTACAGAAAATTCAATCCTTTTTGTTTCAAAGCGTACCATTTCATCGATTTTCAACATTTCTCACTTTTTCTTGGTTCATATTCTGCGTATGAGTATTAAGACGGGCGCCTGAATTAGAAGGTCCGAAAAATCGTTTTTTTTTTTCTTTATTGCTTGAATCGATAGATAAACTATCCAAGAATATATTTGCTAGGTTACAAAGGCCAATTGTAAATATTTTCGAAGATACAAGGCGCCAAAAGCAAAGAAGCGATTGATATTTTCTCCTATTGAAAACCTTGAAGTGAGTTTTTTCCAGTTTTCATTTTCACGGTTTTTCCAAATTGGTGGATGTGATAGAAAAAAACTAAACGACCTATTGAATCAAACCAAAGTTTATTTTCTTCACTATGAAAATCTCTTCTAGGTGAATTAAAAATTCGTTGAAAAAGTATTTTTAAATCATTTTTCTAGCACGTCAAACTGTTTGTTTTAAACACATTTTTTTTCAAACCTGAGAAAAGTCATAATTTCACGATTTTTTCAGCTTTTTTTTTAATTCACCCAGAAGAAAAATATATGACAATTGAAAATTTTATTAGTTTATCTGGTTCAGTCAAGAATTACGAGCTGCATCTTGCCCGCCGATTGGGGACTGCAGTGGCTAGACGCACGCGGAATAGGCTCCCGA